>WNGS01033470.1:9601813-9615165 GCA_020271785.1 Procambarus virginalis
TAAGTTCGTTCTTTTTAAGGTTGGGTTAAGTTGGTAAGTTTTAATACAGCAATAATAATGGATAGTGACCCGTCTGGTGAAGGATATAACCGGAAACCATACAACACATGTAAAGTGGGTTCCCAGGTTGTACAATTAACTGAAAAGAGACGTTAGCTAATGTCGTATGGACGTGTGAGGTGTCATATAATAATTGTATAATTCATTGTGTCTCGGGACAGGAAGCCAGAGTGTATTTATACACGTTAGACTTTTATCGAGGTCCCCCCTCCCCCCAACAAGGCGGAATTACTGATCCCGCCCCCTTAGGATGCAACCCCCACAACAAGCTGACTCACTCCTTGAGTAAATACTTACTGCTAGATGAACAGATGCATTAGGTGAAAGGAAATGCACCCAACCATATCTGTCCCACCCGGGATTCGAAGCCGGAATTTTGTTATTGTGCGTCGAGAACGAACCCGACTGTACTATCCAGGACCCATAGTCTTTCATGTTGTTCATTCAACATATCACAAGATTGATCACAGACACACAAAAAAAAAACTGATTTAGCTACCACAAACGCCTTTAACTGGCTTATAAATAACTGCGACGGCTGAAGGTGAACAATCTGATGTTATCATGTATAACGTCTTGTTCTTACTGTAAACATCCTGTCACTCACAGGCAAGGGAAGCAACTCTCAGATGAAAGCGCCAAGTTATTACGACTATTCAGCACTTAGAAGGGATCAGGATAATGATTTGGGAAGAAATGGGATGGACGGGTGGGGAAGGAATGGTGCCCAAAACAACTTGTGGACGGTCGGGGATTGAACGCCGACCTGCATGAAGCGAGACCGTCGTTCTGCCGACCAGCCCAAGATCAGAGACAAGCAAAAAATCAACACATTACATAAAGGATCTTTGATGTTTGCGGTGATGACGTCTCCCGATCATAACGTGAGGGGTAGAGGGAGAGTTGTTGTAGTTGCTTCCACGCCCCGTAAATGCTTCCATTGATTCGAACTTTGCCAAATTTGACTGGATAATATCAATAATTGACGCTTGCCACCTGACTCACTGTAAATGTGGGCCAATATCCTAACTTTAGCTGTTACATTAAAACAAACTTGTCCCACATGCACAAGAGGAAATCCATTGAGAGCGTTTGCCAGTAAATCTTATCAGCTGATGTTTATTAAAACACTTGTGTTTACTATATCGTTATAGTGGGCTCTGTATAATGGATTCTTATAAAATTGTGTTGGATCTGTAATCACATTTAAGGCCCCCGTATTACTGAACGGCAAAATGTACATATCAGAATGATTCGGGAATTTTAAATAGATTATTTTGTTCAAGATAAAGAATACATTGGCTGTCTTGAAAAAATAGTACTCAAGTCTACTACGGGCTCACCATAGCCTGTGCTACTTGGAACTTTTGTTCCGAGGAGATGAATCTAAAGCAACAACTTGAAAAAACTTCCAAGGTTCAGTGACAGGCTTACGTGGAATATATTATTTATAGTCACTTAACAAGTCACTTGGGCTGGACGGTAGAGCAGCGGTCTCGATTCATGCAGGTCGCCGTTCAAAACCAGAACAGCCAAGTGATTGGGCACTATTCCTTCATCCCGTCCCATCCCAAATCCTTATCCTGACCCCTTCCAAGTGCTATATAGTAGCAACGGCTTGGTGCTTTCCCGTGATAATTTGGACCTTTAATTATTTTTAGGGTAAAAATAGCTTATTGGTTAAGTGATAAAAATGATCTCACCATCTTCCCTACCCTTCACCACCTTCCCTACCCTTCACCATCTTCCCTACCCTTCACCACCTTCCCTACCCTTCACCATCTTCCCAACCCTTCACCATCTTCCCTACCCTTCACCATCTTCCCTACCCTTCACCACCTTCCCTACCCTTCACCACCTTCCCTACCCATCACCACCTTCCCTACCCTTCACCACCTTCCCTACCCTTCACCACCTTCCCTACCCTTCACCACCTTCCCTACCCTTCACCACCTTCCCTACCCTTCACCACCTTCCCTACCCTTCCCCATCTTCCCTACCCCTCACTATCTGTTCCTTCCATAATGTACGTGCTGGCGCAGTGGTAGCACACTCGCCACTCGTATCGCAAGCGATTTTAGCCTAGGTTCCTTTCCTGGCTGGGGAGGATTGACTAGGCGCCAACTCTAAATTGCACGCTTCTGTTCACCCCGCAATGATTGGGTACCTGATTATTAAACGACTAGCAGGAGGTATTCTAGGGAGAATTAGTGGGGTATAAAGCTTATTATGAGCCATAGGAAGGGAAAGCTCTCAGCCTGCTAACAGGAGTCAGCAGTCCTCTGTTTCTAACTGTCCTTATGTCCTTACTTTTCTAGATTGTACAAAATTTTTATAATCACATACGGCCTAGAATGCCTAGACAAGCAATTAAAAGTTGATCATTTAATAACGCTATTAACCTTTGCTACAATATATGAGTTGTGAAATTGACAGGAGAGGAGAGAGTGAGGATGGAGGCGCGGGGCAGGCAGGGAGGGAGCAGAGAGAAGCAGAAAAGAGAGAGGGCAAAACGAGCAAACAATAATATTTGCCCAAATCGTAAACACCGAGGAATCTTTCAGCCGTCAGGCGTCTCCCTCTCTCTCCCTTCCCTCCCTCTCCCCCCCCCCTTCCCTCCCTATAACTTTCACATCCACCTTTCTCCTCCACACACCCTTCCCATTTACACCTACTCCCTTCCCACTTTCACTCTCACAATCCTTCCCCTTTGAGTTCCTTTCCCTCCTGAACGTCCACCGATACATCATATTGGGCGCCTTCAGGCTGCACTCGGAGAGTAGAAGAACACTCGAACCAACCACAGGTAAGTCGACATATCCCTCATCACAGAGGGATATGTCACACCCTCGTCCAGGTATGACACAGATGGAGGGACATATATCTATGAAAGAGAATGTCTCTCAATTCATTTGTCTCAGTCTTTTATGAGTCTGGAAGCCTTGCAGATGATTTGAGCTCTAGGCTCATGGTGGGGTATGGGATTGTCATAGGCCATTCGGGGTCGGCCCAATGCCACACTAAGACATATATCGGCACTTATATGGAACTCTCCTTTGATTTTCACGGTCTGAAATAAAATGTGGGTTGTGGTTTCCGTAGAGTTTATATGCTTGTTCTCCGAGGACATGGTGTCACCCCCCTTCCCCCATCTAATTTACTATGAAGTAAACTAGTGGAAAGAACTAAACATCTGAGATAAACGAAACTACTGCGTGACAAATTTGAAGGGACTGACTTGCGGTTCACTAGACTGTAGTGTGCTCCCGCGGGATCTATACGCTATACATAACACTTGTAAATGACTCGAAGGATTGATTCCAAATTTGCTGCTCTCTAAGATAATTACTAAGAAACGTGGGATTCACTGCAGCAATAAACAGCAGCAGCAACAGCAGCAGCACTAGCAGCAGGACGAGCAGCAGGTCCAGCAGCAGGACCAGCAGCAGAAGCAGCAGCAGCAGCAGCAGCAGCAGCAGCAGTGCGGATGTAGGCGGGAGAAGAGTTAACAATTGAGCAGCAGCTGATGTTGCTGCCTTTGGCGGGCCGCCAAGAGTGACACTAGACGAAGAAACCTGCTGTGTATAATTTGTGCTAGAACTTACACTGACGTCGGACTCTCACTCCCGTGAGGCATGTATACTTTCCTGTGACCTCCCGAGGCATGTATATTCTTCCCTGTGACCTCCCGAGGCCTGTATATTCTTCACTGTGAGCACCTACTCTGAGGTAGGCCACTGTACCCCAGTTGGCCTACGCCCTCAGTTCACAGTCAATGGATCGTTGCACCTGATGCCTCTGTTTACCTAGCCGCAAAAATAGGCAGCCCAGGATTTAAGCAACTATTGTGGGTTGCATGGTGATGACGGTCAGTTCTTGGCTGAGGTGGGCATGGAAGGTTAACCTCGATAATCCTAAAAAAAAACTAGGCTTCCTGTCCCCGACAACAGGAGTTATATCCTTGTGTATGAACGGCTCTGTAGAGTGCATACAAGGTGCAATCAATAGTAATGTGTTAGAGTACTGAGAGTTGTATTGTTCGAAGATTAGAAAATGACTGAGTGCAGTTTTTCGGTTTTTTTCAGTTAGATACGAAACAGATTTGGCAGTCTTGAAGCTTCACAACTAGTACCATCTTCCTGTCTGGCATACACCTGGTACCGTCTCCCTGCCTGGCATACACCTGGTACCATCTCCCTGTCTGGCATACACCTGGTACCGTCTCCCTGTCTGGCATACACCTGGTACCGTCTCCCTGTCTGGCATACACCTGGTACCGTCTCCCTGTCTGGCATACACCTGGTACCGTCTCCCTGCCTGTCTCTCCAGTGGCCCGGTCTCTAACCACACACCTTCTGGTTAAATGGTCTGGTGAACCAGACTGCTCGACGCGCCTGGTTGCGGAATGATGACTGACTCACACAGCCTGGTTGATCAGGAATCCTTTAGAGGTGTGTGAATCAAGTTTTTCCTCTGAACACCGTGAGAGGGCGGGCCAGGTTTGCCCCCGAGAGTGTGAAGAGTAAGTTATGAAAAGTCTTGAGCCTTTGATGATAGAGTTCTCACTCAGTATACATATTGCGCCTCTGCTTTTCAACCGGGGGTACGAACGCCCTCCCTGGCACACACACACACATACACACCTGGTACCATCTGCCAACCTGCCACACACACACACCTGAACCTGCCCCCCACTTCCTTTGCCCCGATCCTACCTTTGAGACAACAGCAGGACGATCACATATATATATATATGTACTACTGTGGCTTATCATCGTTGGCATCCATTATTCTATTTCCTTAAGGTGTTTTTACCATTCTGCATAAATGAAATGTCCCAACATTTAACTGTTTATAAGACAATTCACCAGAATAGCTGATTATTTTGGTTGCTAATTCACCTAGGTTATTATTCCAGGCGATACTGAAGAGGATGGAATTCTGATTGCATTGGATACAGGCCAATTGTGTCTAACGAGTCACGAGTCGAAAACTTGTTCTCCGGTATGGGTCGGTGTTTAGGTTATGGCCCATCAATCTCTGAAAGGGTATTAAGACCACAATAACAGCTTAATGACCTTCAGCAAATTATTGTTTTATATTTTTAGCATAATTCAAACTTAAAGTAAACTCTATATATATGTATACTCCTGAAATATATGTATATCTCTGAAATCTAAAGCTGATGACTAACATTATCTTATGTGTACACGCCATCTGGTGTGGTAGGTCCCCCATCATCAACATGGTGAATTAAAAACATTATTTTTATCAACACCGTCATGAATATTATATTTCTTGTTTGTTATGCTTGCCAAGTTCATCCAAAGTGCGTTGGTGAGATGGTTGAAGGAGGGCACTTAGTTGATCCAGGAACAAGACCATAGAGACTCTGAGGTTGGTAACCTTGAAGCTTACCAACCTCAGAGTTCTTGTATATATACAAAGGTGGGTACAGGACCATACGACCTCTGACTCCTGTTAGCAGGCTGAGAGCTTTCCCTTCGTGGAGCTCAGGGTAAGTCTTACATGATCGTTTTCTCTGGAACACCACCTGCCAATCCGTTTACAACCATACCCACTAATTACTGTTGGGTGAACAGAGGCGAAAAGTTAAGGATTGGCGCTAATGTTGTTAGTGAAATATCCTTACTGCTTAGGGTAGATTCAACGAATATATTGCTAAAGCTATCTGTTGCACCGAATGCCTTGTTTGAAATATTATGCATACATTTGTGAATATTATATATACCATAATTATTTTATAGAGAGCCATTGCAAACCTGAAGCACATAATTTCGTCCAATGTTGGAACTTAATGAGGTACAAAATATATGAGTATTAGTGAGAGTCATGTCACTTGTGGCCTGCCCGACTCGCAGGTGTGTAAGAGAGAACAAAGCCACATATATATTTATATCTCAAGGGAGTGTACCTTGTATCTCGGTGTATATAAATTAAGACTTTACTTGGAAATAAGAGTCTTGGACTACGTTCGGAACTAAAGTCTACTTGGTCAGTAAGTTATCATTGTGGTGTTAATAACCCTCCCGAGATTGATAGACCTTAAGGCCTACACCAAACTAAGCTAATTTATAATTACTGTTAGATAGATGGTAAGCTGTCAAGAAAGACAGTCTCTTGAGGTATCGGAACGACATAGTAATGCCTGAGAAAGAGCAAGTTCTTGCACTAGAGAAGAGAGGGACTCCAGCTGGTGGCCAAGCGGATATTATTAACCCAAAGAGGTCGAATAACGCTCATCACCCATGAATTAAGCAGGGTGCGGGATGGTACGATTTCTGTGTATAAACCTTTCGTTTATCGAGCTTATAAAGAGCGACTTGTCAGCAATTAATGCCCCAAGAAACAAGTACGAAGCTACGAAGAAGGTCAGATCAATAGAGAGCTGACCCAGAAGATATACTATTTATCATGGACAGATAATAATAATAATAATTATAATAATAATAATAATGGCCGAGAATAACACCATCATTAAGGCATATGGAGGATCTGGCAGAGGCAGGGAGAGACATCAGAAGCTAGTGGATCATTGCTGTGTTTTTCACCACTCTAGCGAGGGGTGAACTTTGAAGGTTGGCTGATGCAAGTAGGTATAATAGAAATAATTGTAGTAGGGGGGGGGGCATATAGAATGATATATTTAGCATATCACCAGTTTTACTGTTGGTATATAGTTCGTTGGAAACAGTCACCGCCAGGGCAAAATATAATCAATTAGGATTATGGGTGTTGGCTGCTCAACCCAAAATAGAAAATAAATGTAAGGCATAATTTATCTACTGGTGAAAAGAGAATGGGAAGAGGTGGTTTGAAACGTTTTACAAGATGTAACAAGAGGAAGTAGTAGTAGGCATCCATCAGTCTCAGGAGACTATGGAGTTGCGCTCCAGTTATACAAAAATATTCTGAGGTATACTCAGAATATTTTTGTATAACATGCGGTTTTTTATTTAATCGAGAATAATTATTTGGGAGTCGCTGAAATTTAATCAAACTTTTGGCCAACTTGTTCCATTTTGCTGGCACTTTTGGCTATTGTGGTGGCCTTAATAACCCTCCAGAGGTCGATTGATTTTAATAACCCTCCAGAGGTCGATAGATTTTAATAACCCTCCAGAGGTCGATAGATTTTAATAACCCTCAAGATGACGATAGACCTTAACCCGAACACACAACCAAAACAACAGAACAATGATAAACCCATATTTTCCCTAATATTACAATATATATACATATACAAGAAATTACATAATATTCCAAGATGAACCCGCGGAAGCTTGTGGCACAATATCAGAAACTTTTCATGTGGGGATCATGACTAGTAAATGCTCGTTTAATTATGGGCATCAAATGTTTCACGCCCCCAACTGTTCCGCAGAGATCGTTAATTTGCAACCCACCCTGAGGTGTAGAGAAAGGAAATTAACAAACAAAAACCCAGGATGATGCGCTTTTCCAAGGCGCTGGTTCGATACCCTATGCAAAAAGGACCTACCATTAATGTTAATGGTAATCCGCAGTCCCACGGGGTCCTCGAAGTCCCCGTGGCGCAGTGGTAAAGCACTTGCCCGGAGTTTTGCGAGCGCTTTGACCGGGGTTTGAATCTTGGCCGGGGGAGGATTGACCGGGCGCCAACCCCTAACTGTAGCCAATCTGTTCACCCAGCAGTGAATGGGTACCTGGTTCTTGAAC
The DNA here is from genome assembly GCA_020271785.1 of Procambarus virginalis. NCBI lineage: Eukaryota > Metazoa > Arthropoda > Malacostraca > Decapoda > Cambaridae > Procambarus > Procambarus virginalis. Next base: position 9,609,593 of record WNGS01033470.1, read on the forward strand.
GATTTGGCGGGTCGTATTCCGGGGAAAAATTAGGATTTAGGACTTCCCGAAATGCTATGCATGCTAGTGGCTGTTCAAGAATGGTGTAGTGGTCTGGGGCGTCAGTTTGGGAGTATCAAGTCAAGGGGTTCGACTCCTCCTCATATCTAAGTTTAGTTCGTTTATTAGGTTACGTTTGAGACTCAGATGTGTCATAGGGATGTTAGAAAGTTTCCTTGTAGCATAAGGGTAGTGAGTAAATGGAATGACCTAAAGGAGAAGGTTGTAGAGGCAAACGCCATTCATCACTTTAAAATCAGGTATGATAGGGAAGTGGGCCAGGAGTCATTGTATTAGACAACCAACGGCTCGAAAAGCGGGGTGCAAGAGCTGGAACACGATCCTGCAGGCACAGATGGGTGAGTACACACACAAACACACACACACACACACACACACACACACACACACACACACACACACACACACACACACACACACACACACACACACACACACACACACCGTAACGAGTGGAGTACCTCAAGGATCGGTTCTGGAACCAATTCTATTTCTTATATACGTTAATGACATGTTTACAGGAGTAGAGTCCTACATGTCGATGTTACGATGTCGTTAGTTCGATGATGCAAAATTAATGAGAAGAGTTGTGAAAGATGAGGATTGTTGGATTCTCCAAGAAGACTTGAACAGGTTGCAGAGATGGTCAGAGAAATGGCTATTGGAGTTCAACACGAGTAAATGTAAAGTTATGGAAACGGGATTAGGTGATAGGAGACCAAAGGGACAGTACACAATGAAAGGGAACTGCCTACCTGTGTCGATTCGAGAAAGAGACCTGGGAGTGGACGTAACACCTAATCAAACTCCTGAGGCACATATAAATAGAATATTGACAGCAGTGTATTCTACACTGGCAAAAGTTAGAACATCATTCCGGAACCTAAGTAAGGAGACTTTTATTGCGCTTTACACTGCCTACGTGAGACCAGTCTTAGAGTATGCCGCGACATCATGGAGTCCCCACCTGAAGAAACACATAAGGAAACTGGAAAAGGTTCAGAAGTTTGCGACGAGGCTCGTCCCAGAGTTGCGAGGGATGGGGCACGAAGAGCGCCTGAACGAACTGAACCTTACGACACCAGAACAAAGAAGGGAGAGGGAAGGATATGACAAAAACGTATAAAATACTCAGGGGAATTGACAGAGTGGAAATAGACGAAATGTTAAAACGGAATACTAACCGAACAAGGGTGACATGGGTGGAAGTTGGAAACTCAGATGAGTCACAGAGATGTTAGGAAGTTTTCGTTTAGAGTGAGAGTAGTGGAAAAGTGGAATGCACTTAAGGAACAGGTTGTGGAAGCAAACTCTATTGATAATTTTAAAATTAGATATTGGACCGGAGACAATGCTGTAAACAACGACGGCTAGAAAGGCGGGATCCAAGAGTCAATGCTCGATCCTGCAGGCTCAATTAGATGAGTACACACACACCATGAAGGGCACCTCCCAAATCGTGCAACAATTGGCTCACTTGCAGCTCTTCATAAAAGGGCCGAGTTAGTACACAGAGACTCAGCCCCCGGCTGTCTTGGCATGGTGCTGTATCTTTGAGAGTATTTTATCTCCCTCGTCCCTCATCCCCCTCTTTTAGAGCCTCTTTTCTCGCATTCCCTTCCAATACCCTTATTCAAAACCCTTATCCTCGTCCTGCACTTCAGTCCATTCCTTCGACCAACATCTAAATCAAGAAGTTCTTCTTATACTATTTCCCCCATGCTCTCGTTCCACATCCTAATCCACACCCCTCACCCTATAGGCTGCTCCCACACCCTTATCCCACGTTCTCGTCTCCTCTCTCAGCCTCCCACAGCCTCCTCCTACACCCTCGTCAGCAGAACACTCCCCTCTATCTCTCTCTTCTATTTCTGGCAGAGACGTCCATCTATGCTACCGCTTCTTGCTGTTACTATTTCCATAGCGTTGTAGTATGCTTGCTCGGTAATACATGACGATAAACAGGTATACTATTATAGATTTGTCGAACGTTCATTGTTATTATGATAAGTTTTCTTTCTTAAATTAAAATGATATGTAATTAGGTTGTTTGGTGTTGGACTTAAGGCCAATCATCAGTGAGGGAGTTACTAAGATCTTCACAATATCTTACTAATCAAACAGCAAGTACACTTTAGCCCTGAATACAGTCAAGGACTAAGGTAAACTCAGTGTGTATTCACCGATAAATAGGGTTCACTTCTCAGTGTTACATATCCACTATGCAACTAATCTTGGGGGTGGGGGGGTCTCCAAGTAGTAGTTTGGGGGGAGTAGAACCCCATCCCAGTTAGAACCCATCCAAGGTTCAGGGAGAACACTCCCAGAACCCCATCCAGGTACAAATTATAATTGGTTAGCTTATAAATCATTGAGGTCCCACCAACTGAACCTGTCATGTTACTTAGGCCCCAGAAGGGTAAATAAGTATCATTAATAAAGTAGTTAAAATGGCCAAAATTCGTCAAATCCCCAGTGATGCTGATAACATATTTCACTTAGGCCATCGTGTAGCCTCGAACCACGGGTCCCAAAACCGCAAGCCCGTAGCTCTACCAGCCAAGCAACTGAACACTCATAATAAAGGATGAAATGTGGCATCGTTTATCCCTTATACTTTATCCCAAACCACAATAAATGTATTCACGTTTATTGTGGTTACCAATTTATATGACAACACGGTCTGGATGGTATTAGGGCTTAAGTTAAACAAAGAAACTGCCCTAAGGGTTGTTTAAGAGTTAATAATGACCGCAAATACCGTCTCGATTTGCTCAAGTCGTTCACAAGAGGGCTTATCGTACTATCCTAAACGTGTATAAATGGCCTTATATAATTTACATTGTCTATACCTACCTCTCTAATATGTAAATAAATGCAAATAAATGTAATTAATGTAACTAAATGTAACATATAAATACAAATTATTATAACCACTTCAAGAACAAAACTGAAATATAACTTCCCCATTTTGATGATTCACTTGGCCTCCGTCACTGTTCAAGACTTAACAATCCCATCCATCTGCAAAGTCTAGACAATCCCGGAACTATAAAGATTTAACCAATTAAATTCTAGGTATTACAGATCAAATCTGAATTGTGATTTAAACTCCGAAACATCTGCATACATCCGCAGTAAGAATCTGTGCAGTTGGCGGCGGAGAAGGGAGGAGAAAACCTCAACAAACTCGGGGTTAAATTCTAGCAATTCACAATATGGTGCTGTAAAGTATACAGCCTTTCTCGGAAGTTTATGCATATGAAGCATAGAACAGTAATTTGGAAGGGAGCCAGACACACAGGGCTGTACACAACGCCACAGGCACTATAGAAGTGGCACTATACTAGAGGCACACTATAGCAGTGGGCAACACTCAGTGGTATAGACAGTGTGTGTGATAAAGTCAAGGGGGGGGGGACAGATTTATCAAAATGTGTAGACTGGTTGCCCCCATGCATGATCTCATTGGTAAACTCTGCATTAGTGTACGTCCTAGTTGGTCGGGAAAGATGGGTTACCACCTTAGCAACGTCTTATATAGACTTTAAGGGTATGTGAATCGAGGAATGTTCCCTGCATCTTGAAGTAAGGGAACTTACTCACTCATAGTTGACTCAGTTTAGTAAATGTTTGAGACTTGAATATACTTGCTGGTTAGACAGGCCACAAGAAATATAGGAATACAAATCACTCGGAGATTTGTATTCCTATATGCTTAATCGTCGTATATACGTTGATAGCTTATTAAAAAATATTGATCTCTGTAACTGAATTAAAATACGCTTGTACGTTAGAAATTAAGGTGGATTGTTTTCCAAGTAATAACTCTCTAAATAAATTGAACTTAAGTTTAAAACCCGCAGACAAAGGTACAATAAATAATTAATTGAAGGGAAATCAATATTATAGGTATGTAGATATTGTACCTATAATATCTACATGTATCTCATATATTATAAGCTGCAATATAAGGACGTAGTGAAGGGCCTTCAGGGTATAGGATGCCCACAGTGTAAAGAGGAAGGCCGGCGCTTTACCTTGAGCAAAATAGGCTACTAATTTCAGGAAACACACACATCTGAAGCCACATATAAGTAATGCTACACCTGGAAGGGGGGTGTGGCCTTGCTGATGTATGGCCGGCGGGATAAAGCTACACAGAGAAAATTTGGGCACCTAAATACCTCAAAATTTGTAAACTTAAATACCTGAAATTTAAGGCTAAATACCTTAAATTTGTGCACCTAAAATGGCTACATTTACATATTTTGGATTTTATGTTTTTTTGGTAATTTATTTTGCATTATTCTAAAAAATAAATTATTTTAATGTTCCGGATAAATGTTAGGTTTTTATTTTCCAAATAACATTGCTTGTTTACTTCTGATAATTGTCTCGAATTAAAAACATTTGCAGCAACCCTCCGCGCAAGCCATAGATCACGACGAACTCTAGATGACCCGACCAGGATTCGAACCCAAGTCGCTCGCGATCACTCCTAAACGTACAGAGTACTATGATCCCTCACTAGTACTGTGCACATTTAGGGGTAATCCTGATCGGCATGGGTTCGAATCTTGGTCGGGTCATTTAGAGTATATATTATATTATATATAAATATATATATATATATTATGAAAGGGACATCACATCTTGCTGGAAGAGGAGAACCCCATAGCCTCGGAGAAAAGCACACACACACAACCCATTAGAGGGAAATTGGGGTCCCGTCCAATACAGTTTCTATGCATATTCAGGCCCCAATTCGTCTAATACTGGATACAATACAGTTTAAACTTAAGATCTGCATATGTCAAATTATCAAGACGGGATAGTAAGACCAAGATGTAAACTACAATATCTTACAACAATTGCATATACAAACTACGCCGGTGAGTTTACACCAACGGCACAAAACTATGCCAGCACTTTCCAGCTCCAGTAAACAGGGTAGTCGGGTGTTTCAGAGTATACACATATGACTTACAAATAAGTCATATGTGGGGTTAGTAGTGAGTGAATATGGGGTTAAGAGTAAACTCGAACTAACATTAATATTATTCCTGTTCCCACCTACTGTACTAATAACTTAATTTGATGCAGTTATTCCAAGAGACCTAAACCGCCCCCCCCCCTCTCTCCCTCTGCTTAACATCTGTACTATGCCAAGTGGCCTAACCACTCACCACCCCATATCTGCACTACATCAAGTGGCCTAACCACTCACCACCCATATATACACTACATCAAGTGGCCTAACCAGTCACCAACCCATATCTACACTATGCCAAGTGGCGTAACCACTCACCACCATATCTGCACTACATCAAGTGGCCTAACCACTCACCACCCCATATCTACACTATGCCAAGTGGCCTAACCAGTCACCACCCACGCCGGACCAACTAAACTCTTATGCTTCCTCACCTATAGTAGTTTCTTGTCGCTATAGGTTGTTTGAGAAAGCGACATATTACTATGAGTGATGATGCAGGGCGTTGCGTCAATTT
>WNGS01033470.1:9617318-9638483 GCA_020271785.1 Procambarus virginalis
ACACACGGCGTCTTTTGTGTAAAAATATCTAACAGTCTCTCATGGTAACTTGATCGACGCAATAAACGACTTAGGGAAAGTTGGTTGTTGCTTGAATGATCAGAGCTATGGACGAACCTACACCCATACCTAAACCTAACCTATCTTTAACCTAATTTAACTTTAACCTAACCTAACTACAACGTACATGGATCAATAATTTATGTTCTAATATAATATAATAATAATATAATAATAGGGCCTATGTAAAACAATTTATGTAAAAAAGAAAATCACAGGTCCTATTAGGCAAATCGGCCTTGCATAGCTTTCTGCATATATATATATATATATATATATATATATCTATATATATATATATATATATATATATATATATATATTATATATGGTGATATTTTGGTTAATTTATATTTATGTTTTAGGTATAATTTGGGATTGATGTAGTTTACAGTTTACTGTATCATACGTTACGTTTCGTTTAACACACACACACAACAACAGTCACCCACACCACACATAGTGGTGTAGGTGGTGTGTGTGTGTGTGTGTGTGTGGGTGGTGTCAACAAAAATAGTAAACAGTTTGATTGACAGTTTGAAGAGGCGGGCCGAAAGAGCAAAGCTCAACACCCCGCAACCACAACTAGGTGAATACAATAGGTGAATACCACACCACCCACCACACAAATAGGTGCAGTACACACACACGTTATTGTACAAATAGTGTCTTGTAGCCTGTCTGAAACTGGAGTGTCTGAGGGCAACCTACCCAACTGTCCAAGACTAATTCATGGAGCGGATAGTGTTCTGAGACCAACCTGGGTCGGCCCCATGGCCACACTTTAAGAATTATCGGAATCAAAAAAGACCCCCCCCCTGTATTCTCCATGTTAAAATAAAATCAAGGGGTTGTACTTTCAATAGAGATTTGATGCTACTCACGCAGTTTCGGATCCATTCATTTTCCTGTTAACTACGAGAACGCTGATGTGAATAGATGAGGAGAGATAGATACATACAGTGAATCAGGTTACAAGATTGGAATGGTCTAGCTTATACTTAATACTATATACACTCTTTAAAATAACATATGTGTATTGTGAAGTTAAATTTTAATGAATTTTTCCATTCAATTCACGAATAAAACGATTTATAATGGAAAAGTCAACGTTGCACAGAAGTTCATTATTCAATTTTTTAATATAGGTGAATAAACGTAAGTACAAAATTGATTTATTTTGACACATAGAAGCTTCCTGATTGCCAACAGGGTCAGATGGGTACCACCCAGTTACTTTTCTCGAATATTTAACGAGGACGATACAAGTTTCCATACGTTCTTAGTCGTTAATATGTGAAAGTGTTGATGTGTAGTTTAATGTTTAGCTCCTAAGTGACGTTAGTTGTGATGTTAACCAAAAGCGTGTTAGAGGGCCAAGACACAGGTCAACAGAAGGCTATCAATAAGACTTATATCGTCCGTAAGACACATATATGGGCTCCATATCCAATTATATCGTCCGTAAGTGATTCACCATATATGGGCTCCATATAGGACATATATCGTCCGTAAGCCACAAAATTGGACACCAATTGTGCCAATTAAATAGGGCAATCAATTATTTACAGCAATACCGAACTGTAATTTTGGATGCAGTTTAGGGAGGTTACATACCTGAAAGTATCAGTACTAGTCTCTACGCAGTCAATATATACCTTCTTAGTGATTTTAGTCTGCGGATAGGTTATATAACATTACTGTTGGTGGTAACACACATTTCAATGGGTTGCTCATTGCTTAGTGGGTCCTGCTTTCTCGGCCATGTTGAATTTAGTGTCTTTGTGGTCACCATGTTGTCTATTGGTATGGTGGTCACTCGCATGTAGTGTCATGCCTTTAGATGTTTGTGCTTTCACTCATTTTTCATCAGTGCCCTTGAGTGGTCAGCCATTTTTTTTTTAGGGGTTGGTTTCTACTACATGTTTTGGTAAATCTTGGTTGCTACTCTCCTCACTGTGTATAGTCTAGTGGGGATCGTGTCGACCATGTTAGTTAGAGGGTGGTGGTGTGTGACCAGTTAGTTGTGGAAAGGGGATAGGTTGTGGTGGTCCATGGGAACGGTGTTCATGGGTGTGGTGGTCGACCAGGTATCGGATTAGAGGGTTTGTTTCATGTCCATGTTGTAGTGTAGAGGAGGTTGGTGAGTCCATGTTGTATGATTACGGCAGAAGTTGGGGGGTCCCGTATGGTGGTTAGATATGGTAGGTCCCATTGTTGTTGATTAGGTGTGGTTTGGTCCATGTTGGTTGTTAGTTGTTATAGGGGGTGGGGCACCGTTGTATGTGAGTGGTTCTTTCTTTAGGTGCATCATGGTGAGTGAGTTAAAGGTGGGGCACCTAGTGGTGTGGGGGCAGGTGTGGTGATGGAGGGGTAGGTGGTGAAGGGGTTTAACGCTACACAATTAAGTCGTATCAGTCTCGTATGATTAGAAGCAAGACATAACTTACTATGCTTCCCGACACTCACCAGAGTATCTACCACGCCCACTCCACCCACTACACGCCCAGGCCGCCCCCCAACCACACACCCCACCACTACAACGCCCAGGCGCACCCCACCCCACACACCCCACCCATCACGCCCAGGCGCCCCCCACCCCACTACACGCTCCACCAACACACCCCACCACTACCGCACAGGCCACACCCACACTATACGGCCCCTCCTATACCCCCCCCTCACTCAACCCACCCCTCCCTCACACACACACAGTGGCCATCAAAACGAGCATAATTTCTTTTGCTGTTCCTTAGAATCAGTGCTTGAAGAGCGTCACAGTGCCGGTCATTATGATTAGTTGTGTATAGAGCACCTGGCTCTACCAGAGGGCACCTGCAGAGGGCGCACTCTACGCCGCCCGCCTTACTCGCTAATATATCCCACCAATTGGTGGTAAAAATAGAGTTAGCGAGCGTAGAAAGAACATAATTTTTTTTACGCGGTGGGTTATAAGCTTGGCCCAGGCATCCCCCTCGCCCAATTAATCCAGGGTAGTTTACAGTACCTGGCCAATCAAGGCCAGGGCTAAGAACCAGCCTCGTCTGGACTGTGACTCTAGCCCCTCAGACTGGCAGGTACGATAAGTCGTCGAAGCCTCAATCCAATTTGATCCGCGCGAATCACTAATATAATCACTAATCGCATGACACTCAGAAAGGGGGGGGGGGTAAACTCTGTAATATCAGATTCAGGAAGATCAATGACTGACGAGCTATAGCAGGAGAGAATACAAGGCTGACGTACGAAACTGGTTTTCCCCCTCTCTCGTGACCCCTCTAAAGGACTAGCATATGGTTCTTCGTTTGCAAGTCGAGGTTGCATGCCTGCTTTTAAAAGGGGGAGAAAACCCAAGTATCTATTTCAGTAAGTGACGGTGGGCTGTCAGCGGAAGATTGGAGTCGGTGCCTCCAGCTCCTCGTAGCTCAGACGTCTTCCGGAGCCCACGAGGCTGGTGACACCATCTTTACCCATCCTTCACTACTTCAGTTGTGCGCCCTAAGATGAGGAGACATCTTAATAATGCTTCTTCTGTTGCCGTCTCCAGAACTTTTCAAGTCTAGTATAAATTCATTCCGCACTAGACGATTCATCTTTGATATATATAGTAAACAGAATGAAAGTTGTGAAATCAAACGTTGTCATATGAAAAATAAAACCGATATTGCATTTGGTGACTGAGGAAATAATTGAAGTTGGAGGTTACTCTGTTGAGAGAGTAGCCATTTAGCCTTTTATATCGTACAAAATTAACAACAATACACACTTCCTTCTTGTATTATTTGTATCGCTTAAATACAGGAGCAAGTCTCTCTCGTCAGGTTATACAGGCGGTAGTGTAGATATCCCTAAATAAATATAAGCCATCCGTCGGCCGGACCACGTAGGCGTCAAAAATTCATAGTGTAAGCGCCCAAATCACATCCCCCACGGGTCATGCTGCTAGCCAATCACGAGCCCAGCCCCACCCAACGACCAATGAAACGCGTCCTCCTCCGTAAACTATGGCAACACCGCCCCAGACAAAACACCCAAACGGATGCAAAAACAGTTATTATATTTTTTTAACTTAATTCTACATCAAACAATAGATATAATAAATTCCCCTCTCTTTGCCATAAACTATCTACATTGTAAAACTGAGATGATATCTTACAATGATTCAGAAAACAATGGTTTTAGTAGGATTGTTTAAATTGGTATTCTAGCGAGGTGTGGCAGCTGCATTCCTGTGTGGCGTGTGGTAATGTTGCCAATTATTGATAATCACAGAGCCACAACCTCGCCATGCTCTCCACAACACCCACCTTCACTCTCCGTCTCATCACTAACTGAACCAAATTTCAATGAACGAAAAATAATAAAACTTTCAAGACACTAAACCCTAAAAATAATTTTTTTGTAAAATTCCCGAGAGGACTAACCCAAGTAATGACCATCTTTTTTTATATATATTTCGTCCTGCCAACATTCACCCGATACAAAGAAAATGTCAACTTTTCATAATGTTTCGAACTAATTCAAAATTCAATAGCCATAGAAAGGAAATGAACCCAACAATAGAAATGGACCAAGTAATCGATATAATGAGCGCTATGAGCCGAGAAATTATATCCTCAACGAGCCCTTTGGTGAACAATAACCCGGGCCTCTCCTTCTTCACCTTCCATAACTTCCCTCTCCTCTAACACCTTCCCTCTCCTTCGCTAAATTTCCCTCTTCTCTATCCTTCACCACCTTAGTGAGATTGGTTAGAATTAAGTATGATTCGCGTTTCATGCAAATAAGGGATTGGGGAGGGTAGGGCTCGACCCCTAATCCATCAATGATCATCGCCGAACGAAAACCCGTCACCCAGCCAAGTTTAAGGGATCACTGTGAGATGGGGGGTCGCTAACAGTTTTTAAACCTCCCTGTTACCTAACCTAACCGAATGATAAATGATTTTGACAATCAGAAAACGAGTTTTTTTTTCGTCCAATCTTTTGTATGACTGTACTTCACCATACATTTTCCCGACCATTGAACATAAATTTCCAATGAACATTGGCAACATAAATTGACCCAAAGGTCTTGCCCGAAAGAACTTGCCCAAAGAGTGTTGCCCAAAGAGTCTTGCCAAGGGGTCTAGCCTCAGCCTCTCGAACAGACAGACATATTGCCCCTTATATAAATAAAGATATATATATAGATATATGCAACCCGTCTGGGTGGGGGGGGGGTGCACAGGATATATATATATATATATATATATATATAGATATAAGTATATAGATATATATATTATATATATATATATATATATATATATATATTATATATATATATATATATATATATATATATATATTTATACAAGAAAATACCCTAGGTAGCGTAAATACATATTTTGGTGATTAATTTATACATTTTTCCAAGGCGACTAACACAGTAGGCGGGTATAAAGAGCTTGACCTCCCTTCCTTCGCGTCTCCAATAGGTGAGTGCTAATAGGTACGTACATAGCCTCTCGGGCAAATACAAGAACTGTTATCGACAAGAGCCATGTTAAGTGTGCGTGTATTCAACTATCTCACTTATTTGTGCCTGAAGAATCGAGCATTTAGCTCTTGGACCCTGTCTTTTCAACCATCAGTTGCTTAGTTCAAAGACCACCGACCTATTTTTTTTTGCCATATCTACTACAATACTACTACATATCTACTACATACTACATATCATATATCTACTAGGCCAATTGTTGACCATCCCATGGCTGCAACCTGCGACAACTAACTCCAATGTACCTATTTACTACCAGGTGAACAGTGTCATAGTGCAAAAGGAAACACCTGCCCCAAAGGCTTTTATCCTGCAAGGGGATCGAACTCGCAAGGTGCTCGGTCACCCGAAGACTTGGCCTACTGTATGTGTGTTTTGATGTTGACTCGAAACAGTCTACTTTAGTCGCGCCTGTTCTAGACTTTTGTTAAAAATAAGAATGATCACCGAGTCCATTCGGCGCAAAATTTGCTCATTGTGGGGCAATAAGCAGCCGGAAACCTTGCTAAACCTTACAAAGACAAGATGGAAAGACAGGAGGTGCTAAGGTGGGTCCGGAAGACATGTGTGACGTGCGTCGTGTCAGGAAGCAGTAGACGGAGATGGTGTCGATGCCATTGACGACATTGACCACGGCCGCAGGACAGACTCGTCCCCGGATGCCCTTCTCCTGTCACTCTAGGAGAAAACAGACACGGTACGAGGAGTGCTTTAACCTAAGTCTGTCACACACGTTTTAAAACACTTCGCAGTTAATATGACAAAGATATATTATATATATATATGTGTGTGTGTGTGTGTGTGTATATATAATAAAATTATGAAAGAAAAATAGGGGTGGTACGAGAAGAAAATGTTAAAATGTTGTTCAGTCAGAATCCACAAGGTCTTCTCTGAATACTCTTTATTTTCTTCTTCGAGGCTATGGGTCCCTACAGTTGCACCAGAGGTGGTACAACTGTAGCTCACTTAAGGATCACCCATTTGAAATTCGGCAGACTTAACGTAATCAAAGTTACCCTTTCAACACAATATATTTTAACCTGCAAAGATAAAATGTATTCATAAATTAACTAATATTTGATTGCAAATTAGAAATGCCGCAGAAAGTCGTTTGATTTAATTTTCAGTGTCAACATCTACATTCCAATGTTTAGAATCTTGTACACTTTTGTCAAATTCTTTCTGAGAAATAATGTCGAGGATCTTGGAGAAGAGATCTAAATTCTTGGAAGTCCTTTGAATTCCAAAAGTGTGTGTAGAACTCTTTCTACTGCATGACGGTGCATTCTCATCAGTGACGACAACCCCGGAAGTTGAATACTTTGCAACAGAAGAAAGTGGATAAACGACTCAAGACAATCCCCAGAATATAGCAAACCATCCTAGGTTATCCAAGAAGAGGTGGCAGAGGAGAAGAGAGGGCAATTACGACAGACTCTCCCAAGCACCACCGGTTAATTCCCCCTTCTGTTTGTTCCATAACAGCACTTTGTTGTTATGGAAGCTATCAACTAGTTTGGTAAGACTAATACATTGTATAGAGAGATCCATTATTCACAAGCGTAATTCAGGCGTCACAAGGATTATACGTCTCACTGGGATTATGTCAGTGTCACTGGGATTATGCCAGCGTCGAGAAGGGTGCTTGTAAACACAGATAACGGGCGGATCTGGGAGTCTTGGGTATTTTCACAGCTTCAGGGGCTTCTACTGGGGCACTACGGGGTCAAGCACCGCTGGCCCTCTTGTCGATGTTTACGTGAGCTGGTTGACTGGAACTAACTTTCGCACCGGCGAATATTATGTTTTATGTTCGAACCACTCAATTTGGCAAGGTTAAGGCCCCACTGTATGCTTCATATGTGGCTAAATAATCATGAGATGCTGAATTATGTTACTCCAGGCCCATTGGACGCTGAACTATGCAGCTATGGATCCATGGGATGCTGAATGTGTGGCTACAGGCCACATAGGGTTGTGGCTTACGTAAATGTTCAGCCCAAAAGCGAAGCAAAAACATATGTGTGTACGCCAAGAAAGTTGTATATTGCTAGAAATTTTTAACCGCATTAGCTATCCTAACCAAACTAGACCTAACTGAACCTGATGTAACATAAGGAAACCTATCCTACCCTAAATTTACCTGAGGGGCCACTATCTCTCTAGTGGTCTCGACAGAAGCAGGAAGCCGGCGGCTTGTCAAGTGTCCCACCCATCCTACTTGGAACGTTTTGTTCCGAGTAGCTGAATCTAAAACAATAACAACAACAGGATAGCAGCCTCATTAGATATTGAGATGTAAGTCTCGTCCTAATCACACACTCAGACCTTGATAACACACTCAGTAGAGTGCGAAAGACTTGGTGTAAATTCCTTACATAAATTTCACATATACACACAGAAGACATTTCCATTACAAATGTAAAATATCTTCCAGTCTTCGCTCGAGAACGGAAATGGTCCCGGTTTTGAGTCTACCGGACTCAAAATGCTACTATAAGATGCTACTACTATCTTCCTCCTTTCACTACCAGTCCCGGGCCCCGGAGGATAGGAGAGGCTTGACAGATCCCATGTCTTAAGTACATTGACAGCTAAGGGGAGCGAGACTCTACCAGCAACAGGCTCTAACATCTGATCAGTGGAGACAACAGGTAATTAGAATACAAAGAGGAATAATTACATAAGATGAATACAAAATTGACCTGAATCATCACTAGGAAAGACAACAAATATATATATATATATATATATATATATATATATATATATATATATATATATATATATATATATATATATATATATATATATATATATATATATAATATATATATATATATATATATATATATATATATATATATATCACTAAGAACTCTTGACCCGGCCAGGATTCGAACCCATGCCGTCCAGGATCACCCCTAAACGTACACGGTACCGTGACCACCGCACCAATGATCGTCTTGGTCACGGTACCGTGTACGTTTAGGGGTGATCCTGGACGGCATGGGTTCGAATCCTGGCCGGGTCAAAGAGTTCTTAGTGATATATGGCTTGCGCGTTCATGCAGCTTTCTCACATATATATATATATATATATATATATATATATATATATATATATATATATATATATATATATATATATATACACCAGATTTCAATCCTTGCTGCCCCCAGCCATATCAGCTATCGCTGAATCACCTTCGTCATTAGAATTTTGCAATTTGTGACAAAAATATATCTTGTCTGTACCCTTGATCACGAGTACCGTTGAAGAGCAGGCAGTGACAGACTCGGAAATGGAGCCCGAAGAGCAACGCTCTGCATCACAGCAATTCATTATCTAATGTGAGAAATTTACAGAAATTTAACACCACACTTGGGTAACCAGCTCTAATATATGTAACCATTTTAAAAATTAAGTTATGTTAAATAAATTGATGCAGGAATTCCTGTTCAATTAAAACGAATATATATATATATATATATATATATATATATATTATATATATATATATATATATATATATATATATATATTTATATATATATATATATATATATATATATATATATATATATATATACACATACATATATATATTGTGCATCCTGCTATCTGTACCTAGAGACAGTTGATCTGTTCATTCTGTCATTAGACCATCAGCTGTTAAATGTCGATAACAAAAGCATACGAACCTTGACAATCCACTTGACATACGCATACCAGCCTGCAAAAATGTAGTTTCTTTTATTTTCACTGACAACATCGAAATGTTTACACTGCGTCTCATAGCGTCAAATTAGGGTGTATTTAGTGTGCGAGATTTTAGTACAGCACAAAGGGAAGACTCAGTAACAGTCAACAGAATGACAGCAACAATTATGTGAAGAGGACGAAGCAGTAAAGAGGTACCAGGGAACTTGGTGACTCTCGTGGGTTGCATTCTATCTAAGGTCAGCCGTTGACTTAGACTAAAGAGGGACGAGGATAAACTTAAGATGCTTCCGGTCCGCCTCACGACAATGGGATACCTTATGACGAGTGACGCAGATACTGAGCCTGAGGGGAAGCTCTTAATAGGAAATTACTGAACGTTGGTGTAACTTCATAATGTACTCAAACGTATGCCGTGGGAAGTTAGTTCGTGTTATTCCCTAGGAAGTAGCCACAAGAAATTCAGCTTACAGGCACCTTCCCGGGAAACACGGGGGGGGGGGGCAATAGACCTTCTGCAGTTGTTCGTATCATCTTTAAGTCCTCGGGATCAGACAATACTTTTTCCTCTTGAGCAAATGTTTCCTCATACCATACCTCCCTTGGGTAGTGTGTGGGGATCCGGGAGCCTGAGTCCTGGGGCGAGACACGAGGAAAGCTTTCGCGAATGTCAGCTGACCAATTATGCTGCATATGCAGCAATGAAAGTGGGCAAACTACGAAACAAACAGCAAACTCACTCCGGAAACTGATCTTGTTATTTATCTAACTAAACGTAAATGTGGATGTGTAGTTACACCACCTTATTTCTTGCCTGTGTACTTCCGGGGGGGGGGGAACAGGTACGAATTACCTGAAGATGACGGTCATATATGTTTTGTAGAATTGACGTGTTTACCGAGGGCCAGAGGCTAGGAATGGTGTCTTCCCGGAATGACGTAATTGTAACGAGTTGGCACCTTTTCGTCTTCACTCACCGCTCTGATCACTGCTTGATGGTGCCAAAGGCTTCCGGAATAATGATACATCACGTGTTTATCTTACCTCATTTATAGCGGGGTATATATATATATATATATATATATATATATATATATATATATATATATATATATATATATATATATATATATATATATAGGCTTGCAAGAGCCTTAACTGGATATTATATATGGAAAGTGGTCAAATAACTGAGAGGCAAGTGTGAGCCGAGAGAGACAGATCAGGGTACGGATATTTAGTGATATCCTGGGGAAATCCCCCGTCCACCGCTCTGAATGAGTGACGTCAGCCCAGGGTAGTAGTAGGCAGCCCGGGTACACTGCCTCCTGGAACCATTGTTGCCATAAGATTTGGTTTATTATCATTATCAACATTTTAACAGTGTCTTCACAATATTTTACCAGTCGAATTTCCCGGCAACATTATATATAAAAGTAAAACAGTCCACTAGATGAATATTATGTTCACTGAAGATTAAGGTAAGAAGTAAGGTAAGGTAGAACTGGCAACTGTTTCCGCTTCCAGGCGAGGAGAGGTTATATACAGTGGAGGCGCTGGTGTGAGTAGCATTGTGACCGTCTCCCCTGGTGTGGTGACAAGCACAAGGTGAAAGTGTTGCTTTAAGACAAAGGATTTATATATATTTATACTACAGCGCTCTGGAAAAGCACACATACATCATGAAATCTCAGTTACAAAATGTTGTATCCAAAGCAATATTCTGGAAAGGCGAGGTATGTGTATTGTTGAATTTACTAGTGTGCTATTACTGTGGAGTGATTTTCGAAATCGCTTTTTGAAAGTTATATCGCATCTGTGTTTGATTACTCTCAGTGTACAGGATTTATTTTTCAAGAATGTAAGTAGTCAATGTTGCCACCTGTGTACGAACAACGTGTTGTGAGTGTGAACTTTAAAAAGAGAAAATCCTTCATGGTTGTTCTGCATCCGGATTCCTTTTGTGTACCCTTGTATTCACCTTCCTTTTGTGGAGTTCATTTTATGTACCCTGTGGTGGGCTGCTTTTATTTATTTTACGTTTCGTTGGAGATATGTACAATCAACAGCAGTTGATTATTCACTTTCACTGTTGCTGATTGTATTTTCATTGTTAAAATGGCAACATTCTTGTCATGCACCATTGCCATCGATATGCTTAAAACTCAAATTATTTGAAAGTGTGTCTTGATATGCTTATAAATAACCATGAAAGTTTTAAGAACGTTAATTAATACTGATTAAAATCACACTAAATGTAAATTAGACCAACACAGACGGCGTACAGACCAACAACTAACTGACTACGGCATCAATTTAATCATCGCTTGAACAAAATTGATGTTGAATAATTACATTCAGCAACAAATAACTGTAACTTCACACGCGTTTAATCTTGCAGGGGAACATCAACCCTGCGTTTGACGGCGGCGACGACGTAAGGCAGAAGGAGCCCACAGTGGAGGTCACTGTCGAACAGGTTAGTTCACCCCGCCATCCACCCACTTCCACCCTAACGGGATTCCAGTCCAAACGGAGTGTTCTATATAACGCTCTGAACATTAACTCTCTTAAGAACACGCGTAGGAGTTTCCTCAGCGGGTCTCTTGGCCCACAAGAGTTTTGATTTATTGATTTAGAAAGGAAGTAGAAAGAGAGAATAGTGATTTTATAGAAGTGTTTGTTAAGTACAATAAAATAGGCAGATTCGCCGAAGAGTTTCAAACATGGGTTGAATAAATGAATAATAATTTTAAATATTTGAATCGGGGACAGGAAGCCTGCATGGGCTTATAAATATATATATATATATATATATATATATATATATATATATATATATATATATATATATATATATATATATATATATATATATATATATATATTCCTAGCTGAATATAGTAGTATTAAGTGAAAGGGAACGCGCCCAACCATTTCTCTCACGCCTGGGGATCGAACCCTGGAGTTCCGACTGTGAGTCGACAATGTTGACCAATACCAATGTGGTCGGGTGTTAAGGGGAATGATCCAGTGGGACTTTGTGCAGTTTCCTGTGTTATAGATGCAGCCCTTAATTTTAAAGCTTTCTATTTTATTTGCTTGTTAAATTTTATCCGGCAACCTATTCCTCTAGTTTACCACCATGGCAAACCAATATTTCCCCATATTCTTTCTAAATCTGAATTTTATAGCAATTGATAGATGTATATATCAATTGATAGATGTATATAACAATTGATAAATGTATATAGCAATATTGATATCGAAATTACATTTACGGAAAGCCGCTAGGATGCATATTTGGTAAAATTGAGTATTTTTTTGGGTTATATAATTCTGTTTGGTTACTGATGTTATTTTGAATAATTCAGTGAGATATATATGTTTCAAATATGGTTATAAAACAATGTATTAACAGCGAACCTAACATTGTTCAGCAGGCTGGTGAACACGGCCGCGAACAATGGTCCAGCCCGGTCGAGTTTCTCCTGTCGTGCATCGCCATGTCTGTGGGGCTCGGCAATGTGTGGAGATTTCCATTCGTTGCGCTGGAAAACGGCGGTGGAGCTTTCCTCATTCCATACATTCTTGTGCTTATGTTCATCGGCAAACCCCTCTACTACATGGAACTGTGCATGGGGCAGTTCGCCTCCGCCGGCTCCGTCAAGGTGTGGGAGGTGTCCCCAGCATTTCGAGGTGAGTCTTTCAGCTATGTAAGTTGTATATAGGTCAAACATGTTTGCCAGAACTCTGATATAAGTCCTCGTGAACTACACGCTTCATGAGTTAACACGTGAATCTTCTGCGTCTTCCGCAAGGTGTGGGTTACGGCCAAGCCATAGCTACGTGGGCAGTGGTGACCTACTACGTCTCCCTCATGGGCCTCACCGTCTACTACTTCTTCGCCTCCTTCGCCAGCACGCTGCCCTGGTCTGTGTGTGGCGCAACGGCTCCCAAAACCTGCCTTAACGCTTATGATAATGGCACGGAGCTGGCTACCTCGTTAGGCGTCAATGTTACCAATCTCACCTCCGCGGCTGAGGAATATTTCTCGTGAGTATTAATACCATATGGGGGGTTATGATGTGCAAACAGTAACAGACCATTGGATCCAAATTATATTATGCTTATTTAACAATGTATAATACGCGAATCTTGAAGATTTGTTTTTCAAGATGATGCTTATTTAACGATGTATAATACGCGAATCTTGGAAAAAAAAATATATTTTTTCAAGATAATGCTTATTTAACAAAGAGCGAATCTGACGAAATAAACGAATAACAAATACGCGAATCTTGAAGAAATTTAGTTTTTTTTCTTTTCACATTGTAGACATCTTTTTTTCAATTATTTTTGTTTGGCATCAACAGGAATGAGGTGCTGCAGAAGGATCCTAACGGCCTGGCCAACGGTCTGGACGCCCCCGAGTGGAGGCTCACCCTGTGCCTCCTCTTCTCCTGGATAGTGCTCTTCGTGGTGCTGGCCAAGGGCGTCCAGAGCGCCGGTAAGGCCGCCTACTTCACCGCTCTCTTCCCCTACGTGGTCCTCTTCATCATGCTGATCCGCGGAGCCACTCTGGACGGGGCCCTGGACGGTGTGCTGTTCTTCATCTCGCCTCGATGGGGCAAACTCCTGGAGCCTGGGGTAAGACATTCTTTCAACCTACGTCCTGCTTTTTGGGGGGCAAGAATTCCTGTACTGATGAGTGTTTTTGTATCTAATTTTGCTTCTTATGCGTTAATAAATGCACTTATTGTGTGTATATTTATGTATATATATATATATACTGAGGATAATAGTTGATATGACAAATATGCAAAAAAATGTCACAATTATCGTGGAAGTTGTGTAAAATGGCTCATGTATGTGTGTTGGACAGGTGTGGTACGCAGCTGTGGACCAGTCCTTCTTCAGCCTCTCCGTTGGATTCGGCTCCATCACAATGTTCTCTTCATACAACTCCTTCCGTCACAACGTCTACCGCGACGCGGCCATCATCTCCGTCACCGACACGCTCACCTCCCTCCTGGCCGGCTTCACCACCTTCGCCATCCTGGGCCACCTGGCCAAACTGCTCGGCGTTAGCGTGGATCAGGTCGTCAAGGGCGGCGGCACCTCCCTGGCCTTCGTCAGCTACCCTGACGTGTTGTCCAGGTTCCAGTATGTGCCTCAGCTGTTCTCGGTGCTGTTCTTCCTCATGCTCTTCACTCTGGGCGTGGGCAGCGCCTCCGCCCTCACCGGCTGCATCATCACCATCATCTGTGATGAGTTCCCTCGCTTCAAGAAGTGGATCGTGACGTTGGTGGTGTGCGTCGCTGGCTTTCTCCTCGGTCTCTTCTACGTCACTCCTCAGGGACAATACGTCTTGGAGCTCATCAACTACTATGGCGGCGTAAGTATATTGTCTTTATTTGTTTACATTCACTTGGATTGGTCGGTATAGCGACGGCGCCTGGCTTCTTGAAGGTCGGCGTTCAATCACCCCCATTGGTCCAAGTGGTTGGGCACAGATCCATCATCCCTTTCTCCAATACCAGCTGCTATCCTGTCCTCATATCCCAGCTGCTATCCTGTTCTCATATCACAACTGCTATCCTGTTCTCATATCCCTTCCAAGAACTAAATACTCATACCAGCTTTCTCCTCATAATTACCTCATCTTGTTTACATTTTTATCAACTGGCTTTTAAGCCAACAGAGACAGTTTAATATTCAAAATTTGATAAATAACTATCATTTGTATCTTTAGTATGGTGCTACATAGCCTTCCCGGTTTGGTGCCTTCTATTGATAATTACTTACTTACTTGTATCTTTAGTTTCATCCAAAATATTTAACTGCATGGGAACTATTTCCCCGTTTGGCTCATATTTAAGAAAAGGCAAAACGACGTAAACCAAACCAAGCTTCCGGAAAGTTTACAGCGGTGGTATATCTTGGTTTTACAGGGTTTCATCATCTTCATCTTGGTGGTGTTTGAGATCGCGGCCGTCCACTGGGTGTACGGCGTCAACAACTTCTGCCGCGACATCGAGTTCATGTTGGGCAAGAAGACTGGCCTCTACTGGAAGTTCTGCTGGGCCTTCCTCATCCCCGTCCTCCTCTCTGTCATCTTCATCTACAGTCAGATCATCGCCGAGCCGCTCAAAACCGGCACCTACGTCTTCACTTCCGATATTATAGGTGAGACCACTGCTTTATAGTTTGCCATCGATTAGGTAATACAATTTTCATTGTTTTGAGTGTAGATTAGAGATTTATATGAATTAGAGGGGAGTATCCAGAAATGCCCGGGTCTTGTCCGCTTGTCTCTTCTCTCTCTCTCTCTCTCTCTCTCTCTCTCTCTCTCTCTCTCTCTCTCTCTCTCTCTCTCTCTCTCTCTCTCTCTCTCTCTCTCTCTCTCTCTCTCTCTCTCTCTCTCTCTCTCTCTCTCTCCCACTTACTCCTAAGGGGCAAAACATACTCGAGTAATGTTGAATCAACATTATCGACATTTCTGACCTCATAGGACTCGTTAGTTGTCACAATAGATGCCAATCCTATTAAAAAATTACATGAGGGTTGACCCCTAACCAGCCTATAACACTCGTCATACAATCACAAATCACCGTGGAAAGTTTGATGAGGCTAGTCCTTAGCGTCTAACCCCCAACCTCGAACAGACATTATCTTGGAGATGAGTTTAAGTGGATAGGAACAACCTCGTATAGGCGGTTAATAGGCTACCACTAGGGTACCTACTACTACAGTTTCAATATACTTATGTTACTATATTTGCATATCATTTTTTTTAGATTAAAACAATATTTTAACCGAATGTTATCTACTCCAGCCTTCGGGATTTGCCTGGCCGTCTTGGCGTGCCTGATGGTACCCATCTTCTTCTTCGTGGAGGTCTTTCGCCGCCGCAACAGCTCTGCCTCGCTCTGGGAAGCCGTCCTCGCCGCCTTCAGGCCGACTGCCGAGTGGTGTCCCAAGGACCCCATCCTTCGGCAGGAGTATCGCCAGTTCACGGATGTTAACAAGCCTGCTCTGGAAGGCATCGACAACCCTATCCACCCGGTGGACTCTACCGTTTCCATGGCGTCACTCCACAACGGTCACAACGGTCACAACGGCACCGTTACCCAGTACAACACTAGCGTGTGAGGCATTACTGTATCTCCACAGCGACGTCCACTCACATTAACATATGGAGGAGAAGGAAGGAATTATCAAGGGAAAACGCCAAGCTATTACGACTATATAGCACTGGGGACGGGGTCAGGATAAGGATTTGGGATGGGACGGGGGGGCTGGAATGGTGCCCAACCACTTGGACAGTCGGGGATTGAACGCTGATCTGCATGAAGCGTCTATCTGGCTACTTAAAGTGGATAATTTGAGGATAAAATGTAGTTTTCCGCTGTCGTGGAGTACAACAATTGGCCCCCGCCAGGCCAGGAAGTTCCTCCGTGTTAGGAACTTTGTCATTTCATGACGTGACGTGACCAATCACGGTTTAGATCATGTCGACGTGTCTTCATATATCTCAGGATACCTGCCATAATTCATGTCATTACTCATCACCCGAACTTCTTCATCTTGCTTAGTCAAGACTCACTCATGTTGTATATTCAATGCTTCCTCATCTAGCTTAAGGATTTAAATCATTGTACCATAATTATCTTTATTCATCATATCGTACTGTAAGTTTGTTCAATCCAAATGGCCTCATTTGTTTGAATAACAAAACTTATAAGCTAAGTACTCAAAGAACATTTTATAAACGGATGAAAGAACATTTTATAAATGTTCTTCAACCACTCACTCACACTTGGTTGTGATATATGTATATAGACATATAAATAGAAGGAAGTGTAGTTGTTGAGTGTACTGCATATATATATATATATATAACAATATATATTTATAATTTTATATATTTATGACATTTTCAAATAAAATATTAAGGAATATATTGTATATTGCTAAATCCTGATCACATGTTGTGCCTCCCAAAGTACATTGCATGTTCCTATAGAAATATCTCTCAGATGCAATTCGATTCATTAATATGTTAAACACGGTGGAGGCTTAAGACTTCTTGAGATGTTTTGACCTCAAAAGATCTTGCATTTACCATACAGCCAGATGGGATAGAAATGGCTGGGCACGTTTCTTTTTCACCTGATGTTCCTGTTCACCTAGCTGGAAATAGGTACCAAGGAGTTAAGAAACTTATTTATTTATTTATTTATTTATTTATATACAAGAAGGTACATTGGGTTTAT
Organism: Procambarus virginalis; assembly: GCA_020271785.1. Lineage (NCBI taxonomy): Eukaryota > Metazoa > Arthropoda > Malacostraca > Decapoda > Cambaridae > Procambarus > Procambarus virginalis. The sequence goes on from WNGS01033470.1 coordinate 9,634,925, forward strand.
GAGAATGCATAGCATTGATGTTTTTACATTCCTGTAAAGCCACTAGCAAGCATAGCGTTTCGAACAAACCTTAATCTTACAGATAATTTTTAGTAGGTAATTTCTAGCAAAATAGAAAAATGATAACAGATACATTGTAAAAACATTTAAAGATTAGTAGATACATTATAGTAAAATATGATGATTATCAACACTCCCATTGTAGCATAATTTGAGGATTATTTCTAGTATATTGTAGTAAATTGCATTCAATATAGCATCCATGATATAAGATGATAGCAGTGATTACAATGGTGAACTTGTATGGCTTAGGTGATATCAAAGGGGATATCAAAGAGATATTTATTTCTGGTGTGGTGATTATAGGTTCTATTACATCTATCAAGGATGAATTTCAGATCAAGATTTGCATTTAGGAACAAGGTTTTGTACCTGTAAATGGGACAAGAGAATGTGTGGAGTGAGTTTATGTCTAGCATGTTTAGGGATTTAAAAAGGGTGGGCTGTGTGTTGTCTGAAAACAGAGTTTGTTATTGTTCTGATAACAAATTGTTGCTGGGTGATGATGGGCTTGAGGTAGTTTGCAATGGTTGAACCCAACGTACCGTATGTAACATAGGGATAGAATAGCGCGTAATATAATGAGAAGAGAGCAAAGTTTAGAACATAATATCTGATGTTAGCCCATTATGTGCCTCTGTAACCCTTTCCACTACCGCCCATAAGATGGGTATGGGGTGCATAATAAATGAACTAAACTAACTAAACTGATGTTAGAAAGTATACCAACAGTTTTTGAGACTTTCTTGGTTATGTGTTGTACGTGGGTGCTGAAGTTGAGTCTCTAGTCTATGTATAGGCCAAGGAACTTTCCATCATTTTTATTGCTGATCTTAACATTGTCTATCTGAAGCTGAATTGCATTTGTTGATTTGCTTCCAAATAAAATGTAGTAGGTCTTTTCTATGTTTTATGTGAGTTTGTTGATTGACATCCATGAGTGGCCATTTTTTAATTCGTCATTTAATTGTCTATGTTGTGAGTTTGCAATGCAACCCACAACTGTTGTGGTTGCATTGTGGGACTGGGTCTGTAGTGGGTAAGGAGGACCTTGTTACCCCGGACAGGCTTCCTGCTGCTGACAATGGCAAACCATTATATTAAAGAGACAGGAAACTTTTTCTCCTTCAAAATTCGCAATTACTCCTAACAATAAAACTTTGACTTGTCAGTTCACCGGCGACTTCATTTGCAGGTCGGCATTCGACCCCTGATGGTCCAGGTGGTTGGGCAGCGTTCGTTCCCTCCGTCATACCCCAGCTCCTTGTCATTTATTTACCACTGATGCTATAAGCATTAGTGAAGTGGATATTAGTCTACTCACAACTAATTGGATATAGGTTCGTATGCTGGATAAGGTGAGATGTCTGGGTACGTTTTCTTACACCTAACATGTTTGTTCACCTAGAAGAAAATAGGATCGTTTTGTAGAGAAGATCAGCCACTGGACTAATGGGAACTCAATTTACCGAACAGGCTTCTATCACAGACACGAGGTGATAGAATATTATATGAGTTATCCAAGAAAGTTGAACAGAAAATGGAACATAAATAATTCAAAGAAAATGACAAATTTGTTTGGGTAAACCAAACGAATTACGAGTATTCCGCATTAATTTTAATAACTCGTTTTGACGGAGACAGGAAGTCTGCGTATAATACCCGGGTACCTATTTGCAAATAGGTGAACAGAGATAAATGGAGATTTGCTTAACATTTTCTGTCCCACCCAAGAATCGAACCCCGAGATGTCCGATTGTGAGTCGAGAATGAAGCCAACTAGGAATCTGGTGACCAATCGAGGTTTACGCACGATTACCCATCCAGTTACTGGCCACATCCATGATGTGCCAATCATAGAACCGTGCTATTAATTAATAGTAAAAATATAACCAATTCAAGAATTAACATCATTCTGATTATTGTATGTAATATGTTCCCTAATTTAATTCAGGTAAATCCAGGTAAATTCAAACACTATTTACAACACATCTGCTAACTTTGATCTAATTCCGCAAAACTGCATATTTCTCATTACATGTACCTTCCCTTCTTGAGGTTATCTTGAGATGATTTCGGGCTTAGCGTCCCCGCGGCCCGGTCCTCGACCAGGCCTCCTTTTTGTTACACATCCCCAGGAAGCTGCAGCCGTAGCAGCTTTCTAACTTCCAGATACCTATTTACTGCTAGGTAAACAGGACATCAAGGTGAAAGAAACTGCCCCTTTGTTTCCGCCTCCACCGGGGATCGAACTCGGAACCTCAGGACTACGAATCCGAAGCGCTGTATACTCAGCTGTCAGGTCTAGTTACATGTTTGATGAACTTTGTATCCAATATCCCCAATTTGATACTATAGGGAGTAACTGAGTGATTTTAACCTATCCACCGCTGCCCAGTGGAGAGGGGTGGGGGTGGTGCAGGACAAACATGTCAATTGTGACACTCAGCATCTCCACACATGTTCAGATTGCTTAAATTTGGAAAGCTTTACGTGCTAGGGTCGCTCTAGAGCTCATTGCTTGATGGGACAATGGTGCAATTGAATGTTGTATAACTCAGCTCATCAAGACACTTCGCTAACTTGCTTAGCCTAATGAATTCTGGGGTTCAGGTCACCCTGTCAGCCCATTACCGGGCCGTCTGTAAACCTTTCCACACTACCACCTAAAAGGATGGGTATGGGGGTGCATCATAAATTAACTAAACTAAAAAAAGCTTTGTATAATTAATTGATTGAGAAACGTAATACCTTAATAATTTAATAATTCTGAGATATTCTACGGGGTGATATAAAACCTTAAAGTTTCACAAGTCTCAAGTATGTTTTGTAGACAAGAAAGAAATACATCTCAATAGGATAGTAGCTTAGGCTATTCTACTTACCCCCTAAACCCTAAAAACTATTGTAATAGTCTAAGTTACTCCTAACATTGCCGAACATATTCAACAAAGAAAACGTTTTCTGACAGCAGAGCAGGGTAGACTGTATCATATTTTCTCTACATTTCGTCATTCGGTCCATCGGTTGAGTGGCCACTATTCAGAGATGGAGAAAAATCAATCCTGTTTAGTGCTATTAGAAGCTAATAATTATATGATAACCTAAATGTATAATAATACTGAAGCTTACTCAAGTATATATATTACAAACAACCCGGGTGGGCCTGGCATTGAATTATATACGTGATAAATAAATAATTTAATCCAAGACGTCACAGTTTCACCCGCTAACCCCCCAACAACCAGATCAAATGACGACATAAGAGATCCCTTTGACTTCACACGAGTTAGGAAGGTCTTCACGGTACACGATACTACGGTAGTCTACTCTGATTTGATTAAGGAGTTGATGTTTTCCTTTCACTGTAGTCCATGATTATTAAACTCACAACAACGTATAAGAAACAAAGTAACACATGTAAGTGGCTTCCAAAAGGTAACCTTTGAGCCACTGTCAAATCGTCCACAGAAATCTGAGACTTAACTAGTTTCTAATA
>WNGS01033470.1:9659907-9670747 GCA_020271785.1 Procambarus virginalis
AATAAGTGTAATACATAAGTGTAATACAGTTATTCATTCTTTTTTTTTTACCTTGAAAACAACATGACTTTTGGTGAACTCCTCTTTCAGCTGAACCCTGATATATCACCTATGATAGTTATTGTGAATGAAACACTGTAATTCCATTGCCAATTGGAAATTATACATCAGGCTAAAGGTGTGATTTCTTGACAAGAAATGCTATATGGTAGTATGGTATACAACGTGAGATATATTGCCTATCTGTCCTAAACGTGACATTAATAGCTTGTCGTGTTGCCACAGTGTTCCCTCTAGGTCTAGGCTAATGGCATATGAGCATTAGTTGACAGGAAGATCTACGTCATATCCTTCCAGGCAGCCATCTCCCACCCCCTTACGTCTCACATTTCCCCCCAACTCGTCCCCACAGTGACAAGAAAGGACCTCACCTGCTCTCAAGGCCTCGCCAGCAGACCAGAGTCTTGGTAACAACACATATAACTCGCTTGGAATTTTCCACAATTACGCACCTGCTACCCCCCTCTCTCAGCCAGGTTTAAATAACAATTACTTACCCATAACATTATGATTATTTATGTTTGATTTTTCTAGTAGGTGGCTTCTGGGGCTTCATTCGTTTGGCTGAAGACTTTCCAAAGGTTGGAAACTCTACGATAACTATCTTGATAATTAACCAGCATGAAGCAAGTTGCAAGGTGGGGTTGGGATTCAGCTCTATAGCCTCGCTTCTCGATCTTCAATCCTCTACATGGTGTAATTCATGTCTGAGCATCGTCCCAGGACTAACTTAACTCTCAGTGCATATACACTAGAGAAGTGGGTTATATCTCTCTATCTATCACTGGTATACTGATCACCAGCGAGGATTTCCAAAGTATGGTAGACAAGTCTTGAATGAAATAGGGGAAAATATATCTCTATCAGCGAGTGAAAAGTAATATTCAACGATTCTTCGTTGGCTCAGTCCCTCCCATAGTTAGTCTTAAGCCTCACTGTTCTACTAGGCCTCCCCTGAACACCACCCACCAAACAGGATCACAACAGGTTCCTAACAGGTCACAACGGGTGGGAATAATTCCTTCCGCTGTTGCAAACAATCAACTTTTCTTTCGTTCAAGTCACACGCATTTATTGTAGTTAATTTTAAATCCTGTGTGTGTGAAACAGTCGACGCTGGGGACAATTATAACACTCCATCTATTGTTGCACAAGGAAAACACACTGATATGACATATCAACGAGAACATCAATTGGAGGGGGGGGGATTCGAACCTTGAACCTGGGTACTCCCAAGCCACTCACCTTACCTCTAGACTACGACATGATAAAAGCTATGCAACCCGGGATTCCGAGAATCCACAGGACGTCCGGAAGCCTCAGCTGAAGAGGATAGTTTGTTTAAGGACAGGATAAAAGCTGGGATACAAGAACGGAGTGGAGGAGTAACACCCGTCCTCTTGGACCATAGGGGATCGAACGCCAAGAAAAATGTGGAAAAAGAAGAAAGAGGCTGAGAACCTCTTAAAAACCTGTTAATACATTCGCTGTTTACCGGGCGAATGGCAGCTTTCCTGACCTTAAAGTGGTATTCAGTCTCATATATAGCATCAGAAGTGTGTGCTTAAGCATCTATATTGATATAGCATTAATTTCTATAATTATTTTGATATCTCACGTTACCTCAGGCGTCTCTTTACGTCTGTTTCCGGTTTAATAGAGTTAAGATAAATACTTTTATCCTATCACTGCTACACATAACACATCACAATATTTACACAATATTACAATATTTACATTCACACAATATATACAATATTTACACAATATATGCAATATTTACACAATATATTTACAATATTTACACAATATTTACAATATTTACACAATATTTACAATATTTACTATATATTGTCAGACTAACGTCACTGACATTTGTGACGCAGGAAATAGTCAAATAACCAAATCAGACCCACATTGTTCGTGTGTTTACATTTCTCACACCACTACCAACACGCAAACTCTTGGAAATGCAATGGTCTAATTGGTTGTGGCCCATTTAGACCACTAATATGAGACCATCATATACACAAGATCCTGTCCTGTCCTCGTGATGCCAGCTGCTATCCTGTCCTCGTTCCTCCTTCCAGGGCTGTAATGGTCACAGTTGTTTGGGTTTCTCCTCATAACTACCTTACCTATTACAGGCACCTTGAGTGACATATAGGAACTGTTGGTGCTTCACATCACATACGGTGATAAACAGACCTCTGGGCATGGTGCGTTCTTTTAATAATTACTCACTTGTTTTTATGTCAACGTCGATGTCAGCGCGTATAGCTGCGATAGCGTACCAGTGGGCGAATGGAGTAATTCATGACGGACCTGAGGTTATCCCGGATGCGAATCAGAAATACGTGCAGGTGTCAAATTTGTAGCAAATGGCTTGTCACAGGAAGTCCGAATGTGTGAATAACAAATGAATTTTTGGGGATTGTTGTGTCTGCCCGCCAGGCCATATCTAGTGGTTTGGGTTGGAATGTGAAGCTTCCGAATTGGGAGGGGACTTCGATGTGCAGTTATGTGTTTTTCTAGTTGTGTTATGAAGTTGAGCACTGTCCTTGATAGATCTTCTTTGCCAATTAAGAATCTTAGATGAAACTTGCGTATTAAATGTCGTTGGAACGAGAACAATCTCCTAAGTCTGCAGTTTCATGTTGCACACTCAATTGGCAAATTTGTTGCAGCAAGAATAATCTGTTATTGAGGTGCTTTGTTGATTCCGCTATATAGTTTTGTTCGTATTGCAGCGGCTTCCTCAGGTGTGTGTGTGTGTGTGTGTGTGTGTGTGTGTGTGTGTGTGTGTGTGTGTGTGTGTGTGTGTGTGTGTGTGTGTGTGTGTGTGTGTGTGTGTGTGTGTGTGTGTGTGTGTGTGTGTGTAGTGTAGTTTCTTCAAGTGAGAATTTACTTGATGGTTCACTACTGAGCCACCTAGTTCAGTAGACCTATCAAGTGAGCATTCTTGCTCTAAGGCTTTATCAGGTGGATTGTACTATGATCTTTACCCTCCGAGAGAAGTACTTTTGTCTGTCCTTTCTCTACAGTAACTAAAGAGCATATACAGAGTCGACTATAAGATCCGCTCCGCTGTTCTCTGAAGTGTTACTTTATTCGTCTTGAGCCGTTTCAAGGGGTTTTGTGGTGACCTGTTTAAGGATAATTTGAGTCATCCTATTCAAGAATGTTCCTGTGTTGCCATGTCCGGTATGTGTGAATTTGTATGGCTATTTGATTCTTGTTTTGTTTGTTTCGTTTTAATAATATGGTTATATTGCCGTGATGGCCTGGCGCGACTCCTGATAGTTCCCTTCCATTCGCTTTGGGATTTTTTTTTTTTTGGGGGGGACGTATACACACTCATTGGAGTACTCATATACCTTGAAGTGTACACACATACACAACTTGGTGCATATGCATACACCCTGCAGTAATCATAAACGCTATCGAGTCTACACACACACAACACACACACCACTGGAGTCTACATACACACACACACAACCACTTCCGAGTCTACACAAACACCCCTGGAGTACACACACACACACACACACACACACACACACCCACCACACACACACACACACCCACACACACACTTAGTCTACACATACTCATTAGGTCCTACTCACACTCTACAGGAGTCACTGCTCTTTTCCCCAGGCCTCTTTCGAGTCTATCTCTAACAACAGACTCCATCACATACATCCACTCATGATTGTTAAAGGTCCTTCTCTGCGCTGATCACCAGTTCAATACCACGTTACAAACTCCATAACACAGTTTCAACGACATATACCAACCCATAGTGAACGGCCTACTCTTTCTCACCCCGCTCCCCCCATCCTCACTCGGCCTAGTACCTCCCTATTTTTTCAAACTGTTCGCTCCATATTCATTTCCTCCCCCTCCCTAATCATCTGATATCATCAAATAATTCTCAAATATCTCTCGCGGCTTCTCACTATATCCCATGCTGTTTTTAAGGTATGCGAAGCAACGTATGAAGTATCTCATGAGAGTTAAATATGTTCAAGTGCTTCTGGGTACAAGTGATACTCAACAACCCATTGGGGTTCTGGGTACATGTCTTACTCATCAACCCAGAACTGATAAGGCATGTCCGTGTGCTCTGGGGTGGCTTCCACCCCTCCACATCTTCCCCATCCACCAACAGCCAACATAAGGTGAGGGTAGCAGAGTCGTCCTTGGTTCAGAGGCTACATGATAGGGTAACATGGCTAATATTACTATGACTGTGTGCTTTGCTGGTATCTGTGACTGGCTGGGCTTTGCTGGTGTCCTGTGACTGGTGTGTTAGTGGTGGTTACTGTGTGTGTTATTGGTAGGTGTAATATTAGTAATTGACTGTGCGATATTGGTTGATGACAGGTGTTTATATATTACTTTCCAATGACACAACTGTCCACTGACAGAATTTACATACTGGAGTGATTGTACCCCATTGTACATATATGGAAACCTCATAAATGTTGTTCATTTAGAGAACACAAAGATAATAACTGAAACAACACACTATTTTTCTGTACACAAACACAATCATACTAATTGAAATGACTAAAAATTTTAAGAAACAAACACAGCTTTCCTGCGAGTCTTCATCACACCTGAGCCATGACAGGGTTGCTACTGCAACAAAAGCTAGTTGCAACATACACCTGCTAACTTGTCAGTGCTAATTGAGCTAAAAAAAAAAACATACAAGGTATCACACACATAATTAGTATTACGTTCAAATCATGATAAGTGGTCTTGTCATTATTATGTATACCACTGTTGCTTCTCTGAACTTTATTACTCTTTGATCGTCTTCATATTCGTGCGTAAAGTATAGTAAAGGTGCAAGTGTGAAGGTGACCTGCTCGCTTCCTGCAGTTCAACGATGCAGTAGTGTACGGTGATCCGCTGGTTTCTGGCTCCAAGTAGCAGTTCGTATATTAATAACACAGCATATAATTTAATCACTTCTAATCTATCTTCACTTCTAATCTAATCACTTCACCTATTTTAATCACTTCGATATGCACTTCTCTGGTTGCAGGCTGTTGCTGGCTGATGCTCATCCCTTCCTCTTCTGGAGCATATTATATGCTGATTTCAGGACTAACTATAGAAATCTGCGGTTTCTCTATGCGCCTTTCTCTCTATCAGGGAATCTTCGTTGCCCAGTCGTTTTCCCCGTGATTTCAAATCACCAATGACTAGGATCTTTGCTCTGGATCCATGTGCTGCTGTGGCCGCTCTCTCCGTCCACTTCATATTCTTCCCTTGGAGAGAGAGAGAGAGAGAGAGAGAGAGAGAGAGAGAGAGAGGATGAGGGTGGGAATGAGAAAGAGGAATGACAACGTCCGGACGTGTCAGAGCATAACATAAGCTGTGTGTGAGGCTCCACCCACCTTTGTTGCGATTGATGGAGTCCCTGAACGACACACACACACACACCTGACGTGCAAGCGTGACAATATCTGTCACATGTGGCTTCGTAACGAGTAGTTGGAATCGTATATCTTGTCACGCCTGGATGGCATACGTTGTTGGGTAATGTAACTCTGATAGCTTATGACGCTGGTAACTTTTGACTGGTAACTTGTAACTGAGGTAAACTGTAAAATGGCAGTTCGCCAAAGAATTTTAAAACCTCCCTGTTTACGTAACCTAACCAAACGATATACGGTTTAGACAATCAGAAACGGAGTTTTTCTTTTCGTACAATGTTGTGTATAGCTGTATTTAACCATATAAATCCCGACCGTTAATCAAATTAAACAATATTTGTGAGAGAACCCATGAGTTCAATAGAGAGGTATGTGGCTGGGAGAAATCAAGTTATACATAAAATAAATCACAAGAGACAAGATCAAAAAATTATATTGAATTAAATGCAAACTGGGGCCGCTAGGTGTATGATGATGTCTATGATATATTATCATAGTATTGATACAATGACCTTGTATCAATACTGTATTTCTTCTATATGATACATGCACGGGTGATGTGGGTGAAACATTCAAACTTATTTGATGTTTCTTGAGACTTAGATTTGATGCGAGTACATGGAAGGGGGGGGGCGATGGAGGTAATGGTTGTATGATGTTTTGATGGCGCTGGATGATGTTTTGATGGCGCTAGATGATGTATTGATGGCGCTGGATGATGTTTTGATGGCGTTGGATGATGTTTTGACGGCGCTGGATGATGTTTTGATGGCGCTGGATGATATTTTGATGGCGTTGGATGATGTTTTGATGGCGTTGGATGATGTTTTGATGGCGCTGGTTGATGTTTTGATGGCGTTGGATGATGTTTTGATGGCGTTGGGTGATGTTTTGATGGCGCTGGATGATGTTGTGATGGCGCTGGATGATGTTTTGATGGCGCTGGATGATGTATTGATGGCGTTGGATGATGTTTTGATGGCGTTGGATGATGTTTTGATGGCGCTGGATGATGTTTTCATGGCGCTGGATGACCGCCTTTAGTATTGGTGCATTGTTTACGTTCTCTAGCAGTCGGGGTAAATTAACTTTTTATGAATACCTGAAATGTGGTCAGTAATTCGCCCTTGAGAGCGAGGACCTCGATACAATTTTTTAAAAGTATATTCACTAGTTTCCTGTCTCCAACAAAACGTAACAAGTAATTAAAACTTTCTTGCATGGCCGTGTTTTTTTTTTAATCTTATCTTGGTGTATGCTCATCTTATCTTGGTATATGTTCATCTTATCATATTCAGGCCCTGAGTGTGAGCTTGCATTCCTGGATTCCCCAGGCACCCTCTTTACCGACTGCACCACGATGAGCTCATCATGATATCTGGGGAATCCAAGAAACGCCAGTTTGATCCCATTCCAGATTTTTTAGAGTCACCACTGTAGGAGTTAGACTCGTTTGTTCACAAAATCCAATTCCGTATTTAAGTTTAAGAAAGAGTTTTTTTTTCAGTTTTGGTGGACAAGCCAAAACTACCATCACTGTGGCGGCCCATACGGTGGTAGGGGGAACTCGCTAAAATGCTTTTCCTACCGCTCTCAGCTACGTATCGACGCCACTTATTCCCCTCTATGTCATTTTTTACTTTCTTTTCTTACTCAATAGTGTGCAGGACCGATCTTTAGGTCTTGGGGTCAAATGCCTTTCCAGCCATCGGTCATTTTATGCCGAGATTTCTGACCCTTTTGTTTCTAATTTATATCGTCATTAGTACATAGAAAAATTATACTTATATACGCCAAAATAATATACTTTAATACACCCATTAAAGCTATGTATTTAATACAGTTTTGTTATGGGTGTAGCTTCTACTGTTCTTCCTTCTTATACATTTCACTGACTCCCTTCACTCACAGCAATTATACCTTCTAGACCTGTATGCCTTTGCATATACATATATATGCAAAGTATGTTGGATGTCTTAATCATGTCTCCTCTAGCCCTCGTTAATAACATTAGATTCCGCTTCGTCAATAAATCCTCGTATAGGAATCTTTTAAAATCGGTAACATATGTAATAACCAGCGTCCGTTCTTTCTCAATTTGTCTTTGAAGTTTCAGAGGTCTTCTTTATTCTCACTTTCTTTCCGTCTGAGACAGCGAGCCTCGAACAACAACGACACAGGATGTCCGAAATGCTGTCGCTCAAACACGAGGTTTGTCGGTACATACCTTGCTCTAGTTTCTCGTTGTCGGGGGACAGGAAACCTGTCAGGATTAACGAGGTCTCTCCAGGGCCAACGAGAGACCTTCCACAGGATGCAGACCACATACTAGTCTCGTAACACCTGTGGAACACCTATTTACTACTTACTGAAATAGAGGCAAACGTCCCCCCTCTGGTCGGGAATCGAAAGCATGTTGAATTATGCTGCGAGCCGACCACGCCTAATACACATATATCTGAAGTGTGAAATCCGTCTCGGCAATATCTGTTTATTGAGAAATAAAATAATAACAGTGAAAAGCACACATACACACACACACACAGACCAAAGGGGAAGGATATTGATAACACTGGTGACCTTGGTGTTCACATAGGTGTTGACACTCCTCAGGTGTCTCTTAATTTAGGAGGTAATGACGGAAAGATTATGTGTGCTGCTTGAAGCCACTCTTCATATACTTGTAAAGATTCCTATCTTACTCGGCTGTGTTAAATGCCTTGAACTCACCTCAGCTGAAACGACTCAGTCACGATAAGTCATACACAATGAGCTCTTTGTTGTGATCTCTTCCAGTATACAGTATACCCTGGGTGTAGGGTATACTGAAAGATATGCTTCTTATTGGGCAATGGGTTTGATAAGTTGGGTAATTACTTACGTATGTAAACACTTACGTAAAGTAAACCTTTACTTTTCCCGTTGTCGGGGGACCGGAAGCCTGATATCGAGGTCCCTCTAGCCAACGGCTGACCCTCTCCAGGATGTAACCCACAACAGCTGTTTTGCTCCCAGGTATCTACAGCTAGATCAACAGCGGCATTACGTGCAAGAAAACGTAGGCAAACGTGTTGCCCTACTCGGGAAGCGAACCCAGGACCATTATGAGACTGTAACAGGGACAATCTTCATTAAGTATTGACGCCAAACCTTACGAAACCTGTGCATCTTTCTCCAATCATGGCTGCATGGTTACATTTATTAAACAGTTTGTGAGCTCCGATGCACTACGAGGCTGTTTATAACAAAAAACACCTTGGATTGGGAAAATTTTGGAACCTGTAGTCGGTTTAAACAAAGATACCATGATTCGGGAAAGATGTAGATGTTTCGTAAGTGGTTGGGTAAATGCCTGGTGTATCCTGGGCCTGGTGGGTATAGCAGCGTGGAGAATCAATATATACTGGAGGAACTGTTTAGTGCTTATCGTATCGAGGTGGTCGGTCCTAAGCTATACAGAGTTCAAATCTCATTTAAGGCAGTTTTAATTAATAATTTAGCGGAGGTTACTGTCCTGGGTATAACCAGGTCTTCGGAGGCCTGGTGTAAAACCCAGCGGGTTCATAATATCCTGCTGAGCGAGGGGGGGGGTATAAAACCCGTCTGTGTGTGTGAGGGGAATTTTGAAAGAAAAAAGTTTTCCTATTTATCTCAAAGTGAGAAATTATCAACATTCAGAACTTGATATATAAATTCTTTGCTTGCTTGTGTGTGTGTGTGTGTGTGTGTGTGTGTGTGTGTGTGTGTGTGTGTGTGTGTGTGTGTGTGTGTGTGTGTGTGTGTGTGTGTGTGTGTGTGTGTGTGTGTGTGTGTGTGTGTGTGTGTGTCGACACTGTAGCTCTCCACACTACACACGACCATCGTTATAACTGTAATCATTTTGACTACATACTGTCTTCATCGCTGTAACGATTTTCATTTTTCAGGTATCGTTAGGTAACCCCATCTGCAGTTATTAGTATTATTACCTTCCCTCTCCTTCTTCACCTTCCATAACTTCCCTCTCCTCTAACACCTTCCCTCTCCTTCGCTAAATTTCCCTCTCTCTCTATCCTTCACCACCTTAGTGAGATTGGTTAGAATTAAGTATGATTCGCGTTTCATGCAAATAAGGGATTGGGGAGGGTAGGGCTCGACCCCTAATCCATCAATGATCATCGCCGAACGAAAACCCGTCACCCAGCCAAGTTTAAGGGAATCACTGTGAGATGGGGGGTCGCTAACATGTTTTTAAACCTCCCTGTTACCTAACCTAACCGAATGATAAATGATTTTGACAATCAGAAAACGAGTTTTTTTTTTCGTCCAATCTTTTGTATGACTGTACTTCACCATACATTTTTCCCGACCATTGAACATAAATTTCCAATGAACATTGGCAACATAAATTGACCCAAAGGTCTTGCCCGAAAGAACTTGCCCAAAGAGTGTTGCCCAAAGAGTCTTGCCCAAGGGGTCTAGCCTCAGCCTCTCGAACAGACAGACATATTGCCCTTTATATAAATAAATATATATATATATATATATGCAACCCGTCTGTGTGTGTGGGGGGTGCACAGGATATATATATATATATATATATATATATATATATATATATATATATATATATATATATATATATATATATATATATATATATATATATATATATATATATATATATATATATATATATATATATTATACAAGAAAATACCCTAGGTAGCGTAAATACATATTTTGGTGATTAATTTATACATTTTTCCAAGGCGACTAACACAGTAGGCGGGGTATAAAGAGCTTGACCTCCCTTCCTTCGCGTCTCCAATAGGTGAGTGCTAATAGGTACGTACATAGCCTCTCGGGCAAATAACAAGAACTGTTATCGACAAGAGCCACTGTTAAGTGTGCGTGTATTCAACTATCTTCACTTATTTGTGCCTGAAGAATCGAGCATTTAGCTCTTGGACCCTGTCTTTTCAACCATCAGTTGCTTAGTTCAAAGACCACCGACCTATTTTTTTTGCCATATCTACTACAATACTACTACATATCTACTACATACTACATATCATATATCTACTAGGCCAATTGTTGACCATCCCATGGCTGCAACCTGCGACAACTAACTCCATGTACCTATTTACTACCAGGTGAACAGTGTCATAGTGCAAAAGGAAACACCTGCCCCAAAGGCTTTTATCCTGCAAGGGGATCGAACTCGCAAGGTGCTCGGTCACCCGAAGACTTGGCCTACTGTATGTGTGTTTTGATGTTGACTCGAAACAGTCTACTTTAGTCGCGCCTGTTCTAGACTTTTGGTTAAAAATAAGAATGATCAC
>WNGS01033470.1:9678190-9685690 GCA_020271785.1 Procambarus virginalis
CATATCTTTGTCATATTAACTGCGAAGTGTTTTAAAACGTGGTGACAGACTTAGGTTAAAGCACTCCTCGTACCGTGTCTGTTTTCTCCTAGAGTGACAGGAGAAGGGCATCCGGGGACGAGTCTGTCCTGCGGCCGTGGTCAATGTCGTCAATGGTATCGTCACCATCTCCGTCTACTGCTTCCTGACACGACGCACGTCACACATGTCTTCCGGACCCACCTTAGCACCTCCTGTCTTTCCATCTTGTCTTTGTAAGGTTTAGCAAGGTTTCCGGCTGCTTATTGCCCCACAATGAGCAAATTTTGCGCCGAATGGACTCGTTCGTGATGAATAAGTGCCTCAAAACAATTACTTGACGGTTTGGAGTTTTAAAGACAATGTTTTTAAACAAACTTATTTTGCACAAATGTTTCAATATAAAAAACCATATGCATATGGAATAATTTAAATAATTGTATGCATTAATTAATTAATATAATAATTCATAGGGGGAGGGGGACAGGCAGCCAGAGTGTATTTTATACACGTTTGGTTTATACCGAGGTTCTTCTCCCTAGGTCGTATTAATAACTCCATCTTTCAAGAATGAAACTCCACAACAAACTGACTAACTCCATGGTACCTACTTATGCTAGGTGACCAGGGGCCAGATTCACGAAACAGTTACGCAACACTTACGAACCTATACATCTTTTCTCAATCTTTGGAGGCTTTGTTTACAAGTATTAAACAGTTAATGAGCTCCGAAGCACCAGGAGGCTGTTTATAACAATAACAACAGTTGATTGGCAAGTTTTCAGGCTTGTAAACTATTTAATAAATGTAACCAAAGCCGTCAAAAATTGAGGAAAGATGTTCACGTTCGTAAGTACCTGCGTAACTGCTTCGTGAATCTGGCCCCAGGAGCATTAGGTGATAGGAAACACGCCCAGCCATTTATATTTAACCAATTCCTAAATATGCACAATATGCTAATATATAACATATTAATTTATATTTTAGAAAATTCTTATTTTGAATGAAAGCATGTTAAAATTGATGAATGCGTCTTTGGGTTCGACCGCTGGATGGAATGGACCTGGTCTGAGGACGGATGTACCGGGGCCATGATTAAACTGAAATATACAAATACAAGAAAGTTACTTATCCAAGAACTGTTATTAATTGGATTTTTCCTTAGTTCTCTTTTTTCCTTATTAAATTAGTGAGAGAAATATGTTCTAACTGGACAGTGAAACCTGGACCTGAAGCGTAATATACTCTATAAATTACTAAGTTATTAAACAATACAGATTTGTTGCTTTTGAAGTCTTCTATTACCAAATATGTAGAGCAGTTTGTTACTTCCCTTTTCCAGTTAGTTTCGTGCACAATAACTATTGAACATTTTCAAAGAATATCAATTTGATCTCGGTACTACCCACTTTGTTTGTGAAATGCTAAAGAGAATCTTTATATATACAATATTATTATATTAAATATAATATATATTGTATTTCGTTGTATAAGTCCTATTAAACCAAAGTATTAATCTATTATATTTTCACTATTTTTTTTTGTAACTGTTCCAGTGCGGGTGTAATATATTAATTTTAAATACCTTGTTCTGTTATTAACAATTTATTGACGAGATGTTTGAATAGTTGAAGTGACCGAATGTATTGGTACCAGCCAATTTCTAAGCGTGTTATACAATTTGACATATTTTGAATAATACGAGAAATATATTTGCTGTATTATTCCTGTTATTATTATATATCAATAATATTGTTTGTTATTAAATATAATATTGTTAATTAATATTATTGCTAACAAATATTTATTATAATATTTTATGTATATTACAGAAAAAATTAATTTACACTGAAGTCAAAACACAAAATAGACAATAACAAAGTTTATTGTTTTGAGCTAATGAATATAGAAAATGGCACAGATTACCATGAAGACAATTTTATATGCATAAACATAATTAGATACCGAATACTGTCCTGAAAGGTTATCTTGACGAAAAGAGATTCATCAAATGTTACAGTACAGTGACAACAGCTTGGTGACAGTGAAAGGAGCTCGTGAAAGTGGCGACAGCCAGTGACAGTCAACTTGACAGTCCTTACTGTATCTCAGTAATGACAAGACTTTTGCGGTCTTTGTTCAAACTCCGTAATGACAATACTTGACAATCATTATTGCAGCAGAGTGATATTAAGACTTTTATGTTAGAGTGATGACAGTCCTAGACAGGCATTTTTAGACCTCAGTGATGACATCCTTTGACTGATTGTTAGATTACAGTGATGACAGTCTTTGTTACATCACAGAGATAACAGCAATTGACAGTCTACGATACATCTAAGTGGTGACAGAGCTTGACAGTCATTTATATCCCAGAGTGATGATAGCCTATGACATTCATTGTCACAAGACAATTATAAAATACATTTTTGTTATATATATATATACATATATATATATATATATATATATATATATATATATATATATATATATATATAACTGGATTGTGATTTTGAGGTCCATGGCATGTCCTGAGTGTATACAAACACATAAATAATAATATATGGGTGTCCAATGTGAAGTGCCAATTAGAACAGGGAGCAAATGACACTCAGGAATATTTCAAATTAAACGAGAGAATTGTGTGTGTTGAACAAATTATCTATAAACATTAGTTAGCTGTAGCAAACGTTGATATAATTGCCAATGAGAGAATTATAGGACCACATGGAACATTGCTCACCCCCCCCCCCTCCTCCCCCTTGTTCTCCCTCGTGGTCCTGTGCACTTCACGCCCAGGTGTTGCATATTTGCAATTTTGCAATTGGGTTTTCTGCTTTGTACCAGGAGATGGGATTCTTTTTTTTTGTTCTATTTTTTTTCTTTTATCCTACGTAATTTATTGTATAACGAAGATTGTAAGTGATTCTAATTCTACAAGCAAATCCCATTCATGTTAGTTACTGCACACTATAGTCATGTTTTTTAGGTAAGGTACTGTGATATACTTCAAGAAATAATGTATTTGCGCGTGTTTTATATATATATATATATATATATATATATATATATATATATATATATATATATATATATATATATATATTTGATTCACTTGGGCCCCAGAAGCCTACGATCCCAAGAGTGTTCGAGCTTCCTAGGGTCCAAGTGAGTGAAATGTTATTATCCCCGTTTATTGTGGTTGACAATATATATATATATATATATATATATATATATATATATATATATATATATATATATATATATATATATATATATATATATATATATATATATAACATAGTGTGCATGTGTATATGTATGTACATGTACATATATATAATCAATTGTTTTCTTTTGTAAAAAGATTTCATAACCTCATAAAGAGAACAATAACTGTATGATATTCTTAAGCCAGTTTTATATGGAGTCTATTTTGATATGGCAGTGACAATAACGTTGCATGTATCACCAATAAACTTTTTAATGAAACATTGATCTGATTTAATAATTGTTCCTCCTCCTTCATCTATAAATTCAACGTTACCATACACTCAGGTGCATCAGTACTCATTCAACACACATAAACGTTTCCAACACTGAGAGATGAGTCAAGTATGAAATCACTTGAAATATTTATTAATCGACTAACAGCTGGTTGGCCAGACTCTGACGTAAATGAACCTGATGAATGTATCTAAACTTCATGAGTTGCAGTCAATAATATCTTTGGTTCAATTTCATGGACCAAACTACGATGCATAAAAGGATTGACCAAATCGATGGTCACTATAATTTCTATCTTATGACATGATGGCTATCGCTTACCCTATATTTCTTGCTTTTTTCATGTGTTTAGCATAGCTAAACTCTGGTTAATATGACTCCCAACCTGATGTCCAAGCCAGAGAAACTAATCAATATTCCTATCAGATTTTGCAGCCTTGATGTCCTCACAGCCTCCCTGATTGCTTTACCAGCGTTCGTTTCCATTTTTCTGGCATGAAATATTATAAAATCAGTTCCAACCAAAAAAAAAAACCTTTGGTGGCTCAACAGAAATACAGGATCTCGTCTTCATTGAAATCTCCAAGCAGTTCTATGCTCTAGTGACCTCACCACTCGGGGCAGATAGGATCGATGATGCAATGTTTTTAAGTCCTTATTCCCTAGTGCAGCGCATCAACAGATCGTCAGCCTCACAGCTGTAAGTGTCCCCACATAACGAAGATTCCCTTTGCAGAATTAAATATTTTTGCAACAGGGGACACATTTACAGTCCCACTGATTCTTCACACTGCAATTACCTTCCACCTTTATGCAGTAAATCACAATGATAACAAGTGAACCTGGCCTTGAAGACACATCGTTAAGACACCTTCCCACAACAATACCCAGCAAAATTAAAACACTGATTTCTTCAGGTCGTGAATCCGTGTGACTTCCAGATAAGATCATAATCTGTCTCCGGATAAATAATGTAAACTGGTGTGGGTCTACACATGTATAAATATCAGCTAGAGTTGATACATATCATTCAGTATTGATGAGGAAGACTGGTGACAATTTCAGGGGAAAAATTCTAGTCTAACTTTTACTATACAGTGAACTAGTCCTGTCGCTATACATCAGTCACACTTGCACATACAGTGGTTGCCAGCGGGAGCGTTTGGAACTTAGTGTGAAATTACAAGGAGAGATTGGGTCACAATAACGTGGTTGAAGTATGTTGACCAGACCACACGCTAGAAAGTGAAGGGACGACGACGTTTCGGTCCGTCCTGGACCACTCTCAAGTCGATCTCGTCTCGACTTGTGAATGGTCAAGGAGAGATTCATTTTACGAATAAATTTATCCTATTCGAATGCGCTGTATGTCAGCGACTTAATTATCACCTCGACCTACAACTTTTTCCTTGTTCTCTAAATCTTAAGATGCAGCTTTGAGTTCAGAAATCGATAAGCTGTTCATGTTGTTCCCTTAAGTCGTTCCCTCAAATAGAGTGAGAAAAATGATAACTGGAATCCGGCTGGCTAATTTAAGAGGATGGCAAACTACTTGGTTAATATTGTTACTCCCAAAGTTTCTGAACTTCACTTGCTGAAGTTTACTGGAGAGAATATGCCTGTGGTAACGTCAGAACACACAGAACTGCAAACCGGCTCCTTCCAGTCATCAGCCGTACGTCATCATCATTCACGTACAAACTAGCTAAGCGACTAAACACTAAAAACCCACTACGAGCTCACCATAGCCCGTGCTACTAGGAACTTTTTGTTATAAGTAGCGAATCTTAAACAACAACAATGACTTAACACTGCATGTGTATTCATCGTTATGTAAAGAATTTCTCGACTAATTGCGATCTTCACAGGCATCGAGTATGATACCATGATCTACGCCTGCCTGCACGCGACAGTACCCACTCACACCTTGCTTGTATTATACCAGGCTGGGCGCAGTACCCTCACTCCTTGGGTGTACTATTCCGACCCTCTTGAATTCTGGTGACCTCCGGCCAAGCTATGCCCGTCCCGTACCCTAGATTATTCACCATGCAAAGTTGGGTGAGGCTAGCCAGAAGCGTCTGGCCTCCAATTTTGGACAGACATTCTTATATATGAGAAAGAAAAAAAACAAAGAGGAGGAGGGCAATGTCCGGGGGTTGAGTGCACCATGACAAACGTTTTTCCCCGTACTGTTTTGAGCAAGAAACAGATGCTTGAAGAATTAATGACTAAAAAATTACCAGAACCTAATTTAGCTAATTATAGTCACGCAAATTATGGTTACCGATAAACAACGATAAGCTAAACAAATTTAGACGACTAACAATTTTTTTCCGTTAGTTATTATGTAATAGTTATGGAAAGTGAGGTCTGGTTTTTTGTACCCCGTCTGTTACAGACTTTTTTGTACCTGTTTTGCCATCATTGCGGCCCCTGTAACTACGAGAAACAGGCAGCACTGCAGCGCCCTGCAACGTTGGTTGTAGTGCTTCGACGTCGAGTGAAAGCCAAAACAATTATGTAGGTTATCCCTTGCCTGCAGCAAGATAACGCGACCCGCAGTTGTGAGTCTTGCGAAGACTGGCAACATTGTCTCAACATCTTGCAAAGCCTCGTTATAAAGTCCAGTGGATCTTAACTCACAACAAATAAGATCAGTATAGAACTCTTTTTTTCCAATCACATAGAAAGTAAAATGCTATCTAGAGACAAGTGATAGGTAATGTATATATATATAGATAGGTAGCATGGCAGAGCTCTGGGGTTCGAACCAGCCCACCTGCGTCACCCTACAGGTATACCATGACGCCATTGCTGGCAGGGGCCCAAGCCTTGTTCTTCCCCGGGGCGCTGCTCTGGGAAAAGATTGTTCACCTGTGACTGGTACATTTGATGTCAAGGCTTAAGCTCTGTTGCTGTGTTTAGTTTGGTTCTGGTCGTTCATGTTTTGCACTTTCACCACACGAACGACTCGTCGCCCCTAATTAACAAGAGATGTATTAAAAGTTGTATCAATGTTGTGAAAAAATATCACTGGACTCTTTGATAAAATATTATAACATTTGGAATGTAAGAAGTTAAAAAAATAAAACACGTTTAGAAATTGGTGTCTGATACTTTCAAAATGGAATCGGATTCAGCGCAGCATTGCCCAATCACTATCGTCCAGCAGGTGGGCAGTGACATTTGCCCTGCCGCCTCCACCGTCACTGTTCGCAATGTAAGTCCTATTTGTCGCATCTATCCTGCAGGCAACTATCACGGTATGGTAAAATTGATCACCAACAGTTGACAGTTGCTCAATTGTTGATCATTGATGTTGTAGTGGTCGGTACGTGGCTACAGTCCTCACTATCATTATGTACGTCCTTGAAGGTGTGCACTAAAACGTTCTCAGTCCCATGAGTGTTGAGGCAGCAGCCCGACCTCTCGAGTTGCCACAACGGAGAAAAAATGGTGTATTAAAACATCCGAACTTAACCTAACCTAACCTACCCTACCCTAACCTAAGCTAACATAACCTAACCTAACCTAACCTAACCAAACCTAACCTAATCTAATCTAACCTAACTTAACCGAGCGACCTACGCAAGGAAAGCGTGGTTACTTGCGAGCCTCTATGATTTATAGAACCTCATATTTTGTCCGCTAAGGGATTTTGGCATAAAAATTGTGATGTATTTGTTCAGGTTAACCAGGCAGGGAGCCGCAAGGTATTTGTTCTTGAGCTTTATAAAGCGTCTTACACGACACCTTTACAGTTTAACAAAATAATAAAGTGCGGTCAGGCTTCTCTACGATAAAGCTGCTACCAGACTCAATAATACACTTAAATATAAGTTCAAATGCATTATATACCATGTATAAAGTTTGGTAATGGGATTTGATAAATACACTAAATACATTTAATGTTTCATTCATATGGCTTTGCAAAAAAAATCGAAATAATAATTTTGTTTTTGCAAA
>WNGS01033470.1:9688190-9700552 GCA_020271785.1 Procambarus virginalis
CTTAGTATTATTATATATTAGAGATCTGTAAATAGTTGGATGTATTCAGTGAGGTGAATACACTTTACTCACTTTCCACTTTACTCACTGTAAAGTGGAAAGTGAGTTATTATATAACACAGCCGCTAGCTTTAAAGACGGGGCTGAGGAGTTAACCCTCCATTGATGAGTTTATTTAAGCGAGTCACTCAACAAACTCTGCACGATTTTTTTTCCTTCACACACGCATTGCGTCTCCACCGGTTGCAAGAGAAGGTTGACAAACAATGGAGCGGTTAATATCGTGATCAACCGTCCGTATATGTCCTCTCCGTGTCCTCCAGTATGTGTCTGGAACCGTCCGTGTTCACGTACACACATCCGTATTTCCGCTTTCTGGTATGCATTTCAAAATACCCGACATTAAAATAAAAAATTGCTGGTTCCAGATTTCTCATCCTTGGAATAACGCAACCAAGGCAAGCTGTAGCCGAGGTATTTCCTGTTCCACCTTGTTCAATTGTCTCTCTCTCTCTCTCTCTCTCCTAACCACTTGGGCTGGACGGTAGAGCGACGGTCTCGCGTCATGCAGGTCGGCGTTCAATCCCCGACCGTCCAAGTGGTAGGGGTACCATTCCTTCCCCTCGTCCCATCCCAAATCCTTATCCTGACCCCTTCCCAGTGCTATATAGTCGTAATGACTTGGTGCTTTCCCCCTGATAGTTCCCTTCTCTCTCTCTCTCTCTCTCTCTCTCTCTCTCTCTCTCTCTCTCTCTCTCTCTCTCTCTCTCTCTTTCCAGAATGTTAAAACGTCAAATTTATGTTAATAGCGACGTTTATAAGATTAAAAATACCAGGTACCCTACACCTTGCACATAAATGAACACAGACTTCCCTTCACTTACCAGACAGGCGCCCGTATCAGTGAAAATTATGAAAACCATCACGTTAATTTGTTTATTTATTATGCCCCAATACCCATCTTACCCATCTTATGGGCGGTAATGAACCCATACCCATCTTGTGAGTGGCAGTGTACCCCATACCCATCCTGTGGGCGGTAGTGGAGAAGGTTACAAAGGAACATATTGGGCTCAGGGAATGAACCCGGTAAAAAATCATTAGAAGGAGGCTTGTATTTTTTTGGGGGGAAACAGTTTTATAATGAATTATCAACATGAATTCCTCAATAAACAAAAATATGGAAATCCAGGTAATTAAACTGTTTATTA
This sequence comes from Procambarus virginalis, assembly GCA_020271785.1. NCBI lineage: Eukaryota > Metazoa > Arthropoda > Malacostraca > Decapoda > Cambaridae > Procambarus > Procambarus virginalis. The sequence goes on from WNGS01033470.1 coordinate 9,689,402, forward strand.
TCATGAAATATTAAAACATATAACTTCCCCACATACGCAATACAAAGCAAAAAATATTTTCTGGAAATATCAAAAAAAGATTCAGTGAGTCGAAACTGCTTTGCACTGGGATAACTGGCCGTATCCCGGACTTGCTTGCCGAAGGGGAAGAATGGTCTGTGTTATAACAGCGAGGCGTCGGGGCTGCCAAGCACAACTAGTGAGGCACCTGAGGCACCAACCGGGCTTTGTAGTGGATATGTGAGCCTGCCGGCTGGGCGCTCCAAGCAACAACAGCCTGTAGGACCAAGCTCTCACAGGTCAAGCCTCGCCCTGGCCCTGGCGTGGGGAAAGTAGATGAACTCCCAGAGCCTCATCTAGGTACGATTCGCCTGACCTTGATAACGAGTCAGGCGAATTCCACACCTTACCTTTTTGTTCTTCATCTTAAATACCTTATTGTTCTTCGTCTTAATGCCTTAATTTGGTGTAGTAAACCTTCAGGTGTCTTAACTAATAGCACACAACAGTGAAGACAAAACTTTCACTAAAATGACAGCAAATCTTCGAGGAGCGCTGCCAAGACACTAGAGCTGATTGGGCACGCGCGCAAATGTTGCGTTTATGTGTGTGGGTGATGGTGGCCACTGCAATGGAAATGCAACAAATAGACTAGGCGAAGAAAAGACACAACAACGAGCACCAGTTTTGTTGATGTATGCGAGGCAGGTCTTGTCCAGTCTCCCTCGACTATCTCTCAAGCACGAGCTTCAAACTTTCCTGTCTACTTGTGACCTTTCCCAATACTTACAGGATGAGTATGGGGTTCACTACTGCTGACAAGATGGGTACAGGGCCCACTACTGCTGACAAGATGGGTACAGGGCCCACTACTGCTGACAAGATGGGTACAGGGCCCACTACTGCTGACAAGATGGGTACAGGGCCCACTACTGCTGACAAGATGGGTACAGGGCCCACTACTGCTGACAAGATGGGTACAGGGCCCACTACTGCTGACAAGATGGGTACAGGGCCCACTACTGCTGACAAGATGGGTACAGGGCCCACTACTGCTGACAAGATGGGTACAGGGCCCACTACTGCTGACAAGATGGGTACAGGGCCCACTACTGCTGACAAGATGGGTACAGGGCCCACTACTGCTGACAAGATGGGTACGGGGTCCACTACTGCTGACAGCATGAGTATAGGGGTTTCACAACTGTTTATAGGCTGTGAAAGGGGTGCATTACCACTGCAAGATGGGTATGGGAGTGCGTAATGCATGAACAACAGTAACTCTGAGCGTGTATGATCACCATAACATTTTCCAGATTCACAACCTGTTGTAGATAACCAAAATACATTTTCAATTTGTTAACAAAAGACTATCATACCACTACCTTCTCTTGAACTCTCTCATCTTGCATACTTTTTACTTTTTAAGAACCCAGAGTTTCTTGTAAACTTTCGTATCTCTATATCCGTTGCTTTGGCCTCCTGCCGTGATGATACAAACGTCTTAAAGATTAATCTCATTCAGAGCCATGATCAGTGCATTCTGGCGCGCGTCTGAGAGTACCCAGGACGTAAGGTTCGAATCCCAGTATTGCTGCATTGGTTTTTTCGTCGATATTCATGCATCACGTTAGTGTAATTTCTGTGTGAGTGTGTGTAACTAATATAAACTTATACCTTCAATAGGTTTGAGAGTTATTATTATCCTAACTCGTCACGTGGCTTTGAATCTATTATCATAGCTCCCTACGTAGCTTGGGACCCAATTTATTAAAACCATTCAACTGGTTCTGTGGTCAGATGTGATGGGTTCTTGCTGTCTGTAAGACCTGTTGTTCATATAAATTAAGTCCTGTTCATATGAGATAAGGCTTGTTCAGATCATGCAGCATTTGTTCAGATCAAGTCAAGCTTGTTTAAATCATGTGAGACTTGGTGTACAGGGCTTTAGAAAGGTTTGTTAATTATTCAAAAAATGACTTGTTCAAAGCCAGGTTAGGTTAAGTTAGGTTAGGTTTGGTGAGGTGGGTTGGCTTGGGTGTGTGCGTTTCTGGTTAGGTTAGGTTAGCACATTGCATTTTTTAACGTTTTGTGGCAAATCAAGAGGCTGGTTCAGCACTTTCTCCCGATATTCTAACATTCCCTTAACCTTTAACCTTACTCTTCGCTTAATAAAGACACGCGTGTCCATCCCCACCAGTAAAGACGAGCCCTTAACCATCAGTTTAGTTATCATCGTATTCATCGACACATCAACTCTCCGTACACAATTATTACACTGTAGTTTGTTGTATTAATATTATTTGCTACCACAGACGTGGCCAAACATTTACAGTGCTAATCAACATATATACGTTTTCTTCTGTCCTCCGTGGATAGGGTTAGAGATCTGTTAAACATATATTTCAGTGATTTGTTGAACAATCACCCACAGAAGGTGATTGTAGTACTTTTAAACTGCTAATCTAACCTACATACATAAATGCATTCATTCACAGATTTACGTCTGTCCTACATAAATGGTGTTCGAGGTGTCTTTTTACATACATAGTAGGGGATTGTACACACAATCATTCCACAGTAGTATTCACTTAGTTGTATTTTACGGGGGTTGAGCTTTGCTCTTTCGGCCCGCCTCTCAACTGTCAATCAACTGTTTACTAACTACTATTTTTTTTTCCCCACACCACACACACACACACCCCAGGAAGCAGCCCGTGACAGCTGACTAACTCCCAGGTACCTATTTACTGCTAGGTAACAGGGGCATTCAGGGTGAAAGAAACTTTGCCCATTTGTTTCTGCCGGGTGCGGGAATCGAACCCGCGCCACAGAATTACGAATCCTGCACGCTATCCACCAGGCTATCTGGCCCCTGTATAGTAGTGATTGTGTATGTAGGCTGGTTAACAATGTATAAGCATTGTGATTCAGAGCTCCTTATACCTCACTATATGTATCATCTCTAACCTATATATATCTAACAACAAAATGTACGTATGTCTGCAGTGAGTCATTGTGTTAAATGTCAAGCCACGCCCGTGGAAGAACATAAATGAAAACGTAAATACTTGAATCCGGTGATGCATTTCCACTTCAAACTCAAGTGTTACTTCCCTACAGCCTCGAAGCCTTGAAACTTGACATAACTTTGAACTTCGCAGCGTGGCCAGATACCCGATACTGTTACAGGGGGAAGGGGAGACATCGGAAGGCAATGCCTTAGTCAAAAGATAGGACACTGGCAGGGGTTAAAAAAAAAATAGTGGTAGCAAGCTCGTTCCACACGGCTGTATTTGGCTTGTGTTGGCGGTGTTTTGTCTGCCTTTGGGGATCTGGAAGTCAGAGGCGCATTAGTCTGTCTTTGAAAAAAGTAATGAAAGTGCAGCTGGTGTTTGGGCAAACATCTTGTTAGTCGAGGTAAACACGTAATGTTATGACATACCGAAATACATTCCTGAGAGTTTCGAGGCGTGGTAGTCTCCGTGGTGTAATGGTAAGACACTCGCCTGGCGTTCCGCGAGCGCTTTGTCATGGGTTCGTATCCTGGCCAGGGAGGATTTACTGGGCGCAAATCCTTAACTGTAGCCTCTGTTTAACTCAACAGTAAAATGTGTACTTGGTTGTAACAACGATTCTTCGCGGCGGGGATCGTATTCCAGGGACCTGCCCGAAACGCTACGCGTACTAGTGGCTGTACAAGAGTGTAACAACTCCTGAAGCATACTTGTTCTTTGTGTATACATTTTCGCATCGGATACCAAACTTGCGGATCGTTACACGATGGGTCCAGACCGTCAACGAGCAGACCTGATAAGAGACCAAACTGCTTTTAACATTGACCCTCGAAACCAGTCAAGGTAAACCACTCCCAGAGTAACCAAACAGCCAAAACAGATTTACACTTAATGGTGAGGGTTGGGGGGGGTAGGGTAAAGGTCTCCAAATCTGCGTTCAACTTTCTAATTAGGAAACCAAACGATCCTGCTTTGGTTTCTCATGGTCCTGCTTCAAATGATTTTCCATAAAAATGGAACCATTCGGAGCAGAACCAGTCACCTCAGCATCAGGCACTGTGGAAGATCTTCGGTACAAAGCGTCGATCATCACACCACGACATCACTAGTGCTAGGAACAGACAAAATGGGGTTTAATGAAACTTACTGTAGGGAGTACAGTAAGTACTGTTTGTACTTACAAACCCCCATACATGACCAACCACACATATATACAATAAAAGCGGTGACGTTTCGGCTCATCCTGGACCGAAACGTCGCTTCTTACATTTAATATCATATACATCATGAAAGGTGGTAATACACTCAAGTTTAATCCAAGTCTACAAAAATCAGCCTGCAAAAAATCGCCTTGATTTTGTCTGACGAGTGATAATAGCACGAAACGACTCATGGGTTGAATTCCTTCATATGGAGCTTAACGAATGTATAGCCAGAATGTATATACATTTAATGAATGTATAGCCAGAATGTATATACATTTAATGACTGTATAGTCCTCAAGACGATCACCAACTCATCGCCAATTACTTACTAATCTATAAACTGCCTGTATATACTTCAACAGTGAAGTGAAGGAAATGAGCAACACATAAAAAAAATACAATACAGCGTAACAAGAACGAGTACTCATTCAGCTTCTGACATCCACTGCAATCACAGCTTCATCACACAAGCACAACTAGCAAAAGCAGCATTGTTGCAGGTGAACAAAAGTATGTCCATTATGCGCAACATTCCCAAAATTTACATGTGGGAGGATTTATAAAGAAAAGTATGCAAGCTGCAACCCGTCCTCGCAAATTCGTATAGTCAATATTGGCTTATTAAATACGTGCATAGGTGATATACTAAACATAATAGTTTACCTTGAAAAGATTCATAGAAAACACCGACCTTACCTAACCTTGTAAGTATGTTAAGATAAGCATCTTATTGCTTCGTAGTTACAATTATTACTTAACCTATACCTATAATAGGTTAAGTAACAATTGTAATTACGAAGCAATAAGATGCTTATCTTAACATACTAACAAGGTTAGATAAGGTCGGTGTTTTCTTTGAAGCTTTTCAAGGTAAACTATTATGTTTAGTATGTCACCTATGCACGTATTTAATAAGTCAATATTGACTATACGAATTTGCGAGGACGGGTTGCAACCTGCATTGATAACATCCACACGCTTGCAACTTCACTAACATAACGGGAGATAAACGCCTCATCTAACAACATTAGAAATAGTGCACAGAATACGAAGCCTTTAACCACTACAGCATCCTTGAACACGCTCAAGGAAACGTTTGCTAAATAAAGACTTATGCACCTGTAGATTATAGGAATGAACAAGCCTTCAGCTGCGGTTGTGGAGGTGTGTGGGGGGTGGCCCGGCTTCCAGGAAAAGCTGGAAAGGCGGTGTTGGCGGGGTTCCAGGGAGGGAAGGTCTGACCTCTAGGTCAGCTGTGAGGCGAGGAAACAGCCTTAGTCAGCCACGCAGCTCCAAGCAAGCGAGGCTGTCAAGTAAGGTGTTATGAAGCAAATTATATGAAGCATAATAAAACCACTATGGTCCCTATAGTGCAAATCATTTTGTTTATCATATAGGGAATGTGCTATGACCTGTGTTTTGGTTTATGTGCATTTTGTCTTTCAAATTCACTCAGGGTCAGGGATATGCGCACCCGTCAGGAACTAGTTAAAATGTCCATGACTATGTAATTTAATTCAGAGTCCCGTTACCTGTGACAGGTGAGTACGAGTGTTACCTGTGACAGGTGAGTACGAGTGTTACCTGTGACAGGTGAGTACGAGTGACGAGTCACAATTCGGAGAACTGGTCGTGGAAACTCAACTGAGTCATGTTCCCCAGCATTACCGCTTAGCCAATCAGCAGACCCTTAACACCTGTCCGGAATGAGGTGTACCTGGGGGCGAGACTATTACTCTGTTCTCGTGTTCTGGAGAGAACACGAGAACAGAGTATCATCACAATACTCCCAAAGTTTCCGGGTGACAAGGATGCCCCTTGTACGACTAATCAAGCAGGGAGATGGGGTATCTTAATATCACATACCAAACCCTTGACATCAACTCTGTAACTCTTCATATAGTTTTCATGAGCTGCATGTGATTGAAACAATATATATATATATATATATATATATATATATATATATATATATATATATATATATATATATGTATATGTGTGTGTGTGTGTGTGTGTGTGTGTGTGTGTGTGTGTGTGTGTGTGTGTGTGTGTGTGTGTGTGTGTGTGTGTTGTGTTGTTGTTGTTGAATATGACCGAAAGGGTAAGATTAATAATTCTAACACGAATCTTCTCAATATTTATTACGTTCTTCTTCACTGTCGAGGGTAATTGATAAAGTAACTCTCCAAATTTCATTCTTTTTATTCCTAGTCTGACGTCTAAACGCATTTCGTAATTACTTATTACATTTTCAAAGACTTAATTTACACACAAAATACATTCATACTTATACTCGTTTTGGGGTGAGGTGATATGGTACAAAAGTTTTGGGTGAGATGAAACATAAGACAGAACACGAAACAATTGGTATAAGAACATAAGAATGGAAGTAACTGCAGAAGGTCTATTGGCCCATATTTCCTCTTGATGCTTCCATATTGGTTCGGGGTCTTAAAGTGGGTAGAATATAGTTGTGCATTAATTGCCTGTTGATTGCTGGTGTTGACTTTTTTATGTATAGTGCCTCGCTGATGTCGAGTCTCCTGCTATCGCTGTATTTATCGATGATTTCTGTGTTGCTTGTTAATATTTCTCTGGTGATGGTCTGGTTGTGGGAAGAGATTATATGTTCCTTGATGGAACCCTGTTGTTTGTGCATAGTTAATCGCCTAGAAAGAGATCTTGCCTATATACTGAGTTCTTTGGGGCTTACAGTCCCCAAGCGGGCATGTGAAGGCATAGACGACGTTGGTATCCTTCAAGACATTCTGTTTGGTGTCTGGGGAGTTTTTCATGAGTAGGTTGGCCGTTTTTTTTTGTTTTTGTTGTTGATTGTCAATAGTATTTTCTGATTTTTGTTTGTAGGGATAACGTTCCTATCAATAATGTCTTTCAGGACCCTTTCCTCCGTTTTATGAGCCGTCGAAAAGAAGTTCCTGTAAAACAGTCTAACAGGGAATATAAGTGTTGTGTTAGTTGACTCTTCTGAGGTTGCATGGCGTTTCACCTTTCTTTTTATGACGTCTTCAACAAAACCGTTAGAGAAGCCATTGTTGACTAGATCACGGAACTATTTACTCTACCCACCATGAGAGTAAGAACAAGACCGGAACATAACGATGCCAGCACAGAAGACACTACTTAACATAATAGGCCTATTACTCCCAATTAATCTTTCTATGTGCTTCGTCTCCTATTATCCCCTACTTATCCCCTACATATCCCCCCTTGCCTTTTCCTTTATTCTACTTGTTTTCTCACCTGACCCCGTAATGGTATAAATCTAACGAGATCTGTAATTTCTTATCACTTGAGAATGAACCATATAGGTTCGAAACATTGTGCGATTTTATAATAAGTGTAATACAATAAGTGTAATACAGTTATTCAATTCTTTTTTTTTTACCTTGAAAACAACATGACTTTTGGTGAACTCCTCTTTCAGCTGAACCCTGATATATCACCTATGATAGTTATTGTGAATGAAACACTGTAATTCCATTGCCAATTGGAAATTATACCATCAGGCTAAAGGTGTGATTTCTTGACAAGAAATGCTATATGGTAGTATGGTATACAACGTGAGATATATTGCCTATCTGTCCTAAACGTGACATTAATAGCTTGTCGTGTTGCCACAGTGTTCCCTCTAGGTCAAGGCTAACGGCACATGAGCATTAGTTGACAGGAAAGATCTACGTCATATCCTTCCAGGCAGCCATCTCCCTCCCCCTTACGTCTCACATTTCCCCCCAACTCGTCCCCACAGTGACAAGAAAGGACCTCACCTGCTCTCAAGGCCTCGCCAGCAGACCAGAGTCTTGGTAACAACACATATAACTCGCTTGGAATTTTCCACAATTACGCACCTGCTACCCCCTCTCTCAGCCAGGTTTAAATAACAATTACTTACCCATAACATTATGATTTATTTATGTTTGATTTTTCTAGTAGGTGGCTTCTGGGGCTTCATTCGTTTGGCTGAAGACTTTCCAAAGGTTGGAAACTCTACGATAACTATCTTGATAATTAACCAGCATGAAGCAAGTTGCAAGGTGGGGTTGGGATTCAGCTCTATAGCCTCGCTTCTCGATCTTCAATCCTCTACATGGTGTAATTCATGTCTGAGCATCGTCCCAGGACTAACTTAAACTCTCAGTGCATATACACTAGAGAAGTGGGTTATATCTCTCTATCTATCACTGGTATACTGATCACCAGCGAGGATTTCCAAAGTATGGTTGACAAGTCTTGAATGAAATAGGGGAAAATATATCTCTATCAGCGAGTGAAAAGTAATATTCAACGATTCTTCGTTGGCTCAGTCCCTCCCATAGTTAGTCTTAAGCCTCACTGTTCTACTAGGCCTCCCCTGAACACCACCCACCAAACAGGATCACAACAGGTTCCTAACAGGTCACAACGGGTGGGAATAATTCCTTCCGCTGTTGCAAACAATCAACTTTTCTTTCGTTCAAGTCACACGCATTTATTGTAGTTAATTTTAAATCCTGTGTGTGTGAAACAGTCGACGCTGGGGACAATTATAACACTCCATCTATTGTTGCACAAGGAAAACACACTGATATGACATATCAACGAGAACATCAATTGGAGGGGGGGGGATTCGAACCTTGAACCTGGGTACTCCCAAGCCACTCACCTTACCTCTAGACTACGACATGATAAAAGCTATGCAACCCGGGATTCCGATGAATCCACAGGACGTCCGGAAGCCTCAGCTGAAGAGGATAGTTTGTTTAAGGACAGGATAAAAGCTGGGATACAAGAACGGAGTGGAGGAGTAACACCCGTCCTCTTGGACCATAGGGGATCGAACGCCAAGAAAAATGTGGAAAAAGAAGAAAGAGGCTGAGAACCTCTTAAAAACCTGTTAATACATTCGCTGTTTACCGGGCGAATGGCAGCTTTCCTGACCTTAAAGTGGTATTCAGTCTCATATATAGCATCAGAAGTGTGTGCTTAAGCATCTATATTGATATAGCATTAATTTCTATAATTATTTTGATATCTCACGTTACCTCAGGCGTCTCTTTACGTCTGTTTCCGGTTTAATAGAGTTAAGATAAATACTTTTATCCTATCACTGCTACACATAACACATCACAATATTTACACATATTTACAATATTTACAATATTCACACAATATATACAATATTTACACAATATTTACAATATTTACACACAATATATACAATATTTACACAATATATATGCAATATTTACACAATATATTTACAATATTTACACAATATTTACAATATTTACACAATATTTACAATATTTACTATATATTGTCAGACTAACGTCACTGACATTTGTGACGCAGGAAATAGTCAAATAACCAAATCAGACCCATATTGTTCGTGTGTTTACATTTCTCACACCACTACCAACACGCAAACTCTTGGAAATGCAATGGTCTAATTGGTTGTGGCCCATTTAGACCACTAAATATGAGACCATCATTATACACAAGATCCTGTCCTGTCCTCGTGATGCCAGCTGCTATCCTGTCCTCGCATCCCAGTTCCAATCCTGTCCTCGTATCCCAGCTGCTATCCTGTCCTCGTATCCCAGCTGCTATCCTGTCCTCGTTCCTCCTTCAAGGGCTGTATGGTCACAGTGGCTTTGGGTTTCTCCTCATAACTACCTTACCTATTACAGGCACCTTGAGTGACATATAGGAACTGTTGGTGCTTCACATCACATACGGTGATAAACAGACCTCTGGGCATGGTGCGTTCTTTTAATAATTACTCACTTCTTTATGTCAACGTCGATGTCAGCGCGTATAGCTGCGATAGCGTACCAGTGGGCGAATGGAGTAATTCATGACGGACCTGAGGTTATCCCGGATGCGAATCAGAAATACGTGCAGGTGTCAAATTTGTAGCAAATGGCTTGTCACAGGAAGTCCGAATGTGTGAATAACAAATGAATTTTTGGGGATTGTTGTGTCTGCCCGCCAGGCCATATCTAGTGGTTTGGGTTGGAATGTGAAGCTTCCGAATTGGGAGGGGACTTCGATGTGCAGTTATGTGTTTTTCTAGTTGTGTTATGAAGTTGAGCACTGTCCTTGATAGATCTGTCTTTGCCAATTAAGAATCTTAGATGAAACTTGCGTATTAAATGTCGTTGGAACGAGAACAATCTCCTAAGTCTGCAGTTTCATGTTGCACACTCAATTGGCAAATTTGTTGCAGCAAGAATAATCTGTTATTGAGGTGCTTTGTTGATTCTGCTATATAGTTTGTTCGTATTGCAGCGGCTTCCTCAGGTGTGTGTGTGTGTGTGTGTGTGTGTGTGTGTGTGTGTGTGTGTGTGTGTGTGTGTGTGTGTGTGTGTGTGTGTGTGTGTGTGTGTGTGTGTGTGTGTGTGTGTGTGTGTGTGTGTGTGTGTGTGTGTGTGTGTGTGTGTGTGTGTTAATTCAGTAGATTCTTCAAGTGAGAATTTACTTGATGGTTCACTACTGAGCCACCTAGTTCAGTAGACCTATCAAGTGAGCATTCTTGCTCTAAGGCTTTATCAGGTGGATTGTACTATGATCTTTACCCTCCGAGAGAAGTACTTTTGTCTGTCCTTTCTCTACAGTAACTAAAGAGCATATACAGAGTCGACTATAAGATCCGCTCCGCTGTTCTCTGAAGTGTTACTTTATTTGTCTTGAGCCGTTTCAAGGGGTTTTGTGGTGACCTGTTTAAGGATAATTTGAGTCATCCTATTCAAGAATGTTTCCTGTGTTGCCATGTCCGGTATGTGTGAATTTGTATGGCTATTTGATTCTTGTTTTGTTTGTTTTCGTTTTAATAATATGTTATATTGCTATGTGAAGCTGTCGAAATGGAAATATTTGTCTTTACCTTTATATAATAAATGGATCATAGATAAGTGCACTTAAAA
>WNGS01033470.1:9722358-9748400 GCA_020271785.1 Procambarus virginalis
TCCTCAGACACAACCAGACAGTGAAACCAGAAGGGTACCTGGCTTCTTCCGGGTCTCTTCGGTTCTTTCCCATTCTTCACCTCATTTCCTGGTTCACTCCTTTCTCATCACCTCGCCTTGGTCTCTCTCGCCTTTCCCATCCTCTTCCGTCCCTCCCCTCATCTTCACTCTTCCCCAATCTTCCTCATTTTCCCCCCTCATCTCCTCCCCTTCTCTCTCCTTTTACTGGAAATTTATTATTAAAAAATCCGAAGCATCTCTATGTGAAACAGAACCTGGTTGTTACCTGGTTGTTAACCAATTGGAGAGTTACGTTTTAGATAAAACTAGTTCAAAAGGTATTATCTGGAACTATAGGAAGGGAAAGCTCTCGGCCTGTTAATAGAAGTCAGAAATCGTATGTTTCTGTACCCACCTGTGTGTACAAAATAAAATAAACATTCTTTATGTTTGAAAATTGGGTGAGACTAACCATAAGCATCAGGCCTCCCACCAAGACCTACACACAAACAAACAGGCTCCTTATTTTGCAGATACAGACTGATACAGACAGACTATAGACGTGCTGCACTGTATGGAAACAGACCCATGGGGGTGAGGGGCTTGCATAATTTGAAAAATTTGGGGCTCTGCATAAAAGTATTTACTTATCTGCCTCGGATGTCGATCTCGAGCGTGGGTGTGATTCTCTACCGTGGGAGTATCTGTCTTCCATGGGTGTCCCTATCTACCGTGGGTGTCCCTATCTACCGTGGGTGTCCCTTTTTACCTTTATTGTGCCTCACTTCCGTAGGTGACCCTCTCCAAGTGGGTGTCCCTCTCGACGTTATTGTACCTGTTTACCATGGGTTAGCCTCACTACCATGGGTGAGCCTCACTACTATGGGTGAGCCTCACTACCATGGGTAAGCCTCACTACCATGGGTGAGCCTCACTACCAGCGGTGAGTCTCTCTACCGTGGGAGTGCCTCTCTACCGTGGAATGGGCCTCTCTTCCGAGTAGTCTCTTGTCGTTAATTATTTTTTCCTCCAGCAGAATGCCAGAGAGAGGGCTTCTTCGGCCCTCGTCTAGTGTCATCCTTGTCCTCAAGAGTCCCACTTAGTGTTCCTCAACTCCCACTCAACGCTCCCACTCAACGCTCCCACTCAGCTCTCCCACTCAGCTCTCCCACTCAGCGCTCCCACAAACACACTGTAGTAATTACCACATGTATTCACAAATTTTAATGTTTTCATTTTCCTTACTGAAAAAAACACGCAGATTCTAATTGTTTTTTAAAAGATAATGCTTACTGCAAAACTCCAAATACTCAAGTGCTTGAAACGTTTTCGTAAATGTTTTCTTGATAACTTTGTCATTTAAGAACTTGTGAATATAACAGTTAGGGTAAGTGCAAAAGGCTTATTATACGATTATACGAGACAGCTCCTAATTTATATCCTAAAATAAAGAAAATTATAATACTAATAAAATATTTATCTGGATTCCATGGTCTTGACACTTATGTTGAACCTATACTTCCTCAACAGCAGAATGGATTGAAATATTTAATTTCATGATTTTAGCCGGGCCTTTGAGTGGTTAGAATCTGAGATGCACTTTATTTTTGAGAGTTATCATATATGGAGTTAAATTCGATTGGGAGACCTTTGTAAGAGAGGTGCCCAAAAGCTCTGTTCTATACGTATAGGATATAGCTCTGTCATATATGTATATGTATATGTATATATATATATATTAGTATATTTTGGTAGCAGTCTTTCCTGTAGACATATATTATTAAATATAACCGAAAAAGTAAGAATAATAATTCTAAGATTGATAACTATATATATAGTTAATTCTAAGATTATATATATAAGTATATATATATATATATATATATATATATATATATATATATATATATATATATATATATATATATATATATATATCGACTTGGATTGATCAATGACATTTGCATATAAGCAGACCGCACACCAATTTTGTAGAAATAAATTATTGAAAAAAAATATAAGCAGCTGGCTACTTAGTGACCAAACTGCTCGAGTTTGGGAACCACCGATCACATAGTCATTCAAGTGAATTCCATGTGAATTAAATATTATCTACGATATGATGGTTAGCAACCTGTATGACCGGGACGCTAATTACCTTACACCTTTCCAAAGTGGCAGCCCAAGGAAGGTTTAAAGTTCCAGTGGGGGCAGGAAATAGTTTCCTTCTGAAACCCTTCCCTTTTTATTAATGGTTGTTGGTTCATTGGGTAGAGCGGCAGGCTAGTGTCTTTGTGGTCGGTGGTTCAAGGCTCCGAGTGTTCAGGTGAATGAGATATATATGCTTTCCTCGCCCGTTCCCCTGATTATATCTGATTATAAGAATGTTTGCCTGATTATACCATCTGTATACACGGAAAAAAGAAATATTCACAGAAAATTATAATTCACACAAATCAACAACACCTTCACTTCCCTTTCCCGCTCAAACCTGTGTTTACAAATCAATCCCCAACACACGCCCGAGTCGTGTTATTCAATACACACTGTTGGAGAACACCTAACATTCGCTTACTCGTGAATTAGTCGATATATCACTCCCAAACACCACCATTTATCATGCCTCGTAGCCAGAAATGGATCTCCACTTTCCAATATTAGTGGACCTGCCACGTCTCTTCTTGGCACCATCCATCATTCTTCTCAACGGACTCGTATATCACATTCCTATTCCCCGAGTAAAGCCGGGATCTTGTTGAACGATATCTAATTATTGGACTACGCTAGCCTGATGTCCACAGGAACGCCACTCGCCCTGTTACTGGAACACGTTCCGTTTTCTCCTGTATATTCCGGTGCTTCAGCCCCCTTCATCACCCATTCGTTAAGCAATTTACATTCATTACCCATTGTTAAACCCTTGTATTACCTCTCGACGGGGTCGTGGAGGCACTCAGTAGCGCAGGTGTTGATGGCTGGGGCGGATCCGTGTTCAGTGCTGGGACAGGCAGGTGGAAATGGCCAGAGGAGAGCATGTAGGATGTTTAACGAGGGTTGACGGCTGGGGTGAGGATAGACTGCTGGGCACGTGTTGATGGATGGAGACGGGGAGATTGCTGCGATGTTGATGGCTTGGGAGGATAGAATGTTGAGCAGGTGTTGATGGCTGGGAAGGACAGAATGCTGGGTTGATGATGATTGCTGCAAGAGAGGGAAGGTGTAAATAGCAGAGACAAATCTCAGTAGCGTGAGTAAGAGTGGTTGGCAGTGGAAGAGAACTAGGCAGAGGGGTAGTGGGTAGTGGGAGATGGTGAGAAAAAGTAGTGGAAATTGGCATGAGTGTCAGTGGGAGAAGTTAGAATGAGCTGCAATGGGTGGTAGAGGAGAACGTACGTAGTCGTGGGTGTGTGTGGGGGGGAGGGCAGCAGCAGGTGGGTGGCAGAGGACCTGGGAGTGGGCGGGAGCTAGTGGGTGACAGTGGGAGAAGAAGGAGGTGGTAACGGGAGTGGGTGGAGGGGGGAAAAGAGCAGTAAGGCACAAAACATTATTTACACTCCGAGGTTCATTTTTCACCTTGCCTGGCACCCTGTTGTTGACACTGATTAGTCTTACTTCCGTGGCTGCACACACGCCTCGTCTGGCCTTACCTCTTTTACCCCTGGGGCTTTATGTGTTTTATGAAGAGCAGAGCAGTTATGAGCTGCTGCCCCCACCACACAACAGTGCCGTGTCCACCTACTCCCACCACCACATAATTGTCTCCCATAACGTTCCACTTTCCAATATTGCACTCTAGTACATATATTAATAATGAACTCTAGTATGTGCAGAAGTATAAGTCTTCTGCCTCTTCCAAACACCTGCATATGGCATCATCTGCACATGTCCATCGATCGCCAAAGCTATGCTGATCAGAATATTTCGTCATATGTTGGCTGTTCACTCTCCTTTGAGTTATCTACATAGTCAATATAGCGATGACTTACTGATGGTCTGATAAGCTGACATATCCTAAGGGGGCGTGGAATTAACGATGCCTGAGGAAAAGTCATTTTTAAAAGGCAAGGACCCGAGACATTACAAGGGACATTACCAATTGTCCTGGTCCATAGGTATGAAATAATTATTGATGTCCAGCGTGGCAATAATGTCCTGACAGCTAAGTTGTTTTAGTAGTGAGTCTAGATTTCATTCAGACACTTGATTGCATTAGCACCTCAGTTTGTGTAGCTTTTAAGCATATCGTTAGTTCATGGGTTAATGCATGTGTGGAGTGACGCAGAACGCTGGGTCGATTGCACAGTTTTAGTGCAATGATTTCTTCAATTTGTTGATTACCACAAATGGCAATATTAATAGGTCTGATGTTAAGTTTAATGTAACAAATTGTAACACCTTTTCCATAATACATTTATGAGGTAAAATTAGTGAGCCAATCATAATTATCAAAAGTCTTAATATCCTACATATCGGCAAATAAACATGTTCCAGATGCGAGTCGGCCGAAAAATGCACGATCGTTGATGGAGTGATGTTGTTGAGAAAGGCATTACCAGCCTGAGACAATCAATGGTTGAGAGCCTTCTGTTACAGGTGCCAACAATTGGTGGTCCAGGATGTTGGGCCAGGTGCGAAACTTTATGAATGATGACCTAGTACATTGCAGTAAGTCTACCAACATCACGACGGTGTTCGAGTTTCTGATATTCAAACCAGTCCAACCAGAACTTGGTCAAGACGAGAGAGGATCTTTCTCGAACGGTTATCCCGCCTTTTCCAAAATTTTGATGAATGATGCGGAGGCCGAGAACTCCAGGAGATGGAGCGCATCCTCAAGATAGACGCGAACTCCTGCTTCATGTCAAGTTTTACCACCCCAGCTGTCAAAAAAAGCATGAGATGTGCCGTATGGCTGTAAGTTTCTTGGCAGCCTTGATGGTTAGGTTAAGATGGATGGATGAATGGATGTACAAATAGATGGATAGAAAGCCGGATAGATAGATAGATAGATGTACGGTTAAATGAATGGATAGATAGATGAATGGAAAGATGAATAGATGCATAGATGGATAGAAAAAGGATTGATTGATTGATAGATATATAGATAGATAGATGTAAAGATGAATGGATATTTGCAAAGCTGGCTAGATAGATGGATGGATAGATAGAGGGATAGATAGATGGACAGGTATAAGGATAGATAGATGCATATATGGATAGACTGAGGGTAGATGGATGGACAAATGGATAGATAAATGGATAAATAGATGGATAGAAAGAGAGATAAATAGTTAGATAGATAGATGGATTGATAGACGAATAAATAGATGGTGATTCAGTTATCCTTAAGTATCCACATTGAAAAAAATAAACCAAAATTCGGAACGTTACCGTTAAATGTGTTGAAACACTAAAACCTATGATAATCCCGTACCACAGACCATTCTTTCTGCCAGTTCGGGTGAAGCTACTAGCCCCCAAGAGTCTGGCTCTGACGCGTTTGGGCTAGCGAAGTGTTATTGACGCCTATGTCAACCACACCCTCGCACGCAGCTCAAGTTGGAAGCAGGTTGATGAGGAAGTCAGTACAATTGTTCGGGAATTCTCTTTGTTGTTTGAAAGTCCCTCGTAAAGAGGTGTCATGGGTTATTGATTGAACACCCTTTGAGGTGATTGAACACGTAAAGAGGTTGTCATGGACGTTGATTGAACACCCTTTGCCCTAAGGTGTGGGAAGGACAATGTAGTCATGAGTAGGGAAGAGTGAGTGGAACATTCCCCCCTATTCTATGTCCCTCTTCTTGCGTTAAGTCATTATGCTTCCCTTACGCCAGAGCCAGGCATCACCTTACTCTGCTTAAGGGAAGCTGCTTCTCAAACCATTCTCCTCTCAGTTGAAGAGGGGGGACACAGGAAAGATGATATTCTTAGAAGTTCAGTTTACTCCAGGTTTCCACAGAAGTGAAATTGTCAATGACATAATCTATTTCCGGTTGCCTCTGCCTTCACTGTTTCATTATCTTTTAAGTAACTGTGTGTTGGGTGTGTTGGATATGTATTTACATATCCATGTAAATAGCCATTGGGTGACGGCAGCTCCTGAAATGGTAATGCGACGTGTGAAGATGATGGTTCATCCTTCTTTTCACCATCATGGAATAGTAGTAGTAGTAGTAGTTATCTTGCCGGGAAATATCATTATATTTAATGTTAAAAACACTATATCAACTGGGAGTAATGCCAGTTTACTTGCAAAATTAATTAGGAATTACCTAGCTCAGGTGAGTAAGAAGTTTTGGTCGGTCGTATCCTCCTCCTCGCCATTTTGTTCAAATTAACATTTTTCAGGCTATAACAATCGCTGATATGAACATTATTATTATTGTATCAGAACTATAATGTGGCTTCATTGTAATGTCCAAACTCGGGTTCTAAAAGTAATCGTCTCTTATTCTTCAATATAAAAAATACTTACTCTTCAAAACTGCTTGGGTTAGACGGTAGAGCGTCGGTCTCGCTTCATGCAGGTCGGCGATCAAGCCCCGACCGTCCAAGTGGTTGGGCACCATTCTTTTTCCCCCGTCCATCCCAAATCCTTATCCTGATCCCTTCCAAGTGCTACATAGTCGTAACGGCTTTGTTCTTTCTCCTGATTGTTCCCTTCCCTTCAAAACTGCTTTACATTATTATATTGTTTAAAGATTAATTCAGATTTTTTACCTGTTTTATAGTTCAAAGACGGGCAGGTTCATTATAACTACCTTCCTAAAGAACGATGAAGATAATTTAGCAAATGCAACAAAATCTATTTAAATGTCACTTTAGAAATTTCACACGTCCAAGATCTGATAATGAGGTCCTTGAAGCAAATATTATACTATAAATAGCTCCAAGAAATATTTCAGTTTCCAAAACAGTTTCAAATAACGCAAAACTAACACTGAAAAATGTATATATTTTCACGACTCCTCGCCACAAAAGTTTGTGCGACTCAACAGAATAATACTCCACGAAAATTATCAAATGGAATCGGAGAATTTTCAATGGGACTTGACCCCAGTGTCAATTGGAGTGTAAGCCGATTACTTTAACCACTGCGCTTGGAGAACAAATGCGCACAATACTGCAGAAGATAAAAATGAGCTAAGCTCAAAATAACGTGATGCAGTTTGACAGAGACAAAGTTGTTTCCGCTGAATGTTGACCACTAGCAGAAGACTCCTGTTTTTTCGTGATGCATCAATACACTTTTCCACCATTTCTACCACTGTAATACCCACGTTTCATTTCACACGCTTTCAGACTCAGTGTTCAATTTAGCTTCAGTTTGGGTGATGCTGGACCCCAAGCTTGTTCATTTTGCTCTGCGTGACGTTAGGTAGAGCGTGTCTCTCTGCTTAGCGTCACACAGATAGAAATGTAAAGTGGATTGTAATACAAAAGCAAAAATGAAATATATCTTGAACCGAAGATCAAGGTGTTTATTTCTAACAAATGTTAGAAATTTCAAGCAAATTTAACAACTAAGAAACTCGTTAAATACAGCAATTATGATTTCCAAATTTAAAACGCAGTTTAGCTTCTGTGATCTACTTGTATAAACAATATTCTCTCTTGAATAATGTCGGATATTAGTACCATAGTTTGGTATAAAATTCCACTGATTCGGTATACATTATAGAGAAGCCAAGCAGCGTCACCATAGAGGATTTACAAGTAGCAGGGACAGGTAGCCTGTTACCTGAGTTCATCTTTAGGCGACTTTCGCCTTGATGTATATATACCTCAGCAGTTACCTAACTCACAGATACTTGTTATAACTGCTTGGTGAACAGAGGTATCAGGTGTAAAAAAATCATGCCAAGTGTTCCATTCTGCAAGGAAATAGAACCCGTGACTATTGGATTATGACCCCACTACGCTAGCTATTACGCTACAGGAGATATGGTCACACTACTAAGCAACATTAAGTAAATAACATACAAATTAATTAACACAATATTTGATCACACAATATTTAATAACAGCAGATAATTTTTTTCACTGAAAACTAAGTGCCTTCTTAATCCTGTTGCCTTGCTTAACTTCTCTTGATCTTGTCATTTTGATCTTGTCACCTGTTGACTCACATCATCATTCCTACCCTTCCTGGTCAGCATCTCCCGTGTCGCAGCCCGTATTTAGTGAACCAGTCAACCAGTCAACCAGCCCATCTGATTCAACTAATCGCATACCAATTCATTTATCAATTAGTTCCAAATATGCTTCGAATAATTGTGCATCTTTGCGTAATGATCAGTCACACTTGATATTCTTTCTGGTGTTGGTTTGCTTCATGTCTCACCCATATCTTACCAAAATTGCGTATTTCTTCCAAATGCTCTGGATTCACAGAGACAGTGTTAGTATAACCGCTGCGTTGTTGTGGAGAAGCTGGCGTAATTGTTGAGGCGTTTCAAGGCTTCTTTCTCTCCCAACTTCGTAATATTAACTCGTGATTGCCTGGATCACCGTAATTGCTCCCGTGTTTCACAGTGAGCTGGAGTTTGCGAGAGCTTCCATATTATTACACGACATGAATTCGAATTTACGCATTTAACGAGCACTCCTGCACTTAGATGAGTTCAAACACACACACACACACACACACACCACACACACACACACACACACACACACACACACACACAACACACACACACACACACACACACCACACACACACACACACACACACACACACACACACACACACACACACCACACACACACACACACACACACACACACACACACACACACACACATACTCACAGGGGTCTCGCAGCCAAGTGGACAGCGTTCGGGGAGCATAATCGTAAGGGCTCGGGATTGATTCCAGGTCGAGGCGAAAACAAATGGACAGAGTGTCTTTCACCTGATGCTCCCTGTTTACCTAGCAGTAAATAGGTACCTGGGAGTTAGACAGCGGCTATGGCGGGCTGCTTCCTGGGGACGTGTGTGTGTGTGTGAGAGAGAAGCACATGTAGTAGATATGCTACAAGGAAAAGTAGGTCGGGAGTCAATAAATTAGACAACAGATGGTTAGAATGGCGGGATCCAAGAGCTAACAACTCGATCCTGCAGGAACAAATAGTAATTACACACACACACGCAAACACACACACAAGAGGGAATTTGAGCAAAGAAGAGCATACTATTAAATATTTAGAAATAAAAATTGTCTTCATTCAGAGGGACATGATATGGGAATAAAGAGTCATTACCACCGAAGGAAGAAAGAGGTGTATGGAGGAAAAAGGGAATAGGAGAACTAGAATTCCTAACTCAACAATCACAGATGGGAATGGGGAACCCTCCACTAGCAGGTCAGCAAATCCCAGAGAGAAGTGAAACAAGAGCCTGGACCACCCACCTTTCTTCCCTTCCAATAATCTCCCCTTCTCCCCCTTCCCTTTCCTGATCATCACCTTTCCTGCGGCCCCATACTGTGATTCTACCTATCCCATGCCCCCCCCCCCCTGCTTCCCATCTCATGCCCCCAACCAATGATGCCCTGCCATCCCAAGCCTTCCCTACTCTCCAACCCTTGACTTATCTTCCCACCCAAGAAATTATAGACAGGAACTAAACCTCATGCCCCATCTCTCCACCAACAGTGCAATAAACACTCTTAAGCCATTCGAGACCACAAATACAATCACTGGCAGGCGTGTCGACGAAATATATGCAGACTTCCTTGTGATTCCTTGGGAATCGTTGCCAGCAGACTTTAAGACTGTGGTCTTCAAGGAAACAAGAATCAGATAAATCCCTGATCAATAGCTTCATAAACTTGTACACCATAGTTGACTGAAAGCAGAGCGACGGCCCCAAAGAGCTGAGGCCCAGTCCGCGCGAGCTCACTTCAAACATCACATGAAAGCTGAAGCAAAATAGGAAGGATCTAATTATGGCTCACATTCACAGAGAAGGACGGATGTGTAGTCAGATAGGATTAGTGCCACAGGACAAAGGTCACATCAAATGTACGACCGTAATGAGAAGATATTTGCGAAAATGTTAAAGTCAGATAAAACAGACTAAAACTGCATTAAATTTAAAATTATCTATATTTATACAAGGATTTGAAGAAATTTATGATCGCATGAAACAGTGACTAACAATGCAGAAACAAATTACCACAAACATTCAGATTTTCCAATTTGTCCAGAAACGAAAAGTTGAAATAAATGACCACAATATGTATTTTCGGAGTGCACAGCAAAAGATAAATAAATAAATAATCAAAATAAATTACTAAAAATAAGAGACTGAAGAGATATGTATATTTATATTTTTTTTATAAAATACAGCTGCGCCTAAGCTCATTCTGAGCGCCGGGATATGCAGAATAGGACAGGGTCCAGAACGGTATTTTAAGAAAAGCATTCGGAATGCTGATGATTGGAGGCAATTCTGAAAGAGATATGCTGAGCGGGGAGGGTGGTAGGGAAAATAAGGGGGGACCCAGGGTTAAAAGGTTGGGGTGGGGGAGGCAGAATAGAGAGGTGGGGGAAGATACACACACAGCCCCTTCCACAATATCAAGGGAATCGAAAGGGTTGATAAAGACAGGCTATTTAACACAAGGGGCACACGCACTAGGGGACACAGGTGGAAACTGAGTGCCCAAATGAGCCACAGAGATATTAGAAAGAACTTTTTTAGTGTCAGAGTGGTTGACAAATGGAATGCATTAGGAAGTGATGTGGTGGAGGCTGACTCCATACGCATTTTCAAGTGTAGATATGATAGAGCTCAATAGGCTCAGGAACCTGTACACCTGTTGACTGACGGTTGAGAGACGGGAGTATATATTGATATACAAGGCACCTTTGGTAATTAACACTACATGTGCCTCTAATCATTCTTTCTTGGCCACTCTTGGCACTTTCCTTTACCCACTTCACGTGCTCTTAAACTCATTCCTTATAGTCACCTTCTCCGTTTTATTAATTAATCTTCCATCTCAATTTATAGCCCTCCATCTCCTCCCTATTATTATATAGTACAAGCCCACTCATTATCCTTCAGCTTCGTCCTCTTCTCTGTGTTCATTAGATCTTCCTCTGTCCAGTTCCGTTTTATTACATACAACATGTTTTCTCTTCTATTTTTTTTCAGAAGGTCTTCTCCTGCTGCAATCTTTTTCTCACACAGTTACGCCCACCAGTTAACGCTCTTGCTAATCAGGCGTCCACACCTCCACCTGTGCTTTCTTCTATTTTATAACCTTCTCTTATATATTATATACTCAACTTCTCAGTTCTATTGCCTCTGTCTACCCTCCTCCCTGCGGTTATCTATGATTAGATGCTTCTCCCTTTCTCGTATGCATTTCCTGATATCACTTCCCACGTGCACATTCTCTTCCCAATTTCCTAAATACTTTGAGTCATCTAATTTTTTTTTTTGCCCTTTTCTGTGAACCCACACTCCCGACACCATCCCGGTCGCCACCTCTCGGTCATTCAACACCATTTGTATGGCCAAACCCAGCCACCTCCCTCCCCTCTAAGCCACCTTCCAGCCACATTCCTAACACCTAGTCATCTTTCCTAAACCAAATGCTTCTAGAAATTAATCCCAATATCCTATTTGATTTATTCTGAGCATTTATGCAACGAGTTTTTGTCTCAATATCCCTACTTGTAATAACTCCTAGATCTTTCTCACATTCAGACTTCACAATTTCACCATTATTCTGCCCATATCTGATAAGTCTGTTATTATCTAATCAGTCACTTCAAAATGTTCTCTTTAAACTACATTTCCTAATCTTCCGTCCATTTTAAATACCTTTAAAACGGACAGTCCTAATTAGGACTGAGGCCAGAGGCACTCCAAATGAGCAGTGATCCATTTATTTGCCCTTAAGCTATTTATATTTGTTAAACAACATCCTTTCTGGTAATCATTAACGTAATCAAATTATCCTCTACACAACTAACGCAGATTTGTTAAGCTGCAGGTATAATATAAAGATATTTTCTAGTATATGGAAAAAAGTACTTATTTAAAATGCCTGCAATTTTCGTTATCAGTAACCTGACCAATCTCACTTCTGATTGATCCATTCTTATCTCTATTCTTTGTTTGATGTATCTGAACAAAATTAATTACGTCTCTCCCGGCCATGCTTTACCTACTTAAAAGTTTCTCCTTGCTTTTCTTATTTCTTTTGTATAGTTGTAACCATTTTGACAAATTGTTGTTCTTCATTCACTTCCCGATTCTTAATTCTTTTGAATATAGTTTTCTTTTTTTTCAAATAACGTTTATTATTGCCATTGCTATTCATTTGGTGACTGTTATTCAAACTTATCAATATATGTGGTAAAGTACGATTCAGGGCTTTACTGAGAATGTTATTAAATGAGTTATAACATGAAACAACATCGTAGATTTTGAAGGATATAAATAGGAGCTGCCAAGTATGGCCAGTGGGTCTACTTCAGTTTCCCTGATTCTTATGTTCTTATATTCTTATGTTCTTTATCCTGTGTCATGTTACCCATCACTAGACACACAACAAACCCAAAGAGAAGTCCCAAACGGTGTCTAAGTCCATCCATTCAAACTCTCCCAAGAACCCTCCCTTTAATTCCTTTCAGTAAGTTAAGTAGAAAATCTGGTACCCTAAAAAAAAGGCATTTTCTCAAGCAATTTTTCCATGCTATGGTAAATCCTTGTGATTGGTGTGCCTTATTTTGTGGTATTTATTTGTGAATCCTTGATCGTTAACACTACCTGAGAAGAGGACCTACCAGAGAGACCAGACCTGTCCTTCACCCTGGATGATGCTCGCATTCACAGCATCTTATTGAGAACCATGAGCCATCGGCAAAATATTTCGTGGTCTCATTAAATGGTGAATATAAAAATGAAGCAACAAAAAAAAAAGACTCGTGTTTCCGCGAAAGGGAGTAAGAACTAATCATTTTATTCTTGAGAGACTAACTTCAGAATGAACTGTTTAAAAATATAAAAATAATTCTTTATTTGCGTTCTTTTGAAAAGTGCTGATTATAAGACTACTAGATCGAATTGCGTAAATAATTATTAATGGTTTAGCATAAAACTGCTGGTTTCTTTGATATGCAGTCGATTCATCGTTCTTCCTTTCTGATATTGAATCCCTCTGTGTAAGTGAAAAATCTATTCCTATTTCCATACATTAATATTCAGTTTTCTATTACTCTTCGTGAATACTGAGAGACCATCCTGGAATTATTTCTCGAATTCTCATTGTTTTAGCCATCTAGACAAATATTTCGTACCTTAATTTCTCACAATCAGAAGGTATTTATTATATAGACATTCGTTCCTTAAACATTGGCACAAACTCTAACTGGATCCTCAGCATAGTTAAGCACGATGACGACTTGAGAATGGTCCAGGACGGACCAAAACGTCGTCGTCCCTTCACCTTCTAGTGTGTGGTTTGGTCAACAAGTATGATGACCAGACCACACACCAGAGGATGAAGAAACGACGACGTTTCGGTCCGTTCCGGACCATTATCAAGTCATATGTGGACCAATATCAAATCTATATTATCATATATCAGTGATATCATCAGCCACGTTATTGTGACTCGTCTGCATAGTTAAGTATCTTCATAACAGCCAAATATGTTATGTCTCTGACGATTTCTACTATATACAATGATTTAATCACTCACAGTTACACTCCTTCATTGCTAATACTGTTTGGCAGTCAGAGGATTCTTAATTTGTCTTAATAATATTTATAACTAACCAAGTGTCTGACGAAAAGCAAGACATCGTGACTTCACGATGTCTTGGCACAACAGGGCACAACAGGTCTTTGTGAGGTGTCCACGACTTGGACGTCCTCAATACAGCTGAACTTTAGGAAAAAAGTTGTAGACCAATTTGGCAGTTATAGCACGAAGACTCTTCGTTGATGATAAAACAGTCGTTTTTGTCATCAACTGTTGACCCTTTTTTTTTGACAAAAGTAATTTATTTACTGATATTTTGAACTATTAGGAATAGTAATCAGATATTTGTATATATTTATTTTTTTTAATTGATAAACCAAGTATTGGATATAAACACACGTATAAGATTGTCAATTAGCACTCTTTTATGATGTCCCTGAAAAAAAAACTTTAAAATGGAATTTTTTCCCCTGTACATGCAGCTGTGGTAAGCTTCGTGGAGACCCTGGTGGAGAGGACGGTGGCCCTTCCCTGTAAAGCAACGCTCCATCCCCAAGGGGACACGCCCAACCTCCTCCTCTTCTACAGGCACTCCTCAAACATTCCCTTCTTCAGGTACGTCTAGCCTGAGATAATCTTCATATGATACAAATTCCCCAAGGGGCCATTGAACTCCCGGTTGTAATTCTTTTAACCGTGTCGTAGCACAGTCGATTAAGGCGCGTATCTTCTCGGACGTAAGTTCGAACCCTCATCACGGCCCTTGTGGATTTGTTCATTTGATGCATCACGCTATTGTGATTTCTGTGTGTAATGAGGTTTGTTATTGTAGATATGGTAGAGCATGTTTGTCCATGCTCTACCATCTCTGCCTCTGTGGAAGAAAATGGATTTATAGATGGGTTCATAGGAAGAAAGATTGATAGAGTGATGGGTGAAATGGATGGATACATGGATGCAAAGATGGATGGATAGAAATATAGAAGGATGGATAGATGGCTAGATATATGGATAAAGAGACAGATTGGTAGATGGATAGAAGGGTGGGTAGATGGATAGATGGATGAATAAATGGTTTAATAGATGGACATACGTGGATAGATGGATATGTATATGGATGGATAGACGGATGTGTAGATAGATGGATAAAAGGAAATATGAATAGTTGGAAAAATGGACAGACAGATGGACGATAGATGAATATATATACTGATAAATGGATACATGTAAAAATAGATGCGTAAATTGATAGACTTATGTATAAATACATGGAAAAATGAATGAATATATATAAAGGTAGATAGATAAATACGTAGAGAGAGATAGATGGACGGCTAATTGGATAGATGGAAGGATCATGGATAGAACAATGAGTAAAATGGCATATAGATGGATAAATAAATAGAAGGTTTGACGGAAATATATATGTATAGACGGAAAGGTGGTTGAAAAATCGACTGATAGAAGGATAGATAAACATGTGGATAGTTGGGCCGAAAATAGAATGATAGATAAATAGATAGATAGATAGACAAACCCGGCGTTGCCCGGGATTTTAAAGAACTCTGTGGTCCAGGTCATGAACCCATATTTTAACTCTAATATTGTAATATTTCCACCGTATGTACTTTATGCTCAGACTAAAATCAACAAAATATTAGTATTGACAGCGTGTTTACTTTCACTCAGATGGTACATAAGCTTTCACCTCTGTTTTTGTAAAGTTTTTGTTCCGTTATTGTTCGTAACTTTTCTGGCACTTTGTTTCGTTGTATATTTTGCAGTCTCTTGATCTACGGTGATCTTAATATGTTTCCTGGTCACTTTAGAAATTTATTTGAGCATGTGACCAGGAGGTGTTTACATTTTCCATGAGTGATGTTGGTCGTCTCTTTTCCCTGCAGCTACGACGCCCGCAACGGGGATTTCTGGAGAGCGGGGAACTCTAAGATCCGCGACGCAAGATATGAAGGTCGCGTCTCCCTTAATCTGACGCAGCCACAGCGGGTACACCTCAACCTGAAAGGCGTCTCCCTGCAGGACGAAGGAGACTTCACTTGCAGGGTTGACTTCCTTAGCTCTCCTTCTCTCACCTCTATTGTTAAGCTCAAGGTCTACGGTGAGTATCTGCTTTAAATCTACAACAAAACTGTTCATGCTCCGACTTTATTTAAGGGGGATATATATATGGTAGACTAGAATTTAACTCGGCCTTGTGAATAGACAACTCGTAGATGTCAAGGTATTTCCTTACTACCAAGTACACCATAGATATCAAGGTGCACTGTACCACCGTCGATGTCGGGTACATCACAAGCGTTAAAGACAAAACACATACGCAAATTTATAGCAATGTGTTCACGTCCACTGAAAGTTGAAAACATTCTGGCAGTTAAACAAAAATTCTAAATATTTTCTCTTTCGTTTTCCGTTGAAGACTCAAATTCGGTAAAGAACAAATACAAACACATATGATCGAAATGCTTTTATTCTGAAACCAACATGTTGTTCTTGTCCATTTTCAGTTTTGAATGTAATTGTATAAAGATATAATCAGAGACAATAGCGGATAGTATTCAATAAAAGCCCATTGTGAAGCTCACTATATATTTTACTCACGGTTTCGTCAGGGGGGCCGTTGATGTTTTCAAGATTAGCACATTCATCTGGCCTGCGAGTAATGGAGTTCACACCCTTTACCTAACCTTCCTTCTAAATAACAAATAAAAAATCACAATAACGTGACATATCGGTGAGAAAATAATTTTGGGGCAATGAGGTGACTTGAACCAGCGTTCTTGTGATTCCCAGACACCTGCCTTAACCCACTCAGCCACAATAGAACAAAACGTCTATCACCCCGAAACTCTACTGAATTCATTGGGGGGATTTGGAGGTTCGAAAGGGTGCCCAACCAGGATCTTACAATAGGCCAACCGGGGTGAATACCGGAGGCATTCAGCCATACGTCCCCTACTCTATAGATTCACAAAACCAATTGGTATTCAAAGGGCTGTGGAGGTGAGAATCTCTGCCTAAAGACACCACCTTGCCAGATAGATGCTAATGACTTTCCTAATGTTAATTACACAAAAGATTATGACGTGCAACTGCAGAAAATACAAATAACCTTTTACAGTTATCCTATCAGACTCAGTTCACAAAATGGTACCTTTAATAAAAATTATGTCTGCCTTCACTACAGACACTAGTCTGAGAGCGTGTAAACAAGGACACAGTTTAACTAGTTAAAAACTAGTTAAACTGACTAGTTAAACATTTAACTAGTTAAAAACTAACATCTTTACCCTGTGATCTCTGGGATACAATATCTATTTTTCTAAAATCTATTCACTGGGACTACTGGTTGTAAAATACTCATAATAACTAATATAAAAAACACTGCATGGCACTTGCATAAACCTGGATACGCAAATAAAATTGCATTCTATTGTTCAAAGAACAGAAATGCATGTTTTTTGTTTCATTTGTAAAATTTATTCAGCTTCACTAATGCAATGCAACATTAAATAAAATAGATGCAAAAATTAAATAGATATAAAATTTAAACAGATATAAAAATCATTAGTCGTAACATTTTTACTGCAACAAAATTTTATTTCAAATTTAACGAGAACGAGGCTAATAACACCTAACACCCCGCTCATCATTCGCCAAGCAACTTAACATATCCGAATGAACATTGTGCACCCAAATTTGTGTTTACAAAATACATACACACACCTCACCATTATTATGTGTGAAAACAACTCAAATTAAACATTTAGAACAAAAATATTACTAAAATATACAGAGAATGACTCACAATAACGCGTGTGAAAGCAAAAAAATCACATACGGAAAGAAAGGAAAGAAAGGAAGAAGCTACATATGCACGTAGAGTCATTATAATAATGAAGTACCCGCATGAAGGTAGATTCACACTGGTAATAGAGTACACACACACACGCAGGGGGAGATACAATGATAATGCTGTACACATACACAAGCAGAGAGAGGAGATATAATGAAAATGGTATACACACAAGCAGTGGAAGATATAATGAAAATGGTGTACACACACATGCAGGGGAAGATACAATGAAAATGGTGTACACACACACACACACACAGTGGAAGATACAATGAAAATGGTGTACACACACACGCAGTGGAGGATACAATGAAAATGGTGTACACACACACACGCAGTGGAAGATACAATGAAAATTGTGTACACACACACACACACACGCAGTGGAAGATACAATGAAAATTGTGTACACACACACACGCAGTGGAAGATACAATGAAAATGGTGTACACACACGCAGGAGAAGATACAATGATAATAGCGTCCACACACACACACGCAGAGAAGACACAATGAAAGAACAGTACACACATTATCATCACCATCATTTACCAGCTGCATTATTAACAGTAGTCTCCCAGGACAGCAGTCAACACAATGAGGGTAACATTTCCAGCCGATTACTATGCACAAGCAGTAAAGCAGAGATGCATTTGCATATACAAAAACTGGAGCGCTGCAACAGGAACAAGCAGACCTTGTCTCTGGTGGAGGAACAGCAGGAAATGCTGGAAGATTATCTTGTAAATCCAGCTCTATACTAGTGCTAATAAAGGAGTCAAGCGGATATATATATATACATGTCTCGTGTCATCCTTGATATGGAGTGAAATGACAGAATTCGACGTTCACCCGTTCCATAGCTTATTTCTGGGCTAATTATACGATTCGAAATTTTTTGCGTCGGTGGTAACGTTACAATGAAAAACTTTTGATTATATTTCGTTTTTAAGATTATCAGGTTTTTGTTGTTTTTCTCCCGTCATTTAAGGCAGGGAGACTGTAATGCTTATCGAATCCGACTACTGAATAGCTGTACAATTCTCTGCATGCCACCCATAAATGTCGCCTGTCTCCAGGGTATATATATATTTACTATGTGGTGAAAAAAAGTACCAACATTTTGCACTGTCCCGGAATTGATCCCAGTAATCAGCGGTTGTGATCCGAAACGCTAATTTACAAATTACACGCACTCGATTTAAGGTCTTGCTAATTTACCAAGTACAAAAAGAGGCACTTTAACACTTCGACAATCAGTAATGGGGTGAAGGCCGAGACAGCTTGAGCAAACACTGCATCCCGGTGATTGACCTGTCTCGTTTATTTTTGCTTATCAGGGTCATGCATCGGTGTCACGTTTGACGAATTTTTTTTTAATGTGATTGAAGTAAGAACAGTAAATAATAATATTGTTATGATGGCTGTAATCCTCTATATCGAACGACTCGAGGTCGTGATTAGCATGCATAATTCTATTATAGTTTTTTCCGTGACTTAGAACCATTCCAGTAATATCAAGAAATCTGCTTAAAGTGATTTTGATGGATCATGTATGATCCAATTCACGTTCTCAGACTAATATCCATATGGAGGTCTCCTAGATTATTATCAGGATTATACAACATTCCATTCTAGGTTCAGAGAGTTATGACGGTTGACTTACCGATTATATTTCTCATCTTTTTATGTAAAAAGTGTTGTTTCAATAGCTTGTAATATTGCCCATACACACAAAAGGCTTTTAGTACCATGATGTGAAGAGTGAAGTCAAACATTCCAGTCTCAAACCAAATTACAGGAACGTTTTGCTTTCCTGCCATGCAATCTCAGTTTTATTTTTTTTTTTTGCGTACAAGTATGTTCAGAAAACCCGGTACTTATTTTACTGGAACAATTCTAAGGTCTTGAATATACAATGCGTAGCTGCCATTTTTTTTCGGTACATGTTTGTTTGTTTTTACACATTTCGTACCAAAACAGCCACATTCTGTTTTATTGGCATTATTATTTTGTTAATTTGTTATATACGAAGATCTTTATTTAGATTAGTTTTAATATACTTTTGCATTATATATTCTCTATGCATAGTTTCATCATGTAAATCCCTTTACTTTAAAAACAAATCGGTTTTGGGTTTTATCTTGCTGACGTGATAATGTGACGGGATAATCTGTCAATTTGCATTCAAATGTACACAAGAATATGCAAATGTGTAAATATACACCAGTTTCCTGCATCGCACAAGTACCTCCCTGCGTGGTCGCCTCATTCACTGGTCTCTGCTGGACTGTTACACACTTAACAGGATATTAATCATTTCTCTTAGGACCCGAAACTGCACTACCTAATAGTTTAATTTCCGTCCAGCATTAATAAAACTGATCATAAATGTAAGGAACATCCATTCTTGGCCCGCTGTTCTCAGATTAGATTTTCGTAGAATATCACATTAGAAACTATTCAGTAGATACATATAATCTTTTTCGGCCTAGGGATTAGACTCTGTCATATGATTATTTATCACAATCTTGTCTGCCTACGATTTTAGCTATCTTTACTTATATTTATTATGCCAGTTTTCAGTAAATTAATTACAGGATCAACAGACAGGGGGGGGGTTAACTTTACATCAATATAATTGATATATTACTTCAGATATTATAAAAAAAACAGTTAAGATTCTTCTTTAAACAATGGTGGATAAATTAAAAAGACCATCCCAGAGTGCATAAGCATTAGACATGTCGTTAATTTCTAAAGTGTCATTATTTATGAACATTTATTTCAATGTCAAATATAAATATAGGCGTCAACATTTACCTAAAAAATAAGCAGCAACAAAAAGTCAAGAATGGTCGATTCATGCACATCATAAACAGTTATTTCCAACGCAACTTCCAATTTCACTTCTAATAAAAAAATATTGAAATAAAGATAATAAAGGACTAGGTAATAAAGTGGTGTGGACTCGGCCTTCAGTAACAGCTAACTTTTATCTGTTCGTGCAGGAATCGATGTTCCCATTCTTTCTCGACGCTGGCTGCTGACTTTGATGTTGACATTTACCATCTCTTTACCTGATTGATATGGCCAATTGAACCAAAATTTCATTCGTATAACTCCTCAGATGAAATTATAAAATATTGTTCTTCTGTAATTGAAGGTTCTGCATAAACAAGCCCATTATGGTGATTGTGAAACCTGTTCTTCACTTTAAAGAAAAGTGGAATATGGCTGTTATATTAAGATTTTTCGAAAAGGTCTTTTTATTCGAATATTTTCAACTTTCGTTGTTCCTTCTAAATTTAAATGTATTTGATTGAATAAAAAAAATTATGTAAAATGTGCCTGGGGAAACAAATGGTATAATCTTCATAATTTAAATTCGCTCCAAAAACGCTGACTTCGTGGTTATAATTAAAGAAGTGAAGGATCCCGTGATCCCCTAGTTGGGGTAATACGGCTCAGGGTACCGGGATGAGGGGATAAGACAACACGCAACTCTATAAGAAATATCACATTTCCAGTTGTGTCGTGAAGACGCTCGTGTCAGGGGCGGCTAAAAAAAATTTACTACATTACTTTCCAAGCAAAATACTAATTTTTCCATTTCAGTTTGTGGTTTAATGTGAATATTTTGCGATCAGAGGCCATTCAAATATTTTCACTCTCAGAAGAAGTATAAATAAATTGGGTTTTTATAGTTTGTTATTTCGTTATTTGGTTAAATAGCATCAATGCCACTCCACATATATTAAGGTCCGATAAAAAAAGCACTGAGATAAGACCTATGTATAACAATATTAACTTTTAATGTTTTGTAAATAATTGTATGTCTGTGGATAGTATATGATACTAACAGCTGTATGATATTTTTATTTATTCCCTCAAGCCAACCCCAGTAGCGGTCCCACAGTGAAGGTGGGAACAGGGCTCGGTGGAACACCCATCAGATCCCGAACTGACGTGGGTCCCTTCCATGAAGGAGAGAAGCTTAACCTCTCCTGCATCGTCACTGGTGGTAAGTAAGGCCTGTTCCATTCACCTGGGCTCTAGAAGACTCGAACCGTGGATCCCCAAGAGAGTGAAGCCCAAGCTCTATTTAACGCCTGTTGCTCTATGACACCAGTGTGTCGACTTGTGTTATCCCTGGGCGTTGTGGTCATTACTGTTGTATATGTTCATTAGTGACCTTGGTGAGAGAGAGAGAGAGAGAGAGAGAGAGAGAGAGAGAGAGAGAGAGAGAGAGAGAGAGAGAGAGAGAGAGAGAGAGTAGGAGCTGTTGCTGTCACTCATTAGTGACCTATCAGGTTACACACTGGTGTTCTTTTATATTTATTGTCTTTTCCCCCAGTTCCTCAGTTAAATCATTTCTAGTTGTCATGGTTTTTTCACTCTAGTACCACCCAAGTATCACAAATATAGTGTTGTTATATATGGCTTTTATATTTTTTTAATTATGAATTGATTCTTATATTGGTCGATTTTTATCATCACCTTTTCTCTCAGAATTCTCTAGTTATTACAAACACGTGTCTTCTTTTGTTTACAAATGTTTTTATGTAAACTTTTACATCATTACAAATACCTGTCTTGTATTTTACAAAACATTTCAAGATCACTTTTCACACGTATTTTTTTTTAATTTCATAATTTGAAAAACTTTTTTATTATATTTGTAATGATTATTTTGTAAATTTCTATGCTTATTAGCTCCTGAAGATGAAGTAATTACATCGAAACGTCGAAATTTAACTTATAAATATTCAAGACTTGTTCTTGTCTTCTAAAAAATACAATTGTTGCTCTAATTGGTACACACACACACACACACACACACACACACACACACACACACACACACACACACACACACACACACACACACACACACACACACACACACACATACACACACACACATATTCTGTGTGTATGTGTGTGTGGGGTTCAAGATTCTCAAGGGAATCGACAGGGTAGGTAAAGACAGGCTATTTAACACAAGGGGCACACGCACTAGGGGACACAGGTGGAAACTGAGCACCCAAATGAGCTACAGAGATATTAGAAAGAACTTTTTTTAGTGTCAGAGTGGTTGACAAATGGAATGCATTAGGAAGCGATGTGGTGGAGGCTGACTCCATATACAGTTTCAAGTGTAGATATGATAGAGCCCAGTAGGCTCAGGAACCTGTACACCTGTTGATTGACGGTTGAGAGGTGGGACCAAAGAGCCAGAGGTCAACCCCCGCAAGCACAATTGAGTACTTGAGCATAATTGAGCATAATTGTGAGTACAATTAGGTGAGTACACGCACACACACATACACACACACAGAGAACTACAATACAATATGGAAAAAGGAGGCCCAGCTGATAAGCAAGGACTGGAGGTTCGAAGAAATAGATAACCGGGGTAACAAAGGGCTCAGAGACTACAAAACAGGCACCGTGAAGAGGAGAGGACCAAATAGAGATAGTAGTTGTATTAATAATACATAACCCTACAATAAATGACAGAAGACCCAGCCAGGAGTATGACAGGAACAACATATCAATTATTACTATTATACATAGAACAGCTTTGGTTGACTGTAGGAACTGATCACAAATACTAATCCCGGAAGACTTCAACTATGGAAAGATTGACTGGGAGAGCGAAAAAAAAGACTGCACCGGAGTACAGAAAAATAGTGAGCTAATGTACTGGATGAGGCAAAAAAAACTTCTCTTGCCAATATGCCAAAAAATATATGTTAAGGTTTAAATTAAATTCTGAGGAGGAACCCATGGATTAAGTAGGGATGTACGGAGGTATAGCAACTAGGAACAATGACATGGATAAATTATAGGAATAACAGAACACCAGAGAAGTAAGGAAGATTCCAGAGGGACAAGAATGAGTCCCTCCGAGAGAACAGAAAATCAGTATGAAAATGACATTGTAAAAAATTCAAATACTTAACACAAACTGTTTCATAGCTAAATCAACAGTCAATTAAAATATATTGAAACTGAGAAAAGGGGCGAACAAGCTTACTGAAGATCACAACGTGTGTGAGGAACTCAGCAATAGATATCAGGACGTCTTCATAATAAAGCAAAAACAAGTTCCTGGACTAATATGGGAGTGTTTTAGCCAGGCATTATTGGAGGAATTTGAGATTGCAAATGGCAAGGTAAGGAAGAATTTGCTGGTACTGATTGTGGCATAGGCTGGTGATTAAGATGGAATTTCTCCACGGTTTCTAAAAGAGGGAGCAAAATCACTATGCTTGCCACTCTTTATAGTGTAATAAGAGTGCATTTTATGTGAAGTGAAACGGGAGAAGATTGAAGCGTGCACAGATTAAATCCATCTGGAAATGGTAGATAAATTTTCACCGTAACTCTGTAACTACCATTCGTCCTTGTGTGAGCTGCTCACGTGTGAACCCGTGTGATTAACCGCGTGTGTCTATAATGGAACCTTGCACCCTGCCCTTCGAGAAGGGAAATTGGTCAGTAATTTTCGGTTTGCATTGGAGATTGACCCAACTTAGGGATTAATCTGATAGTGGAACTTTTGAAGAATGCTGGAAATACTCCTGATGTAAAAGCTGCATTTAATATTCTTGCATATTGATCGATTGTAGTCACTATGAGATTAGTTAATACTAATTTCTTTATTACGTTGGTGGTCGGCGCCTTGGTCTTAAAACCTCTGATTGTTTTTGGACCTCTACGATTGTTATCTGTTTTATAAATTGGCATTCATTACGAAAGTTGGTAAGGTCTGTTACTTGCGTTGGCAGTAAAGTTACAGCTCTGCTTCCAAATACATTTCGAATGTCTCTTTCTGTGGTGGGACGGAAATATGTATTTCCCTCGGGGGTTGATTCTGAATATTTGTTCCCAATATTTCCGAAGTTCATGTTCTTGTTCTCTGTCCTCGTAATTTGTTTCTCCTGAAGCCTCTTTGATGTTCAGAGCGTTCTCAGTCGAGAGTCTCATCAGTTTTGTTGTACTTTTTTCTGAGAACTTTCCAGGGTTTCTGTAGTCAGCTTGGATTTGGCTTATTGGATCCTTCCTCTCGCCTCACGACTGTTCGACACCTGCCCACCACCTGCCCACCACCTGCCCACCACTTCCCACCCCCACACTATCACCACCTGCCCTCCCACCACCTCCCAACCACCCTTCCTCTCTCTTATCCACACAGCTCAGCTCCCACACACATCCTCCGTCCCACACGTCAGTGTTGGATTTACCACTGAGCAAAATAAGCACGTCCCTAGGGCATCAAGGGAAGGGGAGCTCAACATAAAATGTCCATTGCCTGATTAACCACGGACCATATGGTGCAAAACTCCAAATGGTGCAGCTTAACCAATTTCCACAAAACGGGATTTCCACAGTAAAAGCATAAAATCCGTTCATATATACGCAATAATAAGAAAAAATTAATAAAATCATAATAATGAAGGTTAATGGTATACATTAGTCTTGGGAATGAAATAAAATTAGAATCTGGTAAGATGCCACACCAAGGATAAGGTGATCGTTTGTGTCTTGTTCTCGTCGGCTGTCCCGTTCAGTGCTCCACTTCGGCTGTCGGTTGTTGGCTGTCAGCTGTCGTTGTCTGCTGTCCCGGTCACTGGAGTGAGAGTCCAGCTGCACTCTCACTCTAGTGAGAGTGCAGCGGTGACGGTCACTTGTTCACTCATGCTCCGGCGAGCCAACAGCACATTGCTAAACATTGCAGCTTTGAAAGTAAGCTGATTCCTGTTTTTTCTCTGCCAATTTTCATGGCATTGAACCAAAAATATAATTAATATTTCATAATTGGCGGACTGGTAGGGTTTATGAAATGTTATGACATTATTGTATGAAGCTGAAGACTAAATCTAAATAAAGCTTATTTATATAAGTAAATCGCAAACGATGGCTACAGTGGTGAAGACAGTGTGTGTGTGTGTGTGTGGATGAAGATGGCTAAAGTGATGAAGAGAGAGTGTGTAGTGAATATGATGAAGTGAAACATAGTGGTGTAGAGTAGGGAAGGTCGTGATGAGAAAGTGACTAAGGGTAGGGAATGAGGTAAAAGGTTGTGAATGTGGTGAATGATATGCATAGTGGTGAAGGGTAAGGGAAGGCGATGAAAGATAGGGAAGATAGTGAAGTGTGTGAAGGGTGTGAAGGACTGGGAAAGCAATCAGTAGACAGAAGGAAGGGAAAAGGAACTATCAGGAGAAAGCGCCAGGCCATTACAATTATATATATATAGACAGAAGAAAATACAAATTTTATGACTAGTCATTCTTCCCTGATGGAGTTCTGCGATTAGCCAAGAAACCGAGGAAAATGCATTACTATTTACTGTTTCTGAGGACCAAAAATCAAAACTGTTCCTGCTCTCTTTCGGCAAGAAGGGGTACGAGAGCCAGAGACCATGAC
>WNGS01033470.1:9750198-9764012 GCA_020271785.1 Procambarus virginalis
TAAATACCTTTTAAATACCTTTAAAATGGACAGTCCTAATAAGGACTGAGGCCAGAAGCACTCCAAATGGGCGGTGATCCATTTATTTGCCCTTAAGTTATTTATATTTGTTAAACAACATCCTTTCTGGTAATCATTAACGTAATCAAATTATCCTCTACACAACTAACGCAGATTTGTTAAGCTGCAGGTATAATATAAAGATATTTTCTAGTATATGGAAAAAGTACTTATTTAAAATGCCTGCAATTTTCGTTATCAGTTACCTGACCAATCTCACTTCTGATTAAACCATTCTTATCTCTGTTCTTTGTTTGATGTATCTGAACAAAATTAATTACGTCTCTCCCGGCCATGCTTTACCTACTTAAAAGTTTCTCCTTGCTTTTCTTATTTCTTTTGTATAGTTGTAACCATTTTGACAAATTGTTGTTCTTCATTCACTTCCCGATTCTTAATTCTTTTGAATATAGTTTTCTTTTTTTTCAAATAACGTTTATTATTGCCATTGCTATTCATTTGGTGACTGTTATTCAAACTTATCAATATATGTGGTAAAGTACGATTCAGGGCTTTACTGAGAATGTTATTAAATGAGTTATAACATGAAACAACATCGTAGATTTTGAAGGATATAAATAGGAGCTGCCAAGTATGGCCAGTGGGTCTACTTCAGTTTCCCTGATTCTTATGTTCTTATATTCTTATGTTCTTTATCCTGTGTCATGTTACCCATCACTAGACACACAACAAACCCAAGCGAAGTCCCAAACGGTGTCTAAGTCCATCCATTCAAACTCTCCCAAGAACCCTCCCTTTAATTCCTTTCAGTAAGTTAAGTAGAAAATCTGGCACCCTAAAAAAAAGGCATTTTCTCAAGCAATTTTTTCATGCTATGGTAAATCCTTGTGATCGATATGCCTTATTTTGTGGTATTTATTTGTGAATCCTTGATCGTTAACACTACCTGAGAAGAGGACCTACCAGAGAGACCAGACCTGTCCTTCACCCTGGATGATGCTCGCATTCACCGCATCTTATTGAGAACCATGAGCCATCGGCAAAATATTTCGTGGTCTCATTAAATGGTGAATATAAAAATGAAGCAACAAAAAAAAAGACTCGTGTTTCCGCGAAAGGGAGTAAGAACTAATCATTTTATTCTTGAGAGACTAACTTCAGAATGAACTGTTTAAAAATATAAAAATAATTCTTTATTTGCGTTCTTTTGAAAAGTGCTGATTATAAGACTACTAGATCGAATTGCGTAAATAATTATTAATGGTTTAGCATAAAACTGCTGGTTTCTTTGATATGCAGTCGATTCATCGTTCTTCCTTTCTGATATTGAATCCCTCTGTGTAAGTGAAAAATCTATTCCTATTTCCATACATTAATATTCAGTTTTCTATTACTCTTCGTGAATACTGAGAGACCATCCTGGAATTATTTCTCGAATTCTCATTGTTTTAGCCATCTAGACAAATATTTCGTACCTTAATTTCTCACAATCAGAAGGTATTTATTATATAGACATTCGTTCCTTAAACATTGGCACAAACTCTAACTGGATCCTCAGCATAGTTAAGCACGATGACGACTTGAGAATGGTCCAGGACGGACCAAAACGTCGTCGTCCCTTCACCTTCTAGTGTGTGGTTTGGTCAACAAGTATGATGACCAGACCACACACCAGAGGATGAAGAGACGACGACGTTTCGGTCCGTTCCGGACCATTATCAAGTCATATGTGGACCAATATCAAATCTATATTATCATATATCAGTGATATCATCAGCCACGTTATTGTGACTCATCGTCTGCATAGTTAAGTATCTTCATAACAGCCAAAATATGTCATGTCTCTGACGATTTCTACTATATACAATGATTTAATCACTCACAGTTACACTCCTTCATTGCTAATACTGTTTGGCAGTCAGAGGATTCTTAATTTGTCTTAATAATATTTATAACTAACCAAGTGTCTGACGAAAAGCAAGACATCGTGACTTCACGCAGTTCGCTGATAGGACACAACAGGTCTTTGTGAGGTGTCCACGACTTGGACGTCCTCAATACAGCTGAACTTTAGGAAAAAAGTTGTAGACCAATTTGGCAGTTATAGCACGAAGACTCTTCGTTGATGATAAAACAGTCGTTTTTGTCATCAACTGTTGACCCTTTTTTTTTGACAAAAGTAATTTATTTACTGATATTTTGAACTATTAGGAATAGTAATCAGATATTTGTATATATTTATTTTTTTTAATTGATAAACCAAGTATTGGATATAAACACACGTATAAGATTGTCAATTAGCACTCTTTTATGATGTCCCTGAAAAAAAACACTTTAAAATTGATTTTTTTCCCCTGTACATGCAGCTGTGGTAAGCTTCGTGGAGACCCTGGTGGAGAGGACGGTGGCCCTTCCCTGTAAAGCAACGCTCCATCCCCAAGGGGACACGCCCAACCTCCTCCTCTTCTACAGGCACTCCTCAAACATTCCCTTCTTCAGGTACGTCTAGCCTGAGATAATCTTCATATGATACAAATTTCCCAAGGGGGCCATTGAACTCCCGGTTGTAATTCTTTTAACCGTGTCGTAGCACAGTCGATTAAGGCGCGTATCTTCTCGGACGTAAGTTCGAACCCTCATCACGGCCCTTGTGGATTTGTTCATTTGATGCATCACGCTATTGTGATTTCTGTGTGTAATGAGGTTTGTTATTGTAGATATGGTAGAGCATGTTTGTCCATGCTCTACCATCTCTGCCTCTGTGGAAGAAAATGGATTTATAGATGGGTTCATAGGAAGAAAGATTGATAGAGTGATGGGTGAAATGGATGGATACATGGATGCAAAGATGGATGGATAGAAATATAGAAGGATGGATAGATGGCTAGATATATGGATAAAGAGACAGATTGGTAGATGGATAGAAGGGTGGGTAGATGGATAGATGGATGAATAAATGGTTTAATAGATGGACATACGTGGATAGATGGATATGTATATGGATGGATAGACGGATGTGTAGATAGATGGATAAAAGGAAATATGAATAGTTGGAAAAATGGACAGACAGATGGACGATAGATGAATATATATACTGATAAATGGATACATGTAAAAATAGATGCGTAAATTGATAGACTTATGTATAAATACATGGAAAAATGAATGAATATATATAAAGGTAGATAGATAAATACGTAGAGAGATAGATGGACGGCTAATTGGATAGATGGAAGGATCGTGGATAGAACAATG
Source organism: Procambarus virginalis (assembly GCA_020271785.1). Lineage (NCBI taxonomy): Eukaryota > Metazoa > Arthropoda > Malacostraca > Decapoda > Cambaridae > Procambarus > Procambarus virginalis. The sequence continues at coordinate 9,753,475 of WNGS01033470.1, forward strand.
AGTAGAATGGCATATAGATGGATAAATAAATAGATGGTTTGAGGGAAATATGTATGTATAGACGGAAAGGTGGTTGAAAAATCGACTGATAGAAGGATAGATAAACATGTGGATAGTAGGGCCGAAAATAGATAGATAGATAAATAGATAGATAGATAGACAAACCCGGCGTTGCCCGGGATTTTAAAGAACTCTATGGTCCAGGTCATGAACCCATATTTTAACTCTAATATTGTAATATTTCCACCGTATGTACTTTATACTCAGACTAAAATCAACAAAATATTAGTATTGACAGCGTGTTTACTTTCACTCAGATGGTACACAAGCTTTCACCTCTGTTTTTGTAAAGTTTTTGTTCCGTTATTGTTCGTAACTTTTCTGGCATTTTGTTTCGTTGTATAGTTTGCAGTCTCTTGATCTACGGTGATCTTAATATGTTTCATGGTCACTTTAGAAATTTATTTGAGCATATGACCAGGAGGTGTTTACATTTTTCATGAGTGATGTTGGTCGTCTCTTTTCCCTGCAGCTACGACGCCCGCAACGGGGATTTCTGGAGAGCGGGGAACTCTAAGATCCGCGACGCAAGATATGAAGGTCGCGTCTCCCTTAATCTGACGCAGCCACAGCGGGTACACCTCAACCTGAAAGGCGTCTCCCTGCAGGACGAAGGAGACTTCACTTGCAGGGTTGACTTCCTTAGCTCTCCTTCTCTCACCTCTATTGTTAAGCTCAAGGTCTACGGTGAGTATCTACTTTAAATCTACAACAAAACTGTTCATGCTCCGACTTTAATTTAAGGGGATATATATGGTAGACTAGAATTTAACTCGGCCTTGTGAATAGACAACTCGTAGATGTCAAGGTATTTCTTTACTACCAAGTACACCGTAGATATCAAGGTGCACTGTACCACCGTCGATGTCGGGTACATCACACGCGTTAATAAAACACATACGCAAATTTATAGCAATGTGTTCACGTCCACTGAAAGTTGAAAACATTCTGGCAGTTAAACAAAAATTCTAAATATTTTCTCTTTCGTTTTCCGTTGAAGACTCAAATTCGGTAAAGAACAAATATAAACACATAAAATCGAAATGCTTTTATTCTGAAACCAACATGTTGTTCTTGTCCATTTTCAGTTTTGAATGTAATTGTATAAAGATATAATCAGAGACAATAGCGGATAGTATTCAATAAAAGCCCATTGTGAAGCTCACTATATATTTTAATCACGGTATCGTCAGGGGGGCCGTTGATGTTTTCAAGATTAGCACACTCATCTGGCCTGCGAGTAATGGAGTAATGGAGTTCACCCCTTACCTAACCTTTCTTCTAATAACAAATAAAAAATCACAATGACGTGACATATCGGTGAGAAAATAATTTATACAGAAATAAAAAATAAAATATACAGAGAAGAACTCACAAAACGTGTGTGAAAGCAAAAAAAATCACCTAGGGAAAAAAAGGAAAGAAAGGAAGAAGCTACATATGCACGTAGAGTCATTTTAATAATGAAATACCCCCATGAAGATAGATTCACACTGGTAATAGAGTACACCACACACCACGCAGGGGGAGATACAATGATAATGCTGTACAACACACAACACACACACACACACACACACACACACACACACACACACACACACAGTGGAAGATACAATGAAAATGGTGTACACACACACACACACAGTAGAAGATACAATGAAAATGGTGTACACACACACACACACACACACACACACACACAGTGGAAGATACAATGAAAATGGGGTAAAAAACACCCACACACACACACACACACCACACACACACACACAACACACACACACACACACACACACACACACACACACACACCACACACACACACAGTGGAAGATACAATGAAAATGGTGTACACACACACACACACACACACACACCACACCACACACACACACACACACACACACAGTGGAAGATACAATGAAAATGGTGTACACACACACACACACACACACACACACACACACACACACACACACACACACACACACACACCACACCACAACACACACACACACACACACACACAGTGGAAGATACAATGAAAATGGTGTACACACACATGCAGGAGAAGATACAATGATAATAGCGTCCACACACACACACGCAGAGAAGACACAATGAAAGAACAGTACACACATTATCATCACCATCATTTACCAGCTGCATTATTAACAGTAGTCTCCCAGGACAGCAGTCAACACAATGGGGGTAACATTTCCAGCCGATTACTATGCACAAGCAGTAAAGCAGAGATGCATTTGCATATACAAAAACTGGAGCGCTGCAACAGGAACAAGCAGACCTTGTCTCTGGTGGAGGAACAGCAGGAAATGCTGGAAGATTATCTTGTAAATCCAGCTCTATACTAGTGCTAATAAAGGAGTTAAGCGGATATATATATACATGTCTCGTGTCATCCTTGATATGGAGTGAAATGACAGGATTCGACGTTCACCCGTTCCATAGCTTATTTCTGGGCTAATTATACGATTCGAAATTTTTTGCGTCGGTGGTATCGTTACAATGAAAAACTTTTGATTATATTTCGTTTTTAAGATTATCAGGTTTTTGTTGTTTTTCTCCCGTCATTTAAGGCAGGGAGACTGTAATGCTTATCGAATCCGACTACTGAATAGCTGTACAATTCTCTGCATGCCACCCATAAATGTCGCCTGTCTCCAGGGTATATATATATATATTTACTATGTGGTGAAAAAAAGCACCAACATTTTGCACTGTCCCGGAATTGATCCCAGTAATCAGCGGTTGTGATCCGAAACGCTAATTTACAGATTAACACGCAATCGATTTAATGTCTTGCTAATTTACCAAGTACAAAACGAGGCACTTTAACACTTCGACAATCAGTAATGGGGTGAAGGCCGAGACAGCTTGAGCAAACACTGCATCCCGGTGATTGACCTGTCTCGTTTATTTTTGCTTATCAGGGTCATGCATCGGTGTCACGTTTGACGATTTTTTTTTAATGTGATTGAAGTAAGAACAGTAAATAATAATATTGTTTTGATGCCTGTAATCCTCTATATCGAACGACTGGAGGTCGTGATTAGCATGTATATAGTTTTTTATAGTTTTATACTATTATAGTTTTTTCCGTTACTTAGAACCATTCCAGTAATATCAAGAAATCTGCTTAAAGTGATTTTGATGGATCATGTATGATCCAATTCACGTTCTCAGACTAATATCCATATGGAGGTCTCCTAGGTTATTATCAGGATTATACAACATTCCATTCTAGGTTCAGAGAGTTATGACGGTTGACTTACCGATTATATTTCTCATCTTTTTATGTAAAAAGTTTTGTTCCAATAGCTTGTAATATTGCCCAGACACTCAAAAGGCTTTTAGTACCATGATGTGAAGAGTGAAGTCAAACATTCCAGTCTCAAACCAAATTACAGGAACGTTTTGCTTTCCTGCCATGCAATCTCAGTTTTTTTTGCGTACAAAGTCTGTTCAGAAAACCCGGTACTTATTTTACTGGAACAATTCTAAGGTCTTGAATATACAATGCGTAGCTGCCATATTTTTTCGGTACATGTTTTTTTTTTACACATTTCGTACCAAAATAGCCACATTCTGTTTTATTGGCATTATTATTTCTGTTAATTTGTTATATACGAAGATCTTTATTTAGATTAGTTTTAATATACTTTTGCATTAGATATTCTCTATGCATAGTTTCATCATGTAAATCCCGTTACTTTAAAAACAAGTCGGTTTTGGGTTTTATCTTGCTGACGTGATAATGTGACGGGATAACCTGTCAATTTGCATTCAAATGTACACAAGAATATGCAAATGTGTAAATATACATCAGTTTCCTGCATCGCACAAGTACCTCCCTTCGTGGTCGCCTCCTTCACTGGTCTCTGCTGGACTGTTACACACTTAACAGGATATTAATCATTTCTCTTAGGACCCGAAACTGCACTACCTAATAGTTTAATTTCCGTCCAGCATTAATAAAACTGATCATAAATGTAAGGAACATCCATTCTTGGCCCGCTACTCCCAGATTAGATTTTCGTAGAATATCACATTAGAAACTATTCAATAGATACATATAATCTTTTTTGGCCTAGGGATTAAACTCGGTCATATGATTATATATCACAATCTTGTCTGCCCACGATTTTAGCTATCTTTACTTATATTTATTAAGCCAGTTTTCAGTAAATTAATTACAGGATCAACAGACAGGGGGGGGGTTAACTATACATCAATAAAATTGATATATTACTGCAGATATTATAAAAAAACGGTTAAGATTCTTCTTTAAACAAAAGTGGATAGATTAAAAAGACCATCCCAGAGTGCATAAGCATTAGACATGTCGTTAATTTCTAAAGTGTCATTATTTATGAACATTTATTTCAATGTCAAATATAAATATAGGCGTCAACATTTACCTAAAAAATAAGCAGCAACAAAAGGTCAAGAATGGTCGATTCATGCACATCATAAACAGTTATTTCCAACGCAACTTCCAATTTCACTTCTAATAAAAAAATATTGAAATAAAGATAATAAAGGACTAGGTAATAAAGTTGGTGTGGACTCAGCNCATCCTCAATAATAATCTTGCTGATGGTTGTAACATTGAGGTGATTTATCTTACATCTTCGTGACTTCTACTTAATTATGTATTAAACTTCGATCTGCTCTTTCTGGCTTGATTATTGCTCTTTACTATTTCTCCTAAACATCTTACTTGATGCCAATATGTTTTGTCTATTCCGTTCTTCTCTATTATGGAAATATCAAATGTCCTCAGCGTTTCCTTGTAGCTTAAGACCTCAGTTCAGAAACGTGCATTGTACTGTATCCTGTGAGTCTGAATGCACAAGGTGGCCCAGTAGTCACTTTACCCATATTTTATTAAAATAATCATATGTAAAATTAAAATACAAAGCAAAGTAATAACAAAATTCATTAAATTGCATTAAGTTGTATATTTAACCTGAAAGCTGATTAAATTGCATACAAATGCTTGGTAACCCAAAACCATTGCAGGACAGAGCATCAGACTGTAAAAAGGTTGTAAATTGTATCATACATCTGCTTCAATTGTATTTTACTTCGAAGCCAATGAATTGCTGCTGGCCTCGGATTCTATTCAAGCTTGGGTTCGCCATGTTGTTGAATGTGCATCATATAAATTTGTTATAATTTATTTGTGAATTACAGAATTATTGTGTGAAAATATGTCTCGCTTCATGCAGGTCGGCGTTCAATCCCTGACCGTCTAAGTTATTGGGGCACCAATCCTTCCCTCCTGTCCCATCCCAAATCCTTATCCTGGCCCCTTCCCAGTGCTATATAGTCGTAATGGCTTGGTGCTTTCCCTTGATAATTCCTTCCTTCCTTCCCATTGACGAAGGGAAGGAAAGGAACTATCAATAGAAAGTGCCAAGCCATTACGACTATATAACACTTGGAAGTTGTCCGGATAAGGATTTGGGAGAGGACCGAGGGCGGGGGTGGTGTAGGAACGGTGTCCAACCACTTGGACGGTCGGGGATTGAACGTCGACTTGCATGAAACGAGGCCGTCGCTCTACCGTCCAGCCCAAGTGGTTGGGTGAGTAAAGTTGTAAAGTTTGTGTCTAAAATATGTTCCAATATTCCCCGAGAAGGATATGGGACAAAAGAAAAGATAAGAGAGTTATCGAGGAAAAAAACATGGGAATTGCGCGAAGAAAGAATGATAAGAAAGACGAGGAGGAAGAAAAGTAAGGAAAAACAAATGACGAGATAAGGCAGACAGAAGGATAGAAATTGAGAGAATGGAAAATACAGAAGATGTGAGGAAGAAAAGACAGGGAAGAGAAAATGAGAAACTCATTGACAAAAAACTGTAAAAATGGTTGTGAATACAAATGTAAAAATATTTAGAATATAGTATTAGTCTACGTTTCTCAGTTAACTTTGATTGAATTAATCTAAATTAAATAATTAATATTTGTTTAAACCCTTAATAGTTACATTGTTCTGATTTTCTAGTCCTTGTGTCAATACATTATATTCCTAACCTAATTTGTGATCCATAATTATGCATTATTGCACCCAGCAATTGCATCCAAAGAACCACTTTTCTTAGATCCATTTTCTTTTGATGTTTCATTCATGTGATTATTATATTTTTTACAGTGGCAGGTACATGAGTGGACGATTTCTGGCTCCGGTTACCAGACTAAGAGCTCTCTCCCTCCCTCATAGCTCATGTTAAACCTTACCCTACTTGTTTGATCTGGAACTCGCCTCGCAAAATTGCCTTACAAACTGGCTCCTAATTATTGCTGAATGAACAAACAGCTTTGTAAAAAAAACATTATGGATAACACAATTTACTGATATATCTATAAATGAGGGATTGTCTATCATTCTGTCTATTTGAGCTTGGGAACCAGACAATTGTCGTTAATCACACACAACTTACTGTGTTGAATTGTGATGGTATAGTATCAAAGGGTGGATGGTATCGACTTCAATGCCAGTCTTTAAGAAGGATTATCCCCTATTGTGGCAACTAAGGAGTTCTATGAAGGCTGTCATCTGGACGTCATTGTAAACAGAGTGTTTTCTTGCATATTTCTCGCCAATTATTGACGCCGATGATGGTCATTCGTCATCGATAATGTTGATTCTCCATTACTCATGTTTCTTTTGCAACCCCTTGTGTGAGAGGAGTGGAGGAATGGCGGGAGACTGTGAGGTAAGGAAGGAGGGAGTGAGGAGGAATGAGAGAATAGCAGGAAGGGAGCATAGAGAAAGGAAGAGAGGGAGGAAGAATGGGAGAGAGGGAGAGAGAGAGACACACAGTCAGAGACCCGGGTACCTCCGGGTATTTTCTCTTTGTATATATATATATATATATTATATATATATATATATATATATATATATATATATATATATATATAATATATATATATATGTGTGTGTGTGTGTGTGTGTGTGTGTGTGTGTGTGTGTGTGTGTGTGTGTGTGTGTGTGTGTGTGCGCGCGAGAGAGAGAGTACGCTATTATCCCATTATTATTAAATTATAGTATATATATTTCTTTCCATTTCTCTTGTCGCAGATAAAAAATTATGATCATTGTCGCTTGAAATTATTGCTCCATAAACTCTTGGTAAATTTCAAAAGAAAGAATTGTTCCTCAGATTGTGAAGGATTTTTACGAGTCGTGATTTTTAGTGGAATTGGCGTTAGGGGCATTCTTGGTGACGCAAGATCCCTGACACACACCTGGATTATGGATTATTTACCTGGAAATTCATTCACCGAGATTTCAGATCATCTGACGCTCAAGGATAAAGAACATATATCCCGGGCGATTTGTCGTCAGGGAGAACCAATTTATAGAACTTGGATTTTTATATATATATATATATATATTAGGGCATTTATTGCATCCCGCTCCCGGATCGTAATAGAGATGACATTCTATGTGGAATACGGTCCTATAGTTCGTCCTATTGTCAGACCTTGCGGTCACGCTCGGGACAAATTGTCGTCTGAAAGTTTGATCAGTTTCCTGATCTACTCTCGGGCATGCATGGCTCTGTCTTGTGGGTGTGTGTGTATATATATCAAGATGACATCAAACTGACACTGCAGCTGCAGACTCGCATGCACAATCAACTTCCTCTCCTTCCCATCAACATGTCGCCCCTTATGGCTGCAACTTGGGCACGCGAATATACTGCCGCCTGTTTCATGACTCTTGACAACAGTGTCCGTTGTTTCATGACTCTTGACAACAGTGTCCGTTGTTTCATGACTCTTGACAACAGTGTCCGTTGTTTCGTGACTCTTGACAACAGTATCCGTTGTTTCATGACTCTTGACAACAGTGTCCGTTGTTTCATGACTCTTGACAACAGTGTCCGTTGTTTCATGACTCTTGACAACAGTGTCCGTTGTTTCATGACTCTTGACAACAGTGTCCGTTGTTTCATGACTCTTGACAACGACAATATGTCTGCTGCTTCATGATCCATAACGATGTCATTGTCCCCTAGAACATGACTGCTGATACGAGTTGATATCTTGTTATTCTTATGCTATAAGCTCAAGCCGCTCAACTAGTCATCAGCTAACACCGAACTACCTTATTACCTTCATCCACGACCCCTGTCAGAAAATATTTTTTATTTCCTCTCTGTATTTGCTCAGGAATCGCTTCGCTTAATGAGAATCAGCATTTCCGAGCTCGGAATATTATCCACCTGGTGATTAATATTTCAAGTGTATTTGCTGCCCTCGTTAATTATGTTGATCATGGTTTAATAGAATCTGTGTAGAACGCCTGTCGAGAATTGGGTTCTTTAAGAAGGTTAATTCGATTTCAGATGGGACATATCAATCTTTCTCGCTCTCTGTTTTCACACGGGCGGGTACAGGAACAGACGACTGTTGACGGTCGAAAGTTTTTTTTCGATATCTTTTTTCCCCTTCCCACTGCTCATGGTAAATCTTAAATACCCACTAGTTTCCCTGTAATACGGTCCCCCAATCATTTAACAAGCAAGTACCGAATCACTGCTAATCTCATTTATTGTGCTGGCAATTTGTATGACTGGCACGTATATCTCCTAATACCACCAGACTCAGAAATACCACAGGAGAGGTTGAAAGTCTCAGTTGGATACCAGTTGTGTGTCTCTGGGGTACCTCTCTTATTGTGGGTACTCATATTTAGAGCGGTAGAGCTCCTGCCTTCTGCTCCGTTAGTCGTGAGTGTATATTTCATTCACCTGGTCTATATGAGTCTCGAACCGCAGACCATAAAAGCACAGCCAGCAGCAGGTGTGACGAATCACTTGCCCGAACGCTGTGCGTATTAGTGGATATAGACATAGTATATGCTAGCTGTATTGAGAAACCCAACATCTATTTGTAACTCATTTTGTATATATATACTTTTACCTGAATAAACCTTATTATTAGTATTAATATTATTATTATTATTATTATTATTATTATTATTATTATTATTATTATTATTATTATTATATTATTATTATTATTATTATTATTATTATTATAGTTATTATTATTATTTATTGGACATGTTACACACTGTTCCATCAACTCTCTAATCCCACTGGTACATAGACAGTTGTAGTAGTAGTAGGCATCCATCAGTCTCAGGAGACTATGGAGTTGCGCTCTGGAGTGGCCTCACTAGGGCACAAAGCCAGGGTAGGTTGATATGGAGGAGAAGCTGTTACCCATGCAGTGACAGTTGTTCACACCCATACTGCTTATGTTCTTTAATATCATTTTCCTCAGTAATGATACTTATAGTAACATCTAAGTTAACGTTCGATTCAGTCACGAATCACAGTCATGTTCCTCACAGTCATGTTTCTCTTATTCATGCTGCAGTCACGTTATTTCAAGGTATGTTTCTCATAGCCAAGTTCGTCATTCATTCTGCTTTAATCATATTCCTTATCGTCATGCTCTATACAGTCATGTCCTCAAAGTCATGTTCCTCACATTAATAATGTATATACTCTAGTTCATATCACTCTCATTTTCCTAGCTGTCATGTTTCTCATAACTCTCTCCTTCACTTACCTTTTCCTTCCTATTTCTTCTTCTTAGAACATCTCATACGTCTTTTGATAATTAACACGTAGAATTTCTTTGCAAAATCATTGCATGGTTCACATTTTATTACAAAAAATGCGTATGTATTTAATGCTTTGATGATATTGCAGCATCTTGAGATGATTTCGGGGCTTTTCCGGTCCTCGACCAGGCCTCCACCCCCAGGAAGCAGCCCGTAACAGCTGACTAACACCCAGGTGCCTATTTACTGCTAGGTAACAGGAGCATGCAGGTGGAAAGAAACTCTGCCCATTTGCTTCTCACGCGCCCACGGGATCGAACCCGGGCACACAGGATCACAAGTCCAGCATGCTGTCCGCTCGGCCGACCATCTCCCTACATAATGCAACAATTTTTTTCGAAATAAAAATGTGAGTCTAATTAACTCATAGGATTCTTCAATGATATTTTTTTTTAATGTATAATATGATCCAAACAAAAATCCATAGCAGAGTTATATATTTTTCTTTTCTCGTTAAGGATTTATCATCCCAACATTAACGAAAAGATCCCATAAACAGTTTCTCGCATAAATCCTCCCGGACCTGCAGCTTAGCCGCGGCTTCTCAAAGCAGTAATCTTAAAATAGTAACGAGTCTACAGGTCAGTAAACTTATGTGTAATTAATTCATGAATTGTGTGTTTAAAAGAGCCGGAATTATTGTTATGAACTGTGTAGAGCAGGACAGGGGGGAAACAAATCATTTGGGGATTTTTTTTTGTATTAAATAATAAATCCTAAAGGGATTTAAATATTAAATAATATAGGGACAAAGACGGGTCCATAGAAATAGAAGGCAGGTCTGATAACAGATAAGGACAA
>WNGS01033470.1:9776805-9795067 GCA_020271785.1 Procambarus virginalis
TTATATATATATATATATATATGGCAACTTTAAATATCGTTATCTTCTTTATTCCATTTATATGTTTTGCAGCCATTGTAGAAAATTATCTTCGTCTTTGTCTTATGTGAGGTCCTGAATGTAATGCTAGATTTAGCATAAATAAATAATAAAAAAGAATTGAGTAACTATATTTTTTTCTGTTTATTTATTTCGTATGTTAGCTGTTTACATTCTGTGTGTGTGTATTCACCTAGTTGTATTCACCTAGTTGTGCTTGCGGGGGTTGAGCTCTGCTCTTTCGGCCCTCCTCTCAACTGTCAATCAATCAACTCTTACTAACTACTAACTAAATATTTTTTTTCACACACTCACACACACCCCCAGGAAGCAGCCCGTAACAGCTGTCAAACTTCCAGGTACCTATTTACTGCTAAGTAACAGGAGCATCAGGGTGAAAGAAACTCTGCCTATATTTGTTTCTCGCCGGCGCCGGGAATCGAACCCGAGCCACAAGATTACGTGTGTTGAAGAAGACAAGACGTGTGTGTGTGTGTATGTGTGTGTGTGTGTGTGTGTGTGTGTGTGTGTGTGTGTGTGTGTGTGTGTCAGTTACATGTTTCACAAATTCATTCATATTTAAAGCATCAATGGAACACAACTAATTCTCGGAATTTCTGTCTCAAATACTACCTTGTAAATACATTAAAATATAGTATTTGGTAGTTGGAAAAAAATATATAAGGTATCTTACTTCTTTTTCTTCTCTGAATACTAATTACGCGCTAAAAGCAATTTTCTTCTTTACTTTCGGATGACTTTTATGGACTGTTATGAGTTATTTATCATTTTCCATAATACATGGAAAATATTTCCATGGAATCAACTGTTTTTATTTTTCTTAAAATTAAACAAATGTTGAAGATGTTAAGCAACTGGCGTCAGGTCATTATATTCGATAACAAAACAAGATTAAAGTAGTTAATTAGAAAATAGCGGGTGAAGTGACAAGTCCTTTTTGTGTTTGATGTTCAAGTAATGTATCGTCTAAGAAGTTAATAATAATTAACGAATTAGGCATTATATTATTAATGATTAACGTAATATTTTGTATATTAATAAAGATTAACGTAATATCCATTAGATTAACAATGATTAATATAATATCCATTGTATTAATAATGATTATTGATCCATTATTATTATTAATAATTAGTGATCAATGATTTTAATAATGATTAATGTAATACCCATTATATTAATAATAATTAATGTAATATTCATTATATTAATATTTCTCAATATAATGGATAATACGTTACTTGAACAACAAGCATAACAATAGCTGTGACATCACCTTTTATTTTTAAATGAACTCTTGTTTACTGAGAAAATTTGAATGGAAATTACGTTCACATAAAAGGGAAAATAATGTACTCTATGAGCATTGTATCAGTGTTGTGAGTTAAGTTATATCAGAAGCTTCCAATTTCTTTTAGTAATTACGACGGTTCTTTGTGAAGATGGCATTTTTTTTATATATATAATCTTGTCTATGAAGTCTGTAAAATATTTAGATACCAGCTACTTGCTCGCTGAGCAGAAAGATGTGAGCGTCAAATTTCATCACGAAACTATTGGTATAAATTATATTTCAAGACAAGTAATCAATATCAGATTAGACTATCCACCAGGCAATCCCAAATTTTGTCTCATTGTTATTTAGTCCATAATTGCTCAGTTGACTAAATTCAACTTAAAGAAGACAAAAGTCTACAGTTTCAAGACTCGATGATTCTTGTCTACGTTGAGAATATATGTTGCTCAAACAAAGTCTTTGTTATCACTGAGAAGAATACATAAAGATTCTGGTAGATTCATTTACCAATATGTCAAAAAGAGAAGAATTTTAGTAAGAAAAACACATAATCCAAAGTTTTGCAGATGTTTTGCTACACAAGATTGAATTGTACTAGTTTAAACAAAATAGTATTGTTTAACGTGATGTTAATTTGATAAATTTGATTTGGCTGGCTAAATTTGATGTAAAATATTTGAAATATTTCAATTCAAATATTTTTCTATTTGAAATACATATAAATATCTACAACTCAAAAATATGTATTCATTTGGGACGAGGAGGGATTATTTATAGGGTGAAAATTAATTAATTATTATGTTAGTATTCGACATAATTTAGTTGGAAATATATTTCAAAATCAATAGGCCATTTTCTTCTCGGTATTTGACCCAGGAAACGCAATGAAAAACGTATTTAAAATTCAGCATGCATCATTATATGTTGATCCAGCTATTGTTTTATATAAACTTCACAACACAATAGCAAAAAACATTTTCATAAGCCGGGAATTCACCGAAATGATAATTTGCATCTCTCACTGATTTAAACAATACAATTGGAATTAAATAAAGGATTGTTCTTATAATATGAACAAATAACAAGCTCTGAAGGTTACAGCAAAGGCAATTCTTATGATCGTCGTCTGATAACAGTCCTTTCCGGCCTCAAGAGTCATTTTTACCCACCTAGAAAGATCGCAGGCTGTAATTTGAGTGAAAAAGGAACGAGTCTTATTTACAATCTTGCGTGATATTTGGCTGTAAAATTGTGGAAGACTGAGAAACAAAATGGCGCCCGGGCGGGCAGTGACACATCCGGGGTTTGGTGAAGTGCAGCGACACTGTCTAGAGCTCACGCAACCAGAGAGATGACTGGCCGGGGCTCAGGTGTTCTGCCAATCAGCGACGAGCTTTCTGTGACGTCTTCGACGGGCACCGAGCCCGCCCCAGAGAGTGGAGCCTGATTCACTTTTCGGCTAGACTTCAAACAGGAAGGTGGTGACCTTGGGCACTCCAGTTAGAACCAGCCGATTAGGATCTAAAGTGGCGAGTTGAGCCTAGGAGAGGGGGCAACAGGACTCTGTCCATATTGAGATGCCAAGGAGGACTTTTCTGGATAAGGTCGTATGAGTATCATTAATGAAGGGATCTGTAGAGAGTAGAAGAGACTCGATATCATATCAGATTTAATGGAGAAAGCTGCAAATTCCTTCATTTGGATCTCGGTGGGTCAACGCGAGTTAACTGACCGTCGACGTCTGACGATCGAAGATATGAACCCATAAGGAGTAGCCGTTGAAGAGGCAAGTAGAATATTGACTGTGACCCCTGGCAAGGAGTTATTTATTTAACTGTACCAACGAAGAGGCTCTGAACAATCGTGCATCAATGTTAAACAATTCTATAGTAACCAGTGAAGTGAGCAAGTGTGGCAGAAATTAATATCTCTGGCTACCCTATAAGGACTGTGGATCTTGTGGAGAGACTGTGACAGCGCCCGGTATCGAAACAGTCCAAGGCAGTGAAGTCGACCGTCGTCATATCTTCCTCCATGGCAGAGAATCAGTGCACTGGGCACTGATAAAACGATGCTGGGAAAAGGGCATATCGAGAGATACAGCGACGAGAGCCAAGGAAGATACGGTGCAGACACCAGTATTGGACGGCCCGCAGGGGTGGTGTCCCCTGGTGTTATCTTGAGATTATCTTGAGATGATTTCGGGGGCTTAGTGGCCCCGCGGCCCGGTCCTCGACCAGGCCTTCTTTTTGTTACACATCCCCAGGAAGCTGCAGCTTGTAGCAGGTGTCTAACTCCCAGGTACTTATTTACTGCTAGGTAACAGTGGCATCATGGTGAAATAAACTCTGCCCGATTGTCTCCACCTCCACCGGGGATCGAACGCGGAACCTCAGGACTACAAATCCGAAGCGTTGTCCACTCAGCTGTCAGGCACCCATCTGAGGAGAGGGAGAGGCCAGAGGGGGGGAACATCTCGCTGGTGTGTCGAGAAGATCGACGCCTCGTCTGTGTTATCCAAGGAAGGACGAGGATACCTGTGAGCCAGGGAGCAGCCAAGGATGTTGTGATGGAATTTCAGTGGTCTGGCGATGCATGGGGAGCTACACCCCACTGGAGATATCATCATTTCCTAGCTAAATTATCTTCCCTCCCCTTCCCCCCTTGTTGAGAAGGGGAGGGCCCTTCACTTGCTGGGCGCAGGTGAAAACCCCGATGATCACAGTAAATGTATAACCAGGTGTCCGAAATAGACACCTGTCACTCTTTGACATCTGCGGCTCTACCTCCCGCTCTCTGTGGACAGGAAGTGGCCCAGCGAGTTCCCAGAGGTGCTGCGAGGTCCCTGTGTTGTGGGGCTGGTGTACATAGGGGTTAAACGTCGACTTTATCACGAGGAAAAGTGAGTACGGAGCCCACAGTAAAGAGAGCAGTGACGGAGTAACACCGGTGGAGCTTGACGAGGCTTTGTCCTTTGTCTTCCCCCCGTGACATAATACAATGCTATTCATCTACTGTGTAACTTATTCCATATTGATATTCCATGCTAGTGCATTTTTCGCACCGAGAATGAGCAGTTCAAGTTCGTACTCCACCGCCATATATCTGGAAGCTGAAACTTTGCTAAGTTTGGTATTACGGATTTTATACCAAGCTTTATGTAAGCAATCAAAAGTTCTTTATGGGGAAAAGCTTCTCCCAAAATTATCGTCTGCATAGAAGTTTTTCGTCTCTCGGAGGTACTGATCTAGCGCTAATGATTTCCACACTCTTGAGTTTATTAGAAATGGCGCTTCTCAAATATAAACATAAATTTAAAAAATTCAAGAGTTACAGAGCATCGTAGCTGGCCTGATGGCCCATACTTATGGAGTGCCCTTTACGTCCACCTCCTCTTACATATATAGCCTTACATATATAACCATATATATGTCCTCTTACATATAAATCCATCCAATGTATTCAACAATTTGTCTCATTAATTCTACAATGAGTTGCTTAACGGTAACTCGTTTTACGCTCCAGGCTGTTGGGACGACACAACTTATGTTGATGTAAAAGGGTTGTCAGTGGTCTTATTGAGCCTCTTCTTTAATTGTTATGGGACTCTCTCACGAGTAGTTAGGACCAGGATTGCTACCTTGTTAGGGGAAAATTGTCAAGGTCATCCCTAGTGAAGACTGATAGGAAATAGTTGTTTGGTATATTTTACCATTTTTTTCCATTTTACCATTTTAGTTGTTTGGTATATTTTACCATTTTTTTCCATCCCTGTCTATCAGTAGACCAGTGATTGTTTGCAAAGGTCCGGTCTTCCCACTGCCTTCATTTTATAGTTGAAAAAAAATCCCTCAAAACTGAGCCTTGTAGCCTTTTCCATCTATGGCTCTTCGCTTCCTAAGTTTTTTTTCGTAATTCTATTTGTCATCTATTTGGAGTCGTTTATATTTTATTAAATTTGCTTACCTGCGATAATATTTCTCTGTGCTGTTTACCTGGTTTAAATATTATATATATATATATTCCTTGGTTTACCGACGAGTGGTCCGTTAATGTCTGGTCCCTTTGTATCGGACGCTGTCAACTTCTATGCCCAGTAAGACCCATGGGGCCTCTTTATGCCTATTGACTTAACTGCTCCCAATCTGTCTTTCGAAAATCTTGGGTTCAGATATTGTCATTAATTTTTCGCAGCACTTCCATAAGATACCGAATCAAGCTTCTTAATGATCACTTCATTGTGTATTTCAATATTGTTAATCAGTTATGTAAGGGTATCTGCCTATATCAGGTCAAAAATGTTATTTAATTTGGAGGGCTTAGTAACAATATGGGTCAGGAAGCAGTCCTCGGAATTTTCCGCGAATGTTTCTGCCTCTGAGTTACCTATTCTTAATGTAACGCTGTAAACATTGGTTAAGCTATGGCTTAACAGTCACAAGGTGATGACCGTTATTAAATGGCAGATACAAATAACAAACGATGGCAAAATAGCATAAATGAATGCAAACATCAATAATTTTGATTCACTTATTAATATCTATGTAATTATTAGTTCATAGCTATATAGATGTGTATTGATGAAATAAATTTCCAGGTTACATAATAGACATGGGATCGGTAGACCGGCATTTATATATAAATATAAATGAGTTTAACTAAGAATAAATCGGAGCCACCTCGTATAAGCCAAGATACCAACATTTTTTTCCATTTTCATGTTTTGAACACATAATATAATTGCTCGAAACGTTTCTCAGGCAAGTAAGGGGCCTGAAACATGTGTGTGTGTGTGTGTGTGTGTGTGTGTGTGTGTGTGTGTGTGTGTGTGTGTGTGTGTGGTGTGTGTGTGTGTGTGTGTGTGTGTGTGTGTCTGTGTGTGTGTGTGTGTGCATATTGGCCCAAGCAATAGAAGTGCAGTACAATTGTGGGATAGGAGACCCCTCGCTCATCCCCCTAGAGTTATAAGCCCTCCACACTCACCTTCCCTCAGGAAAAAACAAAAATAAACGAGTACATTTCTCCATGTGTGTAGCTACCTGCCAAACACCAAGCTGTATTGATTTGTCATGGCCAACGTGCAGACCCTTTTTCAACTGAATTCCTCCCCTTTCACTTCCCCCCCCCCCCCCCCGGCCAAAATTCTGAAAACCAAATTGGACAGTTAGTTCATTTAGGAACCCAGGCATGGTTCAGGTAATGAGTAATTTGTTGCCTTTTAACTAGGAAACAACAGAGTTTGTTACATACTTAAATTTATACATTTTTTATAGCTTTTCTGAACAGTATATAAAAAAAATAGCTGATTTCACATTTTTAGACCCTTCATCAAGTCTGCAAAGAGTGTACATTGGCGAGGCTATGTACATCAAGTACACGAAGCCAACTATCAACAGCCAACTAACACCAATTACATTCTGCAGTCTTCGACAACACGACGAAACATATAATACCAAGGAAATTGAAATTGTATGGAAACAATAGCCACCATGACACATAGTAGATTGGTAATGGGTCTATTGGCTCATAAGCAAGATGCTTCACCTTCACCTCATCCTCGGCTATATATCCACATGAACTTGTGGGGAAAATTTATCCCAGTAAATTGGAATAACACCTGAGCCCACCTCAGGCTGCGAGACGAAAGCCCATGACATCACCCTAACAAGAGAAATGTTGAACAAGAATACATGCATAATAGACAGAACCCAAGATGCAAGAAGATTACAAATTCTTGAAGCAATTCACATAAGAACAGAACAACCTACCATGAACACCCAAATCACGGAACTATTTACTCTTCCCACAATGAGAGTAAGGACAAGACCAGAACATAACGATGCCAACACAGAAGACAATGTTCAACACAACAGGCCAATTACACTGGATTAATCTTTGTATGTAGATGCCAGCTGCCTCGTATGGGCCAATAGGCCTTCTGCGGTTACCTCTATTCTTATGTTCATATGTTTCACCCCATTTATCCCCTATGTATCCCCTATGTTTTCACCTTTATTGTCTTATCACCTGACCCAGTGCGGGTATATAATCAAACCACATTGTAACATTCCTCACTTGAGAATGAACCATGGAGGTTCGAAACGTTGTGCAAATTGTTTAAATAAGTGTAATACATTCTATAGTAATCCACATCTTTTCTTCACCCAGAAATTACGAAAATGAGTTTTGGAGAACTCCTATTTCAGCTAAGCCCTGATGCTAAGAAAATAGTTAGAGGGATAGAAGCCCTAAATCAGAAGATAGTGAATACAGAATATGCGGTCATATTCAATGAGACATGTTTAAAAGAAAACCTGCTGCCAGTATACACCAATATATATATATATATATATATATATATATATATATATATATATATATTATATATATATATATTATATATATATATATATATATATATATATATATATATATATATGTATGTACTAGCTGCCTGTCCCCGAAATATGAATTATTTTATTAATATAATTATAATAAGAATACTATTAATAATAATAATAACGATTACAATCTTTCACAGGAAATCACATGGACGTATATATCAATAAAAAATCCGTAGGAGCCATGAGGAAAATTTAGACCTAATAACAGTATCAATAATAATAATAATAATAATAATTATAGTAACAAGAAGGAAAAAGTGTAACATTTCTTCCTAGACAGAAGATAATCATTAACGCTCGCTTGCAACATTATGCAGTAATCCTCTCCCACGCCTGAATGCATCAGCAAACTTACCCACTTACCTGCAAGAAGAAGAATAGAGACGCGACTGTCCTGGAAAAGAAAAGGAAGACATTAAGAAATAATTATAGAACAATGACCTCACTCTCATCTGTCTGAAATGTCTTTAAAACATAAAAAACGTGATGAAGGACTTAACACACAAGTAATTTTGTTAATACATATGTCTACAAAATAGAAATTATTTAAAAATCGTGAATGTGGAGAAGATAGAGTACAACACAAGGTGATAGAGTACAACACAAGGTGATAGAGTACAACACAAAGTGATAGAGTACAACACAAATGTCTGATGTGCCAGGTACAGAGTCTTCGGGTTGAGGAGAATTTTCTGGGTCTATTTAAGAAATTGTACATTTCAGGTTGTCATCCAGCCCGTTCTCCTAAGGTTTCAAAACGTCAAGAAAATGGTTAAAAGTGTCCTCTCCTAACCTAACAAACTAGGCCAGAGGACCCAAAACAGAAAACAGGACTGTACGTCACTTTCGTGAGACGGTTCTATTTTCTAGTACGACAATTTATGGCCCTTAGTAACGCATGTGAAACGCGACGTTCTTTATAAGAGATAATCTGTGTGATCTGATCTCTTCTTTAGAACAATTACCTCGACGACATCTTATAGTTTTGTTTTAAATAATACATTCGCCTTACCTTACGTACAGTCAGCTTACCAGTGACAGAACTCTCTCCTCTGTCTCTTGGATTTAGTTCATGCATCTAAGATTTCGTATCATTTACTCAAACCTTTTCTTTCCCAACTCTATCTCTGGAAACCTTCGGTCTTAAATGTTCTTCCGGAACTCCACTTTCCCTGCCAACAAACACAAAATCCAAAGTTGCATGTTCTTCAAAACACTCTTCGCTTCAATATTTTTTTTCCTTGACTCTCGCTCTTAATCAGTTGAAGCCTCAAAGTCTTCCAAAGATTCGCCAATCAGTTGAATCTTACAGTGTTCTCTATTCCCCCCACTCATCAACACCAGCTTTTGTTTCCAGTGCTTGCTTGCTTCTCTGGATACTTCACTTGACAGCCCTAATGATCCTTAGTCTTATCAAAGGAAAAAAACTAACTCTTACTTCCTCCTCCATCATCCACTGATGTTCCTCCTACTCTCTCTCTCATCTCCAAATCTCTCCCCCCACACACAGCCCTTCTCACTCCAGTCTATCCTCCACCGACTCTTTATCTGGTGCGTTGGTCTGCCGCCCACACCCCGCCTTCCCCTCCACTACCAACACAAAGCCTGATCCAAAGTACAATTGTGTTATTTCCCCCCACCGCCCTTTATCCTAACCTGATATATTCCGAGGCAATTTCATGAAACCATTGTTGTGTGTTATGCTACCAAGCCTCGGAGAGGTTTTGACAGGATCACCAAAAAGCAGATGTAATTATTTACTCTCTACGTAGCTGGCAGCTGTGTGATAAACTATATATATATATATATATATATATATATATATATATATATATATATATATATATATATATATATATATATATATATATATATATATTAATATATAGATATATATATATATATATGGAGAACTCCAGTCCTCCTGACTACGAACATCCATAACAAGAGAGACACACCCAGAGACACACCAACCCCCAAGAGTGGGAAACTGTAGCTCTATCAACCACGCTATTAACAGCCATAATAAGGAAGGATTCCAGAAGCAACTGACTGCTGCCCAACTGGAAAGTTAAGTATTCCCTGGGCTGCCACATAATCACACNGTCATCAAGGAATACTGACACTTGAAGAACCAAAGAAATAACCACTTAATCTCACCTCAGGTTATTCCTCATCCTATGGTATCTGAGCCTGGAGATCTTCAACCTTTAAATTACCTCCCACCCCTAATTACTCAACTAAATCAGCAATGAGAGCAATAACAAACTACTGTCCCAGAAAGTACTTATTGCTCCCTAACTGAAAGCTTTGAATATCTTATATATATCAAGTCACTGTACAGCCTTTCATCTTATTTTATATTTATTTGTAATTTTTTTTATTTATTTATATATACAAGAGTTCTTATATTTTTGTACAGCCACTAGCACGCATAGCGTTTCAAGCAAGTCCTAAATACTAATTTTCATACACACACACACCCAGAAAGCAGCCCGTAGCAGCTGTCTATCTCCCAGGTACCTATTTACCGTTAGGTGAAGTGGTGCATTAGAGTGAAAGAAACACCGCCCATTTATTTCCGCCTCCGCCGAGGATCGAACCGGACTTCTAGGACTACGAACCCCGAGCGCGGTCCACTCAGCCGCCAGAGCCCCCCATAATTTAGATCTACACATATTTGAACTTCAATGCCAATCCTGGCCTTAAGTGCTTCATAGAGAGCTGTAACTGAACTCATGGACACCACACGTGAAACAAATATATATTTGATATTCTCTGACTCAAAACAGAAATGCTATGCAAATCAAGGGTGCCAAATTGTAGAATAACCTCCCAAATGTAATAAACCGCTGTACGTCTCCGAACCAGTTTAAAACAGAGACTAAGAAATAACTTCTTAACATCTTGTAACAAGTTTAAAATTGTATTTACTAGTTTTTAAGTAATATGTGTGCGTGAATGTGTGTGTGTGCGTGTGTGTGTGTGTGTGGTGTGTGTGTGTGTGTGTGGGGTGTGTGTGTGTGTGTGTGTGTACGTGTGTGTGTGTGTGTGTGTTGTGAATATATTTATATATAATAAATATATATTAGGTAATTATACACAATTCACTTATATGTAATATGCACCTTCATTATTCCAGAGCTCACATTTTATACAAGTGAGACTGCCAGTCATTTTATAATTGCAGATAAAACTATTTAATTATGACATTCTTCCATTCCATTGTCAATAGAAGAAATATTGCTTTGCAGTTGCATATGCTGCTGATAAACTGACACATTTACCAGAGTGTCGGTAGATAACGACTCCTGTGAGTTAGAACGCGAACTAAATGCAAGAGTAAAAGATTCTAGCTGAATACGAAACATGTATATATATTAATACATGGTCGCTAATATAAATATATATATATATATATATATATATAATATATATATATATTATATATATATATATATATATAATAAATTATTTTTATTTAGACTTAGATTTAGACTTAGTGTGTGTGTGTGGTGTGTACTCACCTAATTGTACTCACCTAATTCGTAATCTTGGCCGGGGAGGATTTACTGGGAGCAAATCCTTAACTATAGCCTCTGTTTAACTCAACAGTAAAATGGGTACTTGGTTGTAACAATGATTCTTCGCGGCGGGGATCGTATTCCAGGGACCTACCCAAAACACTACGCGTACTAATGGCTGTACAAGAATGTAACAACTCTTGTATATATCTAAAAAAAATTGTGCTTGCGGGGGTTGAGCTCTGGCTCTTTGGTCCCGCCTCTCAACCGTCAATCAACAGGTGAGTGTGTGTGTATGTGTGTGTGTGTGTATGTAGGGGGGGAGGGGTTAACTGTACACAGCACACCTTCCTGACTGGTTATATAGCTTTATCATTTCATCTTTTCAGACATCCCCCTTGGAATTTGTGAGTATTGTCCTCTTGGCTTCCATACTTACACACGGGCGATGGGGGCTTGTCAAGAGAGAGAGAGAGAGAGAACAGACTATTATCTACCCACAAGGTAAAGCACAGACACACTGTTTATTTTCAGACACCATACAATATATATATAACAGTTACGTTCAAAACTCTTTTCATTGTTTCAAATTATGTAGGTCTTGGATACATTTTAAGTCAATTAATCGATGATTACAATTGCAACTAATCATAAGATCATTTCATACAACATTAAATCCCCTTGGGATGCAGTACGATGAAAATGGCTTATAGTCTTAGATGCATTAAATAATAACCTACGTGTACAAATTATTTTTATCTAGTGAATAGGGTTAATATTAATATATTGCATATGTCACGAGGCTGGCGTGCTGGTTATTCATGTACGAGCAATTATGAGATTCAGATCATCTAATTGGCAAGATTATCACAGCAGTAAAGTTTTAAAAATTTGATATTAGTATTATTACTTATTTTGTATATAAATTACTGAGCATTGTATTATATATATTTAAGCTGATAAATTAGACCATTAAATGTTTCAAATGATATACGAGAAATCTAGAGTAGTTTAAGCAGTAACTAGGTGCATACAAGTAAGCAACACAAGATTTCCAGGATAGACTTTCCTCCCTTCACCAATGCACTAATACATTGAAAGGTGATCCGTTCTTTATATAGAGATAAAACACTTCTTTACCATTTACATCTTATACGTTCAAACGTTTTCTATATACTATTCCATCATTGGCATATTAAAAACAAAAGAAAAAATCCCTAAGTCAAAAATTTCTGACACTAAATATTTAAGAGTTCAGAGATGTATAAAAGTATATATATTAAAAAGTCTACGCTAATGAAAACCTTGTCAAAAGCGATACGGGAAATATTAGATCTATTTCAAGTTTATTAGGATTAAAGGGCATAATTCTAGAATTCATTCTACGTCCTTATAACAATTTTAGATGTTTAAGTTACTTGATCTAGAAACTAATTCTCAGAAAAAATACTTTAGCCCTTTAAAACACTTTATAAGATTCTTAGTTGCTGACGCTTTCTTCTAGTTTGTCCTTTAAAAATAAATTTGGCTTCTGCTAGTCTAACTGAAATTAAAAAAATAAAAGTTTGTGGTTTTGTAATATTTCCATCCAAGTACTTAAATTTTTAGGTGATGGCTGTTGAAATAGATAAGATTATTTATATATTGTCTGATAGATTATTATCCAAAGAAGATTATAGTGGAGAAACTGGTGGCCATATCCCTGCGTTTGTGTTTTCGTCTGCCTCTTATTATGATGAATTATATTAATAACTGTCTTGGTTCAAAAAGATTTTAAAAATTAAATGTTTTAATTCTATTTTCCATTACAGTTTCAGCTATTACTCTGAGTTCTTTGAAGAATGCTTAGAAAATAAAATTATATGATTGAATGACAAATTATTGAATGGTAATATTTTGAAAACATTTAGAGATGATGATAATTTGATAATAATAAATCAGATAAGGATCTTATATTTTTACATATTATAAGTCATTATTGTAACAAGGTTAATATCATATTGATGTCCATTTCTAATTATATTTTAAAAAGAGGTTGTATTTTTTTTAATCTGAAGATAAATTAAATAGATTTCGAGCCTTATTTAGAATCCAATAGAAAATAAGGTTTATAATGAGCTGCTTTCATCTTATTTCAAACCAGATTGGATATCTTGACGTCTAAGATCCATAAACATAGTGTTCCAGCTAGATGTATCGTGTCTTCTATTGGCACTTTAAAATTATTAATTAGCTGTATTTTTATTATCTCTTATTCCACGTTTAGTTTCTCCGACTTATGCACTAGTCTCTTATGGGGGCACTGTGTCAAAGGCCCAACCTATGAGGCAAAATTTATCTTCCCTGAACTCGTGCTGGCGATGTGTTACAAAGTTCCTTCTCTCCAAATGTTCTACTAATTTTTTCTCACAATCTTCCCAATCACCTTGCATGGTATGTAAATTTAGAACAGTGGCTTGTAGTTCCCTGCCTGGTGTCTGTCTTTCCTTCATGGATACATTAGCTGTCTTCAAAATTGTTGATAGTTCTCCTGTTACCAGTGACTTATATACCTTGGAGAGTAGCAATCATAGCACTTCTGCTCTCTCTTTCAGGACATGTTGCCTTACCTCACCACTGATTATCTCAAATTTCTCTAGTTGTGCCTGGTTAAACACCCCTTCTCTCAGTTCAGAAATTTCTCCTTACTCTATTGTGAAGACTTCCTGGAATCTGATGTTAAGTCCCTAACTCCCCCTTGTCATTCCCGGTAAACCTACGTGCCCCTATCCTCAGTGGCATTACCCTTTCCTTCACTGTTGTTTCCCTCCTGATGAGGCAGTGAAGAAATTAGGGAAGGGTCTTTGCTTTATTTGCTATGTAATGTTCATGCTCTTTTTCTGCCTCTCTTCTAACTATGAGGGTACCCTCCTGGCCCTCTGGTATCTTCTTCTGCTCTTTGGAAGTCTGTTATTCCTGTAATTTCTCAATTCCCTTGTAATTAGTGGCTTTGCCACCTTATTTCCCAGATTAAACCTTAGGATTTTCATGTGTGTGTGTGTGTGTGTGTGTGTGTGTGTGTGTGTGTGTGTGTGTGTGTGTGTGTGTGTGTGTGTGTGTGTGTGTGTGTGTGTATGTGTATGTGTGTGTGTGTGTGTGTGTGTGTGTGTGTGTGTGTGTGTGTGTGTGTGTGTGTGTGTGTGTGTGTGTGTGTGGTGTGTGTGTGCCCCCACATTATGCTCACTTAGTCATCGCCTGAAGAATGTGAAAGTGTGTGTGTGTGTGTGTGGACTCTGGCAAGGAGTTTCTCACCGGGTTTCTCGTTGCATTTTAGAATCACGTAATCCTCCATTTATATGCAAATGAGATATGTCACTTCCCCGGAAATTGTGCTTGGGTTGCCTTATTACTGCCAGTCTCTCTCGCCACCACCGGGGTCAGTAATGAGAGAGAATCACAATTATGACCGCTGAGAAGTCATTAGGTTGCATAGTGAATACATATTCCTAGTTTCATATTTAAAATTGTATTGTTATCGAGTCAATAATGGACCATCATTGACAATACTTAATAATAATTAAATTCAAGATCTAATAATTAATTTAAGGAAAATTTGTGTACTTTTATCCATGTTTGACCACTGTCATATTTATTGTTACGAGACTATTATATATCGTCAAGTAATACTATTATTTGTTCATAACAAATACACGCCTTAGACACCTAGGTCACGACATGGTCAAAAGAACTGTAACCTGAGGTTCTACTGAACCCACGAGGGTTCCTGATGCTTCCAGTTACGCCGAAACAAGGTTTCATGCAATCTCCCTCATGCCCTTCCTGGGATCAGCCTTCTGAAGGAAAAGGCAGCATGTTTCTTCCAATTATAGTGCGTAGTTGGCATCAGAGTAGACGTCACAGATACATCACTACTCGCAGCCACAACAGTGTGAACTGACCTGAGAGTTGTTCCCGTATCTTCCCATTGGAGAGGACTTGTCTCTCTGTCATGAAGCCCTTGTCATGGAGATACATTATTAAAATTTCGTAGGGTTTTATTAATGTAACACCCGGGTGCTGCATATTCTCTTCTTCGACTTGAGGGGTCAATACAAACACAATCATAGGTGGCACCCCCCTTTATATATATATATATATATATATATATATATATATATATATATATATATATATATATATATATATATATATATATATATATATATATATATATATGCAAACAAGCCTGAATGGTCCCCAGGACTAGATACAACTGAAAACTCACACCCCAGAAGTGACTCGAACCCATACTCCCAGGAGCAACGCAACTGGTATGTACAGGGACGCCTTAAACCACTTAAGGCGTTTTCAGTTATATATATATATATATATATATATATATACATAAACAGAGGTGTACCCCCCTATACATAAATATATATATATATATATATATATATATATATATATATATTATAGATATATATATATAAAGTGGGGTGCCACTCTCTGTGTGCAGCCCCCTATAATGCCTCACTATCTCCATGACCAACCAAATTATTGACGAAATAACTTTAGAAACTGAACATGAAACTGACTGATAATAAGTTAATGCTTAGTAATGTTAATACTTATTTATCTCCACCAAGTCCTGCCATCTAGGCAGGGAACCTACAGTCCCCATCTCAGCTGCAAAAATATACACGTCGGATTCACATATGTATTTTTTTTAAGATATAAATCTTATATTTATCCACACTTTATTATGGTTTAAGAATTAAACTCACGAAATAAGCCCTAATTTGTGCTAATTCACCTTCAATCGGTTCCTCCATATGTTCTGCTATGATTCCTAGACTATAAACTCCAGGTATAATAATCATAAATGGTATTTCTTTGTCACTTTGGTTGATGGGGAGACGCAGACACGCAATGATGGTTGCTCTTGAGTCGACTCATGACAGCTTGTCGTTCTGGTTATGAAAATTGCCAAGTGTTCGTTGAGTGATTCCTTTGTTACATCATAGTTAGCTCATTGTTCAGAGCAGTGAACCTGGGCTTCTTATGTAAACAAAGTATTTTGGTGGTGTACTTCTCGTCAAGTTTGTGTTTGGGTCGGAAAAGTGGAACATGTTTGCAAGATGGCGGCCATCATGCAGGTCTACCTTGGGCGTTGTGCAATTTCATTTTTTATCTTTTTTCTTGTTATCTGCATGGTTGCCACCTACACAAGAAGGGCAGACGAGGAGTCACAATAACGTGGCTGAAATATGTTGACCAAACCACGTCGTCGTCGTCCCTTCACTTTCTAGTGTGTGGTTTGGTCAACAAAATTCACAAGAAGTGTCAGTTCGGAATTATTATACGCGCATGCTCTGTTAAGTAGTCTTTGTGAAACCTTGTTGTACTTCAATTCTTAATCTATGTTTTCCAAGATGTATACAAATAGCTCTTGTGTGTTTCGATTAAAAATAATAGTCCTACAATAGTTATTAATCTTATAGGCCAATAGTTCGACAACAATTTTATCTCCTATTCTAATTGTTGGCCACCATGTTTACAAACCTTCACGTTTCCGGTACTTTGATAAATTATATTTTTACAGTCTATAAGGACTCTGGAATACTTCGTCTGTTTCTGGATAATCAACGGGCTTCAGTTTGTCAGTATGTTGAAGTGCCTTCCTCCCTGTTATCCACTAAACTAGTCATGGGTTTCTTCAACGCTTACTTTGATTTCTAATTAAAACATGTAGGTTATTTTGAATAAATAAAGTAAATATGACATATGTAGAATTCCATTTCATTGCTGCATAGATTTATTAAAGACACAGTGGGTACAGTACAGTACTCTAGGCACAATACAAATTACTTTTCATATAAATACAAAGAAAGATAATATTTACAAAATCACCCACTTATTTGTCCTATCTGTTATCAGACCTGCCTTCATTTCTATGGACCCGTCTTTTCCCCTATATTATTAATATTTAAATCCCTTAGGATTTATTATTAATACAAAAAAAATCCCAAATGATTTGTTTCCCCCCTGTCCTGCTTACACAGTTCATACAATAATTCGGCTCTTTTAAAACACACAATTCATGAATTAATTACACATAAGTTTACTGACCTGTAGACTCGTTACTCTTTTAAGATTACTGCTTTGAGAAGCCGCGGCTAAGCTGCAGGTCCGGGAGGATTTTATGCGAGAACTGTTTATGGGATCTTTTCGTTAATGTTGGGATGATAAATCCTTAACGAGAAAAGAAAAACATCAAGAGAATGAACAAACGGCAACGTTTCGGTCCATCCTGTACGACTTGATAATGGTCCAGAACGGACCGAAACGTCGTCGTTTGTTCATTCTCTTGATATAGTTTGGTCATCAACTGTCCATTGCTCCATCACATCCCTATTTGCACGATCGACCACACCGTTGCTCTAAATGGTTTCATTTTAGAAGGATAGGCTGGGATGTACCAAGAATTTTCGTGTGTTATTCAGGCGAGCTGCTTCTGTGCGTAATTATACGCACAAATACGTACAAATTATACGTACAAGTACGTAATTACACGTACTAACCGGGCGTGCGGGTTAGACGCGACCAGCATCATCTCTCAATTTTGCGGCAAACAGTCTCCATTACTCTCACTTCACCTCCCCGTTCTCTTTACAGGACGAGTGGCTGCCAGGCCTCTCAAACTCTCTCCCTGTCACGTTCCTCCATTTACTTTACATTTATATTCTTCGAAATAGAGGCATAAAACTTCCCTAGATAGGTGGATAAAATAGGAGCCACGCCTGGTGTGGGCACAATGAGCCTTCTGCAGCTACCTTCATTCTTATGTTCCTAACTTGATTGCGTTGAAACAAGTCAATCTTTTATAAACATGTATTTGGCTTATTAGCGATTCCATACAATGTGTATGGAAATTGTGGTCAGTTCTTAGGATTTGTGTGTGTGTGTGTCTCTCTCACTCTCTCTCTCTCTCTCTC
>WNGS01033470.1:9796200-9813558 GCA_020271785.1 Procambarus virginalis
TCCCTACATAATGCAACAATTTTTTTCGAAATAAAAATGTGAGTCTAATTAACTCATAGGATTCTTCAATGATATTTTTTTTTAATGTATAATATGATCCAAACAAAAATCCATAGCAGAGTTATATATGTGTGGTTTGGTCACCATGTCTTCAGCCGCGTTATTGTCACTCATCGTCTGCAATGGAATGTAGATTTTAGCGTTACTAAATTTAAAAAAAAACTGGAAAAGTAATTAGAGTGCTTATGAAACGTAACCAAATCAACGCATTCTTGGCCTATAACACGCTATCTCAGGCCTAGTATAACACACACACACACATATATATATAATATATATATATATATATATATTATATATATATATATATATATATATATATAGATATATTAATGATTGAATCTGAGTATATTCAATATATACTCAGATTCAATATATATAGCACCACTACAATTTTGTCCCCATTGCCTCAGAGTGTGTGTGTGTGTGTGGTTGTGTGTGTGTGTGTTTGTGTGTGTGTGTGCTTTACTAGGCCTAGAAATATTTACTTCAGTTTTAGCTCTATTATTCGGACTTCATCAAATGAATAGTCAAATTCTACTTTCAATTTGTCAACACATCAATATTTGAAGAATCGTCCACATAGTTACAAGAAAGTAAGATCTTATCAGGAGGTTGGGTTGGAAGATTCAAAAACATTGAAAAAAAAATAGATGAACTCAGACCTTAACATAATTACACATTGCCTAATTAAACTTTTAAATTAAGATGGTTTCATGTAATAGGGCTAAACCCTGCTTCCGCATTTGCCATTATATAAAATAAAGTTGAAGGTAAGTCTTTTCTACGTATTTGTCGCATATATAAAACATTTAAATACATTTTTTTTAAATATTATTAAATTCAACTACATTATATAGGAAGAATGCGCTTCTGCACATACGAATGTAATGATTTATCTGGTAAATGTTAAAAAAAGTACTGATTTTGAGAGGGTTATGATAGTCTGGTGTGTGTGCTCATCATGCAAGGTGTAGAGGCAGGTGTGTGCCCATCATGCAATATTGTAGAAGCAGGTGTGTGCCCATCATGCAAGGTGTAGAGGCAGGTGTGTACCCATCATGCAAGGTGTAGAGGCAGGTGTGTGTGCCATCATGCAAGGTGTAGAGGCAGGTGTGTGCCCATCATGCAAGGTGTAGAGGCAGGTGTGTGCCCACCATGCAAGGTGTAGAAGCAGGTGTGTGCCCACCATGCAAGGTGTAGAAGCAGGTGTGTGCCCATCAAGCAAGGTGTAGAAGGCAGATGTGTGCCCATCAGGCAAGGTGTAGGGGCAGGTGTGTGCCCATCAGGCAAGGTGTAGAGGCAGGTGTGTGCCCATCAGGCAAGGTGTAGAGGCAGGTGTGTGTGTCCATCATGCAAGGTGTAGAAGGCAGATGTGTGCCCATCATGCAAGGTGTAGAAGCAGGTGTGGAAGTGTATGCAACAAATGATCATTCCCGGCGTAGTTTTGCCAACTAGGCAACAGTATTTTAAAGTTCTTCATCTCTTAACTTATTTAGCATAAAAGTCGAATTGAATAATTTTGCATTAAAAGTATTGGCAATGAATATCTGGCGCAGGTCGTAAGCTTATATGTTTGTATATAAGTTTATATATATTTGTATATATTGCTTATATGTTTGTATATGTATGCATATGTCGTTGATGTTGTTGCGATATTCTGGCATGTTTTAAATTCCAAAGATTTAATGACCTTCTTCCTGTGTCACACATACTTTTTATTATATTTAATAAATATTTTTGTATTAAAATGCCTAGAAGGGGTACCACCTCTGGTGCAAGTGTAGGGACCCATAGCCTCGGAGAAGAAAATAAAAAGTACTCAGAGAAGACCTCGTGGATCCTCACTTTATTATAAACAGGGAATTTAAGAGACTAGCGGTCATTTCTTTTCTTTTTTCTTAGGAAATAAAATGTGATAAAATATTGAGCTGGCCATAATTTGCTCAAGATATCTATTCCTCAAAATAATTTCATACTTTTGTGTTGACAATTGCTATGAAAGCGCTAATTTTCATGATTAAGAGCGATATGACGAAAAGATTTAGTGACCATGAACATTTGTGGAAGTCTGTCAAACTTTACCCTGTTACTCGAATTCTCAAAAAAAAAATGTTGGCTTTTGGTTTTAATTGGTTAGCTATTTCTAGTTTTTTTCGGGTACGTGGCGGTAACCCAATACGTTTGCTTGGAGTTGTTTAATTGTCTCTGTCTGATCCTGAGTCTCAACAGTATCCCCGATCATGCGTGTTATTCCTGTCCTACACTCTGTGTGCTTGCCCTGTGCTTGGATACAGCTGTAACCCGGTAATTTGTTAGAAATGATTCTGTATTTCTGCCTCAGTGAGGTTCCTCTATCCTTACTTAGCCTTGATTGTTGGGTAGTTTGGTTGATTTTTTTCTGTATTCCTTTATCCACGATGTCTTCCTCCGTTCAGGTAACGAAACGGCATCCATTCCATGGGTCTCGAGTCATTTCCCCTGCCTCTGGCATGAAATGACATGCCCGCCTATCCTAATGTAGACTTCCCGCCCCCCAAGCCATACATCTGTGGCCCCAGGTCAAAAATCTGCAGCACTTAACGTAGAATTTGGTATTCAAGGACGCTCCCTGCCGCTCTCTCGTAAACCTGGTTATGAGGGAGGGAGAAAATACTTGTCTCACAAAAGGAAAACTAGGTTACCTGAGAATAAAAAAGTGTCGCCATAAAGGGGGAAGAGGTCGAGAATGTGTAGGTCAATGAGAAAGAGTGTCTGTCACTCAATGTGAATTTTAGAAAGGATTTGAAAGGAAAAAAAATCTCGTCGAGCAAAGTCAACATTTTCATGGTCAGTGATAAGGAAGGTGATGATACCTGTACTCCTTCAGAAGACATTTAAGGCTGGCTGCATAACAGACATTTATGATATTGATGAGAGCGAGGACGACGAGGCGCGGTGTGTGCTTCAAGTAAACATTTATGATACTGAGTCTGTATGGTCACCCTGCAAAGTTTGGTGAGGGGGGGAGCCCGGAGCGGCTGATGGCTCACACACAGAACATAAATGTTGTTTTATAGATGTCCCAGGTGGGGTACCGGCTGCACCCGGGTCTCTCTCTCTCCCTCAACCCCCCTTCGTTCTTTTCCCCGACTAACCTCTTTCCCAATCTCCCTCTCTCTTTCTCATCTTTCTTCCCCCTCTCCAATATCTCCACTTTCTAAACCCATCTTCACTGTTACCTCCCTATCCCCCATCGACATACACCCCCTCTCACCCCTTCACCCCTCTATCCCAATGTCCACCCTATCTCCCATCTATCCCTCTGCCCTTCCCCGTCCTCCACTATCCCCCCTCCCTGTCTACTTTTTCCCCACCATGCCCCATTCCTACCCCTCACTGCTTTCATACCTAAGGGAGTAACAAATATCAATGAGAAAATATATATATATATATATATATATATATATATATATNTTTTGAGGGCCCTCAGTAGTGAAACTTAGACCCAGCAATCATCGGCTGAGAAGAGGAGAAGAGTATGCGAAAGAGCAAAAAGAAGAAGGAGCAAAAGAAGGAGGAGAAGGAGGAGGAGGACGAGGAATGTAACGCCTGTGACATGAAAGGGAACGAAGCCTGCGGGAGTAGAGGAGAAATGACGCTGGTGAAATTAGAAATGACGGCTTTAAGAGTAGAGGAAGTGACGCCGGCAGAAGTTGGAGTGGAATTAACGCTCGCGATCAGAGGGAGAAGCTTTGACACCACCGGCAGGATGAGGAGAGGCTGTGCCACCACCGGTAGAATGAGTGACGGTGTGACACCACCAGTAGGATGAAGAGACACTGTGACACACACGTAGGATGAAGAGACACTGTGACACCACCGGTAGGAAAAGAAAAACGTGACTCCTGCCGGAATCAGAGAGGAAATGACAACTGCAGTAGGAGTAGGAGAGGCAGTGACGCCTGCAGGAAGCGGAGGATAAATGGCGCCTGAGGAAGGAAGGAAGGAGGAGGAGGAGAAGCAGCAGTAGCAGCAGCAGCAGCAGCAGCAGCAGCAGCAGCAGCAGCAGCAGCAGGAGGAGGAGGTCGAGGGGCGGGGATGTAGGAGCCCCTGATGCATATTTATCCCCCTGTTAATCAGATCTCGTTTACAAGCAGCACTTAACTCGCCTTCGGTCTCGCTCTCTTAATTGCTTTTCTCCCGTCCTTTGAATCCTCGCGGACAATTACCGACCCGATTACCCAGGCCAGATTTAGGGCCGTGACTGGCAAGCTTGGGGGGGTCAGCTTCTGCTGTGCAATCTCCTTTTCTGCCACGCTTACTCTTTCTTCTCTCTCTCTCTCTTTCATCTCCGGGGGTTTTCCTAGCAGATGGACCTCTGTAATTTGCTCTGTCTCACTCGCTTTCATCTTCCTCGTCATTCAAGACACTCATTCCGGTTCGCCCTGTCTCGTTCACTTTCCTTTTCATCTCCCTTAACCTTCAGCTCCGTGAACCTTTTCTCTTCCTCTTTTTCAAGCTTCATCTTACCGGTCTCCGTCAAGAGATCTTGCGTCTTGTTAACTGTCTATACAACAGGCAGTATATATCCCAGAAGGTGAAGGGACGACGACGTTTCGGTCCGTCCTGGACCATTCTCAAGTCGATCATCGACTTGAGACGGACCGAAACATCGTCGTCCCTTTACCTTCTAGTGTGTGGTCTGGTCAACTTACTTTAGCCACGTTATTGTGACTCATCGCCTGCATATATCCCAGTGTTTGTTATCGACGTTCTTCGCTATCGAAGTCTTATGCTCTGTCTTCGTTATTATTCGTCAGCTTCCTCCCTTCATCTTATGGCTTCCTCTTTATTTTCTTCCTCGTTCGTTCGTCTTTTATTTCGGCCAGTGTTTGCTTTCTATTTCATTTGTTATCGATCTGTGACCTTGTAGTTCGTGTCAGTCTTAAAGTCTCATAACTGGTGTCAGTCTTTAAAGTCTCGTAACTGGTGTCAGTCTTAAAGTCTCGTAACTGGTGTCAGTCTTAAAGTCTCGTAACTGGTGTCAGTCTTAAAGTCTCGTAACTGGTGTCAGACTTAAAGTCTCGTAACTGGTGTCAGTCTTAAAGTCTCGTAACTGGTGTCAGTCTTAAAGTCTCGTAACTGGTGTCAGTCTTAAAGTCTCGTAACTGGTGTCAGTCTTAAGTCTCGTAACTGGTGTCAGACTTCCTGATGTTGTCTGGTAACTCATGACAGTCATACCGAGGTGTAGTCGTCATGCCGATTGTCATGCCTGACACAAGCGGTTATATTTTCTTGCAAGACCTTTGCAAGTCATTTCTTGCAAGACCTTTGCAAGTCATTTCTTGCAAGATCTTTGCCAACTCTTCCTTCTTTCTTCATCCAAATATTTTCCTTGAGTGTCAAATCGTCTGTCATGTTTGTCTCTTTCGAGTCCAGTGTTAAAATCTGCCAACAGCCCCATCCACGGTGATTATATTATGTTAAAATGGCTTCTGGCAATGTTGTCCTGTTGAATGATTGGTTAATTATGCATATGTGAGACACCATAATGCATGAACTGTAAAAAATGTTAGAGGAAAACTATATTGTTAATTATGCATCATATTTTGGTTTCGGATTACGCTTTCCCTCTTTTCACTACATCCTTTCTCTGTCTGTCTGTCTGTCTGTCTGTCTCTCTCTCTCTCTCTCTCTCTCTCTCTCTCTCTTCATTTCCGCTCTGTATCTCCTCAGCGCTCTTCTTCCCTCAGGTTGTTAATATTACTGATCCCCTTTAATAATAATCCGCCTTAGGGTGACCCTGCTAGAGAGAGAGAGAGAGAGAGAGAGAGAGAGAGAGAGAGAGAGAGAGAGAGAGAGAGAGAGAGAGAGAGAGAGAGAATTATAGAGAGAAAGACAAGGAAGAGGCAAACGGACAGTTGTAATGAAGAGCAGGAGAGGAAAGGGAGAACAAATCTTCTCCTTCTAACAATACTTCTTAATGGCGCTCAGCACATGAAAGAGAAGAAAAAAGACGATTAGAGAAAAAGAAGAGGAGGGCAAGAGATGGCAGAGGAGAATGAGGAGGAGGAGATGGTGGAGGAAGAGGAGAGATAGGCGTGCGCGCGTGTGTGTGTGTGTGTGTGTGAGTGTGTGTGAGTGTGGTGGAGGTGCGGGCGCTGAGGGAGGCGGTGGTGGGTGCAGTTATCCGCGTGCTGCTGAGAGTGGAGGCCACGCGCGCGGTGTCTCCGAACATCTCTCCGTGCGGCGCTAACCCCTCCGACACCCTCGCTGGCAGATTTCCTTCTCATGCCAATATCACAAATAAAGATAATTTGGCATTACTCGTTACGGAACATATTCGACACTGGTATAGGGGTCTGATGATGTGTAAGGTGCGATTTCCCGAGGTGAACTGTAAGCTCTGCCACACGTATACACAGAAAAATAAGTTACACGAATAAAGGGCAAAGGTCATGACCTATTTTTTTTATTTATTTTCAATTTTTTTTTGTATTTGCAGACAGTGAAAGTGATGAGCTGAGATATATCATGCTCCATTCCTGGGATTTCTTCACACATGACCTTGAAATATTAACCTGTTTTCCAAAAGAACAACTATAAATTTTCTTAAAACCAATCCTGAAACTGTACGATTCCACAACTTTAGTCTCTGAAGGATGAGAATGGATGTAAAGTGATTTAATAATATTTTAAAATAATTCTGAACCTCTTGAAAAATCTATAAACCTAAATGAGGAAATAAATACTTAAGATTTATTGGCCAGAAAATATTAATTCTCGCAAACATCCATCTTGTAAACATGGAAAGTCGGAGAGATACGATTGGAGGTAAAGTTTGTGTGTGTCTACTGACACAACCGCTGCCCCTGGCGTCTGGAGAAGAAGGGCTGAGGGTAGCGAAGCCAGGGTTAACTTTCCAGTAATGTGCTCAGTTCCCCCCCCCCCCTGAACTTTTCTGGTAAGAAATATTGCTTTAGCTTCCAGTGGGCATTATCGAACTTTTTTTTATGAGCCCTGTTTGTGATATATATATTTGTTGCTCCTCAATACGTGGCCTTTCGCAGCCATTCAGATCGAAGGAATCTTCTGTATGTATTCGGAACAGCTGGAGAGGATGTTCTGAAGGCTCTGGTTGGTCGTCTGATCGGTGAAACATTGGGAAGATATTTGGTGTAAAATGGACTATATTTTTGTATATTTGGCACTAGAAATGTAGTGGAACTGTTACTATAATCTTGATAAATTGATATTACTTTTATGGAAATTTGATCGTGAACTGATACTCAGAAGTGTAAATCAAAAACCCATTTTTGACAACACTTTGGGAAATTTAGTTTGACAGTTCTCTTAGTGTTCGAATTACAACGAAGAAAACCAACAAAGTTCATCATATGCAGACAATGTTATGTACCTAACCATAGAGCATTTTAGCTCTGTTGAAGAAACAGTTCACGCCAATGAGGTAATACTTAATGTTTCCTTCAAATGACCAATACAATAATGA
The DNA here is from genome assembly GCA_020271785.1 of Procambarus virginalis. NCBI lineage: Eukaryota > Metazoa > Arthropoda > Malacostraca > Decapoda > Cambaridae > Procambarus > Procambarus virginalis. Next base: position 9,803,753 of record WNGS01033470.1, read on the forward strand.
AACCACATAAACACTCGAGCTCTTGAAAACCTTATACCTTATAAAACGACTGATAAGTTTCAGAATTGTGAAAAAAATAGCTATGAAGGAGATAAAGAGGACCAAGATGACAGGAGTGAAAAGGTGTCGCCAGAGCACTCTAGTGTGGACGCTGCTGATGGTGTTGAGTGCCTCTACCGCCGTCCACGGGGAAGGTAAGAGCGACTCTGGCGTTGTTTTGATCAAGAATGTCTCAGTATGGGGGTTTAAACTGTTCCTTCTTATGGCTACTTCCATCCAAATGTTGAAAACTAAAACTAGATTACAGGGAATTTGACACTGATATAGCTTGGTATTAGCTGCGTGTGGCGAAATCCGTACGAGTGGCCTAATTGTACATATTTTTGTTTCCGATTTCAGAGCATCAATGAGTGCTGAAAGAGTGAAACGCGAAGGTTATTTAGTAACAAATATGTGATGTATGGCACGTGTTTTAGCTTGTAATATACGACCATAGACCATAATATACGACCATGGACGTATAATCAACCTCTGTAGGTATACTGAAATATATTTACAGAATATGCACATTTTTCGCATACGGAAAGTTTAATAGGGATATATTTCGAAAAGTTGGGGGAGCATAAATACATATCTGAGGAAACATACCCCCAGAAAGAGCATTTCTAACCCCCCCTCCCCCAGGAAGAATACCATGCACCCCTGACGAAGCATATCTTGCCCTCTTGAGGGAGCATTTATCAGACCCTTGTGGCAGCATATCCTACCCTTGAGGGAGTATATTTTATTCTCCTATGGGAACATGTCAGCATATCTTTCACACCTGAAGGAGCTTATCTTATATCTCTTATGGAGCATACTTTACACAACTGAAAGAGCATATTGCTCACCCTAAGTGAGCAAATTTTACTCTACTAGGGAGCATACCATGCACCTCTGAGGGAGCATGTATTGCGTCACTGATTAACTGTATCACACATCACAAATTGAGTATATCGTATACCCATGATAGAGCATATCATACACACTTAACGGAGCGTAATATACCCCTTAGAGAACCATATACTATAATCCTGAGAGGGTCTGCCATACATATTTTACCGAGCATATAAGCCAAAGAGGAGTAATATATTATACAAGGATTGATCCTTACACCTCTGGGAGAGGTTATCATACCTCATCCCCTGAGGGAGTGACCCTGACTCCACTGATAGAAGTTATCATGCACCCCCTGAGGGAGTGATTCATTTATTACTGAGGGAGGCAATCATACCACCCTTGGGGAAGTGATCTTAGCACAACTGTGAAAGGTTATCATTTACCCCTTGAGGGAGCTTATCTTATACTTGAGAGGGAGTAAGCACAATACTGCTGAGTGAATTTGTACTACACCTTTGAGTGAACATACTGTATAATGGAGCTGTACAACACGACCTTTGAGTGAATATATTGTACAATGGAGCAGTTCAACACAGCCACGAGTGAACATACGAGTGAACAGCCACGAGTGAACATACGAGTGAACAGCCACGAGTGAACATACGAGTGAACGCTTCCTTGTACAGTATATTCACTCGTGACTGTATTGAACGAGTGAACAGATTGAACAATGACAGTTCGCATCTTCCATTCAGGAACGAGTTTATCATACAATCTTGAAAGGTGATATCTTATGCCCCTGAGACTGCGCATAAGCCTGAAATAGTATATCTTACTCCCTAGATGGAATATCTCTTACAACCCTCCCTCCCCCTCCTTACACCCCCAGAGATGGGGTGAGGGGAAAGCAGTTTGTACATCACTGAATGTAAACGTTATATACACCCCAGAGGGAGTATACCTTGAACCCATAAGGGGACATATTTTACACCCCTGAGAATGTATACGTTACACCCCTGAGAATGTATACGTTACACCCCTGAGAATGTATACGTTACACCCCTGAGAATGTATACGTAACAACCCCCTGGTTGATACCTGGTTGATTGGGTTCTGGGAGTTCTTCTACTCCCCTGATACTGAATACTTTACACTCCTGAGAATATACACGAAGCACCCCTGAGGGAGCAAAATCCTCACCCGTACATCCCCATGGGGAAAGTAGCATTTTACCTCATTGGGACGTTGAATAACGCTCTGGGGGAATTTTATACGTCGCTTAAAGGAGATAGACTAGATCTGTTGATGTGACGACCTGAGGCTTAAGGGGCAAGTCGTTCCTGCTGACCTGAAGGAAGGAAAGTTCCTACTGACCTGGAAGAAGTAAAGTTCCTACTGACCTGAAGGAAGAAAAGTTCCTACTGACCTGAAGCAAGTCGTTTCAATTGACCTGGAACAAGTTTTTCCTACTGACTTAGAACAGGTCGTTCCTGCTGGCCTGAAATAATTGGCCTAATTCAACTCTAATGAATTGAATTATACAATTCATCGTGACCTTCAGAACGCCGTTCCAGCTGAAAAATATCATTTTTTCCCTTACCTGAAACGCATCAATCCCACCAACTTATAACATAGCCGGAAATTCTCGCTGACCTGAAGCGCAGTTAACACTCAGTTAACGCTGACCAGAAATGTCTGATCATCGAGAGGACTTAATAATCGTCATTTATGAAGCCGTGTTGATTGACCAGAAAATTCAACCCTTGTACAAACCCAATTAACCTCTCAGGTTCAACGGGTATCAGAAACCTTCAATATTACTGTTCTTTAATTTGTAATTTAATACCTGAGCTCTAAAGTGATATGGTCGATAGCGTGTTCTATTCCAGTACTTTATGTAGGAAAAGAGGTTGTGGATCGACTATTTAATTTACTGCTGTGAATTGCACTTATCTTTTGTTTTGCTAGATCAGATCCTGAAACTATTACTACTACTACCACTACTTATAATGTTATTTGTTCCACTAATAATTTTAAAAGTATTTTATGTGTACCTCTAAGTGCAATTTACAATTATTACTTCTGTAAACTAATTATTTTAGTATTAGTACTTGTAAAAATATGTATTGCTGGTAATTGTAAACTTGTCGATGGAAATGAATGAAATTGTTAGACTAAGTAAAACAAGACAGAACCACAATTGTTGCGTAAACTTTTAAGTTAATCCACCTAACCCCAATGTCTTACACTATGCCAACTCCACCACATAGTGTGAGCCAGAGGGTTTGTGTATCATACTAAATCCCCTAAATTCAATCCCTTGCCCTTGGAGCGCATCTCTAACCCTTCCACTAACAAACAACACAGTCAACAAGATTTGCAACACCAACCAACTAGATATAAAGTTCCCATTGTACCTAACAGAGGGAGTCGAAGAGCGTTTCATCTAAAATAAGCCGAATAACGGGGCTTAATATGCCAGTGGGTTGAGGGTCAAAATTCTAACATTTTGTAAATTATTTGTAAAGCATATAAAATGATACACAATAAATTTAAAGAATCCCATCATTGCTAGTGGTAGGATTAATTGTTCAGGACTACTTAAGGTTTAGTTACAGTCACTCAAGTTAGCGTACATTCTAACAAAGAAATTATATAAGAAATAATAATAATAATAATAATAAAAATAATAATAATAATAAAAATAATAATAATAATTATATTATTATTATTATTATTATTATTATTATTATTATTATTATTATACAAAATAACTGTAATAATAATATAAATTGTAAAAATAATAATAATAATATTATAATAATAATAATAATAATATAATAATAATAATAATAATAATAATAATAATAATAAAATTTAAATTAATAAAATAGCAAAACAAAGGCACGAATGCTGTAAACAATGTTTGCATAAAACAACCAATAATGGAACCGGCTTTGCAACAGCTTGCTCATTAAGACACATAGTCACGTCATCAAATCAAAGATCCTTTTAAATTGCAAGCAAGACTCACACTGCTACAGATAATTGACCATAAGAAGTGAAATTATAGCTTGCATGAGGGAGATTAAGCTGAGCATACACAATGATAATACAAATTCTAAGTAATAATTACTCTGCAAAGTTAAAAACAAAATTGCATTCCTGCATGCATTGCCTCGTTGCAAGTTGGTCCCTCAGACACGACGTGTGATAGTAACTTACAGATAAATGTTCCCCCCTTGCACGAAGAATTGAGGAACTTCGGTGCTTTTCGCCCTCGAAATGCGAAGAATTATGGAACATATTTTGGCAAGAGACTGACAACTCCAACCATGCTGCCATTTCAACAATGCCTTTTAAAATGTGTATCTAAGAACGCACTCAATAGTTTTTCATCTTGCCGTCTGATGCAGACGGCTGTTTTCAAGATGCAAGATTCCAAGATATTCCAAAATGCAGATTCCAAGATGTTCCAAGATGTTCCAAGATGTAAGATTCCAAGATGCTCCAAGATGCAAGATTCCAAGATGTTCCAAGATGCTGTTTCATTGGCTGTTTCCTTGTTGCTTTATTGCTTTATCAGTTTCTTTTAGAGTCGTATGTGGCTCTGTCATGTCCCATTTAGTTATTATTATTTCTTATCGCCAGTGTGGTGAGGTCCATCTCCCGTTCCGTTTGGTTGAATAGTTTCTTGTTTTGGTTAGTTTTTTTTTTATTTGAGGGGTTCCAAGTTGGTGCCGAATACTCGCTCTTCATCCCACATTATCTCTCACTTTTCCGCTCAAATTTCTTCTCTCACCATCCCTCTGAAATTCCCTTTCAGACTTCTCTTACCCACTTTAGCATCAAACTTCTCACTCTCGTTCACACCTATCTAATCACCTTATTTAACAGTCAACCACTCACCCGTTCTCTCATCCGCCTCCCCCACACCCTCCTCACTATGTCACCCTCTCTCATTCCCATCTTATCACATTCCCTCTCAGTCAGCCTCTCATGAGGGACGAGGGAAGCTCTCACCTATCCCATCACCCTCTATCTTACCCACAATCTCACTCTCCATCTCCCTCTCTTCTTCCCAGTCTACCAGCATCCTCCTCCGTGTTTTCCAAGCCGTGACTCGCTCCCGAGGGATTATTGGACTATCCTGTGGCCACAAAGATAACTTATCGTTCGCCACCCCTAAGGACAGGGCCGTCCAAGTTTTCTCATTAAAACGTGATTAGGCTCCGTAAGAAATCGCTATGAAAATATTTGAGAATTAAATTTCTCTAATGTTATTAGCAGCTGACGTAAAGTCGAACGAGGGGAACCCACTCCTGAGATATGATTAAGAGCCGCACTCGAGAGAGAGATGTGAGGAAGAGACACTCTTCTGAGAAATGATGAAGGGACACACACTCACACATACACTTGAGATGTGATGGGGAGACGTACTCATATGAGGTAAAGGATATTGGCTTGCTTCAAGATAAGAAGAAATGTAAAGCAAATTTTTTTCTGTCGGTTTTGATGAAACTGTGTTTTGACCTTGGATGTGGAAGTGTTTTCACAGACACACACACACACACACACACACACACACACACACACACACACACACACCCACACACACACACACACACACATACACACACACACACACACACACACACACACACACACACACACACACACACACACACACACACACTCACACACAAGGTCGTTGGAAGACAGAAGAGTTAGGGGGACATGATCACCACATTCAAGATTCTGAAGGGAATTGATAGGGTAGATAAAGACAGGCTATTTAACACAAGGGGCACATGCACAAGGGGCCACAGGTGGAAACTGAGTGCCCAAATGAGCCACAGAGATATTAGGAAGAACTTTTTAGTGTCAGAGTGGTTGACAAATGGAATGCATTAGGAAGTGATGTGGTGGAGGCTGACTCCATACACAGTTTCAAGTGTAGATATGATAGAGCCCAAAAGGCTCAAGAATCTGTACACCTGTTGATTGACAGTTGAGAGGCGGGACCAAAGAGCCAGAGCTCAACCCCCGCAAACACAACTAGGTGAGTACACACACACACACACAAACACACACACACACACACACACACACACACACACACACACACACACACACACACACACACCACACACACACACACACAACACAAACACACACACACACACACACACACACACACACACACACACACACACACACACACACACACACCAAAATTATGAGCAGGATTAAGACAGAGGAGGACAGCTTGAGGCTTCAAGAAGACCTGGAAAAGCAGCAAGAATGGTCGAATAAATGGTTGATAGAGTTTACCCCAAGCAAATGCAATGTAATGAAGATAGGTGTAGGGAGCAGGAGACCAGATACAAGGTATCATCTGGGAGATGAAATGCTTCAAGAGTCTGAGAGAAAAACCTAGGGGGTTGATATCACGTCAGACCTGTCCCCTGAAGCTCATATCAAGAGGATAACATCAGCGGCATATGCCAGGTTGGCTAACATAAGAATGGCCTTTAGAAACCTGAGTAAGGAATCCTTCAGAACTTTGTTTCCCACATATGTCAGACCTATCCTGGAGTATGCGGCTCCAGCATGGAGTCCATATCTAGTCAAGCATAAGACTAAACTGGAAAAGGTTCAAAGGTTTGCCACCAGACTAGTACCCGAGCTGAGGGGTATGAGCTACGAGGAGAGACTACGGGAATTAAACCTTCCGTCACTGGGAGACAGAAGAGTTAGATGGGGCATGATCACCACATACAAGATTCTCAGAGGAATTGATAGGGTAGGTAAAGACAGGCTATTTACCCCAAGGGGCACATGCACTAGGGTTCACAGGTGGAAATTGAGTGCCCAAATGAGCCATAGAGACGTTAGAAAGAATTTTTTTCAGTGTCAGAGTAGTAGACAAATGGAATGAATGAAATTAGTAGACAAACAAATCTTCTCCGAGGCTATAGGTATCTACACTTGCACCAGAGGTGGTGCACTCTCAACTAGAGGGTAGAAGGATTCGAATCCAGACAGTTAGGGACTCCATGCACCTTAGCGTATCCAGTCCTTTCACCACTAGGCCACAACGACTGTAAACAGAATTGGAAGACGAAAGACCCTTAACCCAATTTCCAACAGCACTCGGTTACTTACCAGGATCTCATGACTTCCAATACTTTTTAACAGTCATTGTGGCCTAGTGGTGAAAGTACTGGACACGTGAAGAAAATATCCTGAGAAGGGTTCCAGAGATCCTTCTCATGATTCTTGCATTATTCACTCCGGAATCATTATTACATAATCAACACTCTTGCGTTTCACATCATTTTTTTTTTGTTCCCACCACCTTCGTCAGTTTACTAGTCCTCATTTGTGGCCCCTTACTGTACCTCCATCATGGGAGTAATATCTGCATGTCCCGCTCCCTTGAGCATCGTGAGAATAACGAGTGATGTTCATGAGCCTTCCATTATGTGAATGTTGCATCATGTTGGTGGATGCAATTTCTAAAATAATTTACCCAGAAATAAACACAAAAGGTGAATGAACACTGATATCGTAATATAATATAATTAATTTAATTATTTACAAAACATTAACACAATTTACATTTATTTAGTGGGAACACCATTGGAAGTAAGATATTATTTCCAAGGAAATATTATGTTAAGATAGAAGCTTTAAACACCAGAACGAATGAAACATGCATCTATAATAAACAATTTTGGATGTTTTGTTCATAAAATATTCTTTAAAAGCTGATTCATAAAAAAATATGACTTACAAAAGCTTTGGACAATTACACAAGCAACAATGTACTCTATGCTAGTCAGATAAGGCAATGAAGTAGCGATAATATATTGAATCAGGATGTTGAGTCATCGTCCACCTTCTTCTCTCACGGTATTTCAACAACCAGTCCTCTCCCTCAATGTTAGGTTAGGTTAGGTTAGGTTAAGCATCCCATTAATCCATCCTCTCTCTATCTATGTTTACCCATCCAGCCTCCGTTTACGAACACATTTGGTTCCAAAATATTTGCCTTCTGTGTTTTTTGTAATGCATTCGGTTATTAGATATTTTCCCTGGTGTGAAATACAGAGATTTGCAATTAAACTTTTAGTTGTGTGAATTGCTGTATTCAACACCTAAACTTTTACCTCTTTTGAAATGTAGAATTCTGTACCTCAAGTTTTCCTCGTGTGAAAGAATTCAACTTCCGGATGTTCACTAGTATTAAACATAGAATTCTCCCCCTTTGACTTTGTTTATTGTGATATGCAGCTCTACACATGAATGAACTTTCCCTTTTATGAGATATACAACTCTACATATGAATGAACTTTCCCTTTTATGAGATATAACAACTCTACACATGAATGAACTTTCCCCTCCTGAAAAATATACAACTCTTCACGTGAACTTTCTCTCGTGTGAAAAATATGCTAATGTACTTTCAACTTCCCTCGGATAAAATAGACTTACAGACTTACTTACAGACTTCTCTACTATCAGACTCCATCATGTAAAATATATCTTATGTATCTGCAATAAAAATAATGTGAAATATTGTCATCTGAATGAGAAACTTTCTTGTTGTGTAAAATAGGATCTCTTAGGAGTACCTTTCAAGATGAGGAAGATAGATCTAGTTCATGAGGCCTGTGTGCTGCGTCATTGCAGCCCTGTGTGTTGCGTCTCATCAACTTTATGTGTTACGCCACAACACTTACAGACGTCGTCGTCCCTTCACCTTCTAGTGTGTGGTCTGGTCAACTTACAGACTGCTCACAAATAAAGGCAATTTATTTTTATTTTAGAATATTTCAGTTAAAGTAAAGCAGAGAAGGTAAAGTTTTTCCTGGTGACATGAAACTCACGTAAAACTTGTTTTACATGAGTTTCAAATTACGTATATCAAATTACGTATCATGTCGTATACGTGTAAAACTCACGTATCATGTTTTAGCTAATTACTCGTTTTCTTTCAAAGTTTAAAAAATATATAAACAATTATTGAATTATATTCTAAAATTACAAAAAAACTAAAACTAGGTACATGGAAAAAAATTTCGCTTCCTATTCGATATAAAATGATAATTCTCAGTGCACGTTTCTGAAGTGTAATTCTCAAATTTAACAAATTAGAATTAATCAAATATAAATTAAACTGGCTTAATTCTCTCTTTACAAAATATCTTATTTCTTACCAGCAAATTAAACTCGGCGTTTATCATATAATTAATAATATTAATTATGAAAATAGACTACATTGTTAGAAGCCAATACAGGAAGGAACGTTTCAATGTAATTATGTTGCGGCAAAGTATTTAACAGAAGCGAAGTTCGAATAGCCTTTTAGTAAATAATAATTTATTTTACTAAATACGCCTCCTGAAGCTGCCTGTTGGACATGAGTGAGAAATACAGAGATACATTTATGTGTATAGGAACACACAGGGAGAGATTGTTGGGAAAGGAACACAGAGGGAGAGATTGTTGGGAAAGGAACACACAGGGAGAGATTGTTGGGAAAGGAACACACAGGGAGAGATTGTTGGGAAAGGAACACACAGGGAGAGATGGAAAGGACACAAGGGAAGATTGTTGGGAAAGGAACACACAGGGAGAGATTGTTGGGAAAGGAACACACAGGGAGAGATGTTAGACAGAGATTGTTGGACACAGGGAGAGATTGTTGGGAAACAGGGAATTTGAAAGACAAGAGAACTTCGATGGATCACGGATAGTCTTTGCATAGGATATTCGAAAAGAAACTTACAGTGAGAGACTGTTGAGAAGATCACCCACAGAAGCTTAATGTTGGATGAGGAATACAATATAACTGTCTAGGTGTTAAATATATAGAAACACACTAACTGTTGAATGAAGAATTCACAGGAGAGTATAGC
>WNGS01033470.1:9813583-9834567 GCA_020271785.1 Procambarus virginalis
ATATAATGTTTCGTCCTTATTACGAGGAACCAAAGTCAGCTGTATCGGATAACAAGCAAATAGTTTCCGACCTCGATTTACGCTATACGACATAGATAATTTGGCACGTGTCTTTCCACCTAATGCCTCTGTTCACCTAGCAGTAAATATGTTGTTAAGAGCATCCCATGGGAAGGTCAGAAGTGGCCCAGGAGGACGAGCCTAACAGGCTTATTGGATTTGACAATGGGAACCATACACCGCCGGCTGGCTAATGCCGCTATATCAAATGCAGAACGAAAATAATACTTTTCCCCACAGCTTATACGAGAAATCCCATTACCATCGTCCAGCGCTGGTCTCATCTACACCTTCCCTCATCCTCCACTGAATTTTCACGGTGACAGGCATTTCATACCACTGAATACACACACACACTTTTTTCTCTCAAAATAAAAGTGAATAAGTGAACAGGGTGATATTGTCAGTCCTGTCGGGGCGCTGACAGCCTGGAATATTACCCAAACGCTATTTAGCTGACAGCTTGTCATCTGAACTGGCGGCTGGACCCCAGGTATGCCGTACTTAGTCCCTGCACAGGAACAATAATATACTAAACGCAGCAGTTGACACACTGGGGGAAGGTAGCCAGGATGAGAGGAACGGACGTTCATCATTCTGCAGGCAACACCATCCCACTCTCATTCACCTTTCTCTCTCATCCTCCCTTTCTCTCAACTGTCACTTTATCGCTCTCTATCTCTCCTTCACCTTCTACTTTTATATAATCTTTCCCCCCCCCCCCTCCCTCTATCTCTCTCTCTCTCTCTCTCTCTCTCTCTCTCTCTCTCTCTCTCTCTCTCTCTCTCTCTCTCTCTCTCTCTCTCTCTCTCTCTCTCTCTCTCTCTCTCTCTCTCTCTCTCTGTCTCTCTAATCTAATCTAATCTAATAAAGCACAACAAAACACAAAAGGAAGGGGTGGTAGGAGAAAAGCACACATAAACTGTATGGAGGGGGACCTAAACATTCCCTCTAATGAGTTATGTGTGGTTTCCTCCGAGGCTAAGGGTCCCCTTCTCCCAGCCAGAAGAACTTCTTCTTCCTCTCTCCTTTTAGTTATATTTTTGTCTCTCAGGTGAGAACTAGAATAGACGACTTCTGGCTCCTGTTAGCGAGTTTAGATTATGCAGGTGGTTAAGATTGGGTGATGTGTGGAGATGTGATATCATGGATAAAGTCTATTCTTTTAGTAAGCATGTTTAGCTTACTACCATACTAATTTTCACTGAAACACAATTGCAGCGGTAGGCATAATGGGAATTGATGGGAATCGGCATTGCAATGTTCAGGGAGGCACAACAACCAATGAGATACCAGAGTTTGGGCAACGATCAGAAGGCATCTGATATAAAAAGAAAAAGAAGGAAGCTAAAGCAATCTTCAAAGTGTGCTCCCATCGGTAGAGGTGATGACAAGATTGAAGCCACCACCAGGCCCAATATGAGACAAAACCAAATTTTAAGAAGATAAAAACAAACAGTGGATGAACCCTTTATAAGGAAGATCTCATTTGTATGAATGTTTTAAAAGAAACATGGATCCATATCAGCATTTCAGAAGTGACAATCAGATCAGCTAATTTTCAGGAAGCAATAAGGTGCACTAGCCATCTATTAGACAATAATAATCGAAGTGTAATAATACTCGAAGGAGGAAAGAATCAGGATGACTCCAAACAGGAGGAGTAGACATTGAAGGTCAGAACTGCAGAACATAAATTCTGATGGAGATACAGATGGGGAAAAGCCAACAAAAATGAAGATAAGATTTGCATGCTAGGCAGATACAAAAAAATAAGAAAATCGACTATTAAATACAGTGTTCACGAGCGAGGCCACACATGAGACAATCCTTGAAAATCTGAGCAAAGATCTAAATTTATCAAAATACTTGAGAATAATTTTTTCACGTAATTATAAAAGTGAAGAAAGTTGAATCAGCCTTTAATCTCAGACGGTCCTTAGATAACATCAAGATGAATGACAACTAGAGACAGGTGATCCCTGACATACCAAAACCAACTAAATCTAATTATAAACCTTAGGCTGCACACATTCCATGAAAGCAAGGCAGTGTTAACACCTATCCGGTGTCGCAATTTGTACCTATACCTCCATCCGGCTCTAGGTAAGCCTGATCTTCCTTCAGGCGCCACAGATGAACAGACCTTCCAACACAGTCTCACCCACGCGATCAAAGCCAGACTCTCGGGCTTTGATCTGACGACGCCCGCCAGTGCGAAACACAACTGAACACGTGACTTAAATACAGTCGTGGTAACCATCACACTGCATTGTGTGTGGAGGGGTAACCTGCTTAAAATAAGTCCCTGTAGTCTAAAATTAAACAGTACGCCTCAGGGAAATACTGCAACGTGGGCGATAATGTAAATATCTTGCAGGCCTGAGTTGGCAACCTTGCCAACAGGTCAATTATTCATTAATCATAAAAGAGCCCAAGTAAAGATCAGAGGATTGATCGTAAAAAGGCTCCCCCAAAAGACCTTCATCACCAAAAGGGTGACTGAAGATCTTAAATTAAACCCAGATCACTCGAGTCATATTAAACATTTCTGGGTTCGTCAGCAGCTCGAGAACTCCGACTTTCAACGTGTTGAAGACATATGTCTGGGGAAAGTATCCCTGAACCGCGAACACCGTTATTCTCCATAACATCCTGCCTGACCTACGTGTGAATGGTCTCAGGGTATCTTAGAAAAACAAAATACGTGAAATTATCTGATCCTCAAAAAATAACAACATCAAGGACATAGGGGTCTCTCTAGTTCGTTCTCGTCTCACAATTTGGAATTTCGAGTTCGAATCCCGGGCGGAACAGAAATGGTTGAGCACGTTACCTTTCATCTAATGCGGCTGTTCCCCCCTAGCAGTAAACATATACCCTGGAGTTAGTCAACTGTTGTAGAGAGACATTGTAGGGAGCGTCAGAAGTTCGACCTTGAGGGGACCTCGGTACCAGCTTAACGTACACACACACACACAGGTTACCTGTCCTCTGAAAAAAGGAATTATTATAAATTAATGGTGTTCTGGTGGGGGCCAGACAATTATATTCTCTCGCAAGAGAAAGCCCAGAATGTGAATCTCATACACATGGCTCGTGGAAAATCTAGGACTGTTAGAGAGTTCATAATTTACATTAGTGCCAGAAATTATATAGAAAGTCTAGCTTGCCTGTTGTCTTGATGTTTTAATTGAAGTTTCTAGAATGAAAGACGATTGATGGGACAACTATAACGACATGACAAGCGACGACGTTTCAGAGAGTCCCTTAACCTGAGGGAGACCAATGGAGGTGACAAGGCAAGCGTCCTTATGAGTCCTTATACAATCCATTTGTTCAGGTGACAAGGTAGGTGATCCAGAACAGTGTCTGCCCTGTGATTGGTCAAGACTCGTCCCTCGCAGCTCAGACAACATAAGATGCTCTGCCCCAGGCTGCACACACTTAAATCCTTCAAATGAATTCCTTGAGGCCGTCTGAATAAAATCCATAGAGCAGTGAACATTAGGAAGGAAAAGACGCTTGAGTTCTTCACTATTTAGCCTCGTTCCATTGTTGCAGCCAGGTGAAAGAAGATTCACAAAAGGTCAAGATAAGCAAGAATACGACATGTGAATTCGTCAGTTAATAAATCCCGTTGGGAAGTAAGAAAGAGAATGATTGGAGCTGTGATGAATCTAATGTGTTTCATTCGTACTGTTGGCTAAGGGGAGTGTACAATTATAAGTTCCAAGAGAAGGCATCTCATAGGATTTACTCATCTATACACCAAAGAACTTTACCCCAAGATTAGTGAAAGTGAATGTCGATGAGGAAATATTTGCTCATCATACTCACCAGTAGAAAGATGTTTTTTCCAGGATTAGCCAAAGGGAGACTCATTGGGGATATCTGGTAATTATTTTCAGGTAAAAATGTATCTTAAAAGTGTGAAGCAAAGTGGTAAGTGATTAACACCAACGATTATCAACTCTCAACTCTCCAAGTAGCAAGAGGAGATCCAATAGACATGCCAAGGAGTGGATATATTTCCCATTATTCTTTGATAGAAGTGAAGAATGCTTGTGGTAAATTTTGCAGATTCACGTGAACAGCCAGTGATAATTCTTGTATTTTCATTATTAACATCGATTAATGTTATACAGGACATCCCAAGATAAACAATATATATTTGAGATATATTTTTAAAATGTACATTTCTCATCCTAGTAATAATGATTATATTTGCATCTGTGTTGCACTGCACCTCACACAGTGAGGTATTGTTAGAGAGATTAAAGATGGGCGCTGCCCAATTGATCCTCAGTGGCTACAAAGCCGGGAACAGACAAGTGATTGTGGATTTAGAACAAAAGCTGTTTGCATTGCCTACCAACAATTTGTATAATGAACTAGAGTCATGTTGGAAATATCATAGCATAATTACTAACGTTTAAATTATGTCAACCAGGCATCGAAGATTCCAGCTCTTATCTTGTCAATGTCGTTACTGGTTTGAGTGAATAATTATTCATCACGAGTAATGCTTGGAGAAAGTTACACAGTAAATTAAATATTTTAAATTCCTCATCGTGAGACTATGCCTTCACAATCACCATAACCAGAGCTACTACCCACTTACAACCACGATAATCTGAATATTTTCCCACTTACAATCCACGACAATCAATGCTACTGTCTACTAACACTCACAATAATGAATGATACTGTCCACTTACGTGCACAATAATTCGAGATTGCGACTGCTGAAACCAAAATCATAATGAACCCTCGCAAGGCTTGCAGGAACATGTTTCTTGTCTAGTGCACAGTTCTTGAAAGCAGAATTAATGCAACAAGTCAGAACTCAGTCGGCTCCCTTGTCGATCACACACGAATATTCCATTATAGGATGAGAGTTCCTAGGTCCGTTTGCAATTTGTATTCTGTAAATTCCCGTGTCGATCTGGTGCCCGTGTCGATCCCGTGCCCGTGTCGATCCCGTGCCCGTGTCGATCCCGTGCCCATGTCGATCTGGTGCCCGTGTCGACTCAATGCACCTGAAAGCTTCAGGTGCCTGTCATCACAGGCACCTGAAGGCTTCAAACTAGAGTCGACATATACCCCACCTTTGTTCTGTGAAGAATGTCTAGGGACCTACCAAGCTACCTTTCATTGATTTCGATGGGTGAGAGGCCGTAATAGGACCCGACCTGTTTTTAATAGGACCAAAGGAAACCTCCCCAAAGCCACCCACGTTAGGTTCCTCCCCAACAGTAATCACCATGTAAAGTTGAGTGAAGGGGTCAGCCCCAAGACTCTGACCTCCAGCCTCAGTCAGACATTTTATTTTATAAAATAGAACTCAAAAAAGGAACAAAGAATAATACAGGAGAAAATAGACTTTATTGCCTGTTCACCAATTGCAATGATAAGCAACGAGTTTACATATATTAAGATATACAGGATGACTTCTTAAAGGTGAACTCCACCAGCACTTGGTAGAACAATGCTGCATGTGCAACATGGGCTGCATCTTTGCAGCTGGGGAATGAGGGGAGAGGAGATGGAAAAGGGGAGAATGGGAGAGCGAGAGAGAGCAGAAAGGGAGAGGGGAAGATCAATGCAGCGAGGATGGAGGGACAGCGTTTGGGCTAGAATAATGTAATCTTATTACAATTTGTACATAGTAGTACGGTAGTACAGTTGGATTCATTCTCGACTCACAATCGGGAATCCTGGGTTCGAATCCCCGGCGGGACTAAAAGGGTTGTGGGCACGTTTTCTTTCACATAAAGGGGACCTGTTCACCTAGTATAGGGCCTGTTCACCTAGAATCTATATATGTGCTATATATAGCACATATATAGATTCCCAGGTGACAGTCAACTGCTGTGGGGGATGATCCTCGGGGTGATATAGTACATATATATATATATATATATATATATATATATATATATATATATATATATATAATATATATATATATATATATATATATATATACATATATATATATTATATATATATATATATATATATATATGTGTGTGTGTGTGTGTGTGTGTGATATATATATATATATATATATATATATATATATATATATATATATATATATATATATATTCTGCAGCACTAAAGATGGGTGCTGCCCATCTAATATCTCTCTAACAATGGCTCACTGTGAGAGCTCAATCACTCTGCATATGCTGCTTGTCCCTGACAACAGAATTATTAAGAATAATAACTATATATATTTCTCTAAACGAGCAAAATAACGCCCCTTGACCGTTCTCTCTTTACCTTTGTGAAAGCAGGCATTGTGTACATTATTATGCTGAATGTCAACATCACATACACCAACTATTGGGAGAGAATATTAAAAGCATTGAAATAGCGAAGTTATTTAAATGTTTCTTTCCAAAAATTGGGCGTTATCACATAGCATCTAGAGCAATATATCAACTTCTATTTAAAGGTTATAATGCTAGAGATAACAGATAGCTGTTTAGCATCGCCCTCAGCATCCAGCAGAGGATCTCTCTGGCACAAGAGTTACTCCAGATTAACCTAATATATTTAGATAATTGGGTCGTAAAAACTATCCTTCTTGTTTGAATCTAAGGTATTATGTTTCTAATTTACCTACAAAAACTAGGGGTTTGTTTTGTTGAGCAGACCACACACTAGAAGGTGAAGGGACGACGACGTTTCGGTCCGTCCTGGACTATTCTCAAGTCGATTGGGAGAATAGTCCAGGACGGACCGAAACGTCGTCGTCCCTTCACCTTCTAGTGTGTGGTCTGGTCAACATACTTTAGCCACGTTATTGTGACTCATAGCCTGCCTAGGGGGTTGTTTGTTATATATTTTATAAACAACATTATATATTAATAAGTGCTGGTTAGTACCGTTAATAAAAAAAGGCCAAAACCACTAAAAACAACGTTTGGGATCGCTAAAAATCTAGCACGGTGATACAAATAGCAAATATATATATATATATATATATATATATATATATATATATATATATATATATATTCAAACCCCGTTGTTTTCCATAAACAAAAAGCACATATCAATTCGCGAGGAAAATAAATTTTAAACGTTGAATCAAAATACACAAAAAAAACTACCAGGAGGAATTTTATCACAATTTTTACAGCCGCATCCTGAACAATTGAAGAGCCATCGGGAGTAAGTCGTCAATCAGACCTCGAGCACAAGTTAGTAACCTAACTAGTTAGGAACAAACTAACTTCACCAGTTAGGAACACCTGGTATTGCCATCTCTCCTGGATTATGTTAGGTGTTAGCTGGCCAGTTACTAACGTACCCTGTCTCAGTCGTCAGTGATTAGTTTGCTCAGAGAACAACGCCGCCTGTTGGGCAGTCTTGGATCCGAGGGTATATGATCTGTTCCGAAGATATATGTTCTGTTAACATCAGCGAATCCTTTGCAGGATTTTTTTATCTATACAGCTGGGGTGAGTTAGTGATTCTACCTAACATAAAAGTGTAACATTGATTCATTTTCCTGCCCCACTTATAATTTTTGAGATTATAGGATTATACGTATTCTAATATCGCATCAAATTATCCTACGATGCATACGTGGGAACCAATTTTAGGAATCGGGAGCTGTTTACTAACTTACCAGAAGGGGTCTGTCTCTTTGCCACTACTCCTGAAATTTTGCTACTCTGAGTGGACGAGTTTGTTCCAGACGTTGATTGGACACCATAACATTGAGGGTTTATCTTCACTAAGTAAAGTCTTGAATAATCTAAAATTAAATTAACTTCTTTCTATCTTGACTGTATGTGAGAGAAGGATGGAGGGAATTCTCAGGTGAAAGCGCCGAGCCATTACGACTATATAGCACTGGGAAAAGGTCAGGATAAGCGAGAGGTCACGACCTCTCCGTAGGGTGCTGTCGCACCTCCACAGATCTCCACTATCAGCTAATGATACTGGTAATGGCTCCAAAGGGCCACCACTTACGGGCTATTCATGCCCGTGCCACCTTTTGGGTGGCTTAATCTTCAACAATCAATCAATCAGGATAAGGATTTGGGATGGGACGAGGGGCGAGAGGAGGGTAAGAAATGGTGCCTAACCACTTGGACGATCAGGGAAATGTATGAGAGACTTAATCATAATTGCACTGGGTGTTTGAAGCCTCGTTCTCCCTCTGCAGCGCTCGCTGCTTGCCCTTGGAGCTAGTAGAATATGGACGCAGCGCCGTAAATCATAAGACTCCAATGATAAGATGCCATATCGGATCACAGCTTCAGCCATTAGGCATGAGACTTCGACGGGGAAAAGATCCTTATCCGTTCGCCCTTATTCATCCTGCAGTAACTGGGGGACTTGGTTGTAAATTGATTCTTGGATCATGTTCCAGTACGTGTTTTCTGATAAGTCGTAAATAGAACAGCAGGTAGTGAGAGCCTGCTAGCTGGAGTAATTAAATAGTTACACCTGCAGCTTTTTGTTATATCAAAAATATACAATACATTTTGTTGTGTTGAAGATTTTTCGATGACACTTTCATTTCTGAAAATACCCCAAGGTATTATCCATGTTGCTCGTGACCTTACAGCAAGAGCTTTGCATATATGTATTTTCATTTCAAAGTAGAAAAACCTCTGTCTGGAAAGTTACTCATCCTTGTGTTTCATTTATATATCTGCTCTACGCTCTAAGTCCTTCTGTTATTGCTGCACCTAGAAATTCTGTTCTCCTTAACTGTAATCAATTACTCCCACGTGTCTTATACATCTGTACAATGCCCCCTCAATCTTTTCTTTCTTTGAGACGTGAACTTCTGTTTCCACAGATTACGAGCTTACCTCTAAATTCAGTCAAATCTTATATAGTGTTAAAAGCGAGTCGTTATTCCCTAATTATGTTAAACATATTACGTGAATACGATCATAATATGATAACAGTTTCGTGTGTTTCTGTATAAGGTTCATTGTTTCTTTCTCCTCCTTTTATCTGGTTATTTTTATCAAGCTTCCTGTTGCCTTTTTAAGACTTCCTGATATTACATCTTCTAATGTTGTTTCAGCTGAGATCACCAACACAAGAAAGTTTAATGCTTCAACATTATTATTCACATGCAGTACACTCTCTACCATTCTCCATGCATGCAATATCGTTTCACAGGTACATGCACTGAGCACGAGTGGAGAACAGGGCAAAGGCATTTAACTATCCCCTCCCCCCCCCATCCCCCTTTTCTAGCAGCCGTAACCGGGGACCTGGCTGTAAATCGATTGCTGGATCGTGCTCAGGGAAAACATATTCTTGTAAATTTTAGGTTCTGTGTGAGCAGGAGTGAGAGGATAGTCTAAGAATGCCAACAAGAGTCAGAGATAATCTCCCCCCCCCCCCTGCAGCCGCCTGTTATTATAAAAATATACAATCCATTTTTGTTCAGTGATGACGATTTGTTCTTTGAGGTCGTTACGTGTGTAAAGACGACCCGAGGTATCCTGCTTGACATTTGTGACCCTTCAGCACGAGATTTATTTGATGTCTTGTTCCCACAAATACAACTTTTTGATATCACTAGTTGGCAGCAACTTTTTGATATCACTAGTGGGCAGCAACTTTTTGATATCATTAGTAGGCAGCAACTTGTTGATATCACTAGTGGGCAGCAACTTGTTGATATCATTAGTGGGCAGCAACTTGTTGATATCACTAGTGGGCAGCAACTTGTTGATATCACTAGTGGGCAGCAACTTTTTGATATCACTAGTGGGCAGCATCTTTTTATATCACTAGTGGGCAGCAACTTTTTATATCACTAGTGGGCAGCAACTTGTTGATATCACTAGTAGGCAGCAACTTGTTGATATCACTAGTAGGCAGCAACTTGTTGATATCACTAGTGGGCAGCACTTTTTGATATCACTAGTGGGCAGCAACTTTTTTATATCACTAGTGGGCAGCAACTTGTTGATATCACTAGAGTGCAGCAACTTGTTGATATCACTAGTGGGTAGCAACTTGTTGATATCACTAGTGGGCAGCAACTTGTTGATATCACTAGTGGGCAGCAACTTGTTGATATCACTAGTGGGCAGCAACTTGTTGATATCACTAGTGGGCAGCAACTTGTTGATATCACTAGTGGGCAGCAACTTGTTGATATCACTAGTGGGCAGCAACTTGTTGATATCACTAGTGGGCAGCAACTTGTTGATATCACTAGTGGGTAGCAACTTGTTGATATCACTAGTAGGCAGCTTGTTCGTCAAAGAACCTTCATAGTCTCCAGCGGTCATTAGGAAAGTGATATGACTTGGACCTAGTGAAGTGGCAATGAAAGTACCCTTACAGCCTCCTGAAGCAATTATAATATATTCTAGTATATGTTCCAGCTCTGTTGCTTTTGTTCCATATTCCATCAATTGTATCTTTACTTCCTCGTTGAAATCCTCGTATAGCTCTTCAAAGCTGCATCTATTTTTCTGTCATCCTGCACTCTAAGTCTTCTCGCGTGGTTAATTATTATAGACGTCGTGCGACGTCTTGCTTAGTGCCTCACAGACGAACATGTTTTCCAGAGAAATAAAGACATTTCCAACACTTCTAAGCTTAACCACATTGTCCTTGATCGTAAATTTTTTTAT
Organism: Procambarus virginalis; assembly: GCA_020271785.1. Classification (NCBI taxonomy): domain Eukaryota; kingdom Metazoa; phylum Arthropoda; class Malacostraca; order Decapoda; family Cambaridae; genus Procambarus; species Procambarus virginalis. The sequence goes on from WNGS01033470.1 coordinate 9,824,284, forward strand.
GAATAAATCAATTTATTTTATGAATTTTTATGAATAAATGAATCTGTACCTCAGTAGATTGACGGTTGAAAGGTGGGACCAAAGAGCCAAAACTCAACCCCAGCAAGTACAACTAGGTGAGTACAACTAGGTGAGTACACACACACACACACACACACACACACACACACACACACACACACACACACACACACACACACAGTAAATCTAGGTAACTGGGTTACCTATGGGAAAATCTGGGTAAATCTAGGTTACCTAGCAGTAAATAGGTACCTGGAAGTTAGTCAGCTGTCATGGCCTGCTTCCTGGGGTGTGTATGTGTGTGTGTGGTGTGGAAAAAAAAAGTAGTTAGTAAACAGTTGATTGACAGTTGAGAGGCGGGCCGAAAGAGCAAAGCTCAACCCCCGCAAGCACAACTAGGTGAAAACAACTAGGTGAAAAAACACGCACAACCTATCATCTAAATTTAATCTTCTAAATGTGCTTATACCTTAAATTTTTGCTGCTAATCCCTTCTTGAAAGCAATCATCGCTTATTGCAGTGACTCTCCCCCCAATTATATCTGATTGCATTTGCTCCTAATTCCGTATATTTACTTAGCATCCACTACATCTCACGTATTAATTCATATCACGCTTTATTTTGTTCTCCTCTATGTTTACTGATTCATCTTAACTTTATTATTCGTCTTATTAAATTCATTACTATTATTATTTCTATAGTTTACTCCAATAGCATTGTGAGTTCTGTTTTCTTTAATTTCTGACTATATATATATATAATATATATATAATATATATATATATATATATATATATATATATATATAATGTCGTACCTAGTAGCCAGAACGCACTTCTCAGCCTACTATGCAAGGCCCGATTTGCCTAATAGGCCAAGTTTTCATGAATTAATTGTTTTTCGACTACCTAACCTACCTAACCTAACCTAACCTAACTTTTTCGGCTACCTAACCTAACCTATAAAGATAGGTTAGGTTAGGTAGGGTTGGTTAGGTTCGGTCATATATCTACGTTAATTTTAACTCCAATAAAAAAAAATTGACCTCATACCTAATGAAATGGGTAGCTTTATCATTTCATAAGAAAAAAAATTAGAGAAAATATATTAATTCGGGAAAACTTGGCTTATTAGGCAAATCTGGCCTTGCATAGTAGGCCAAAAAGTGAGTTCTGGCTACTAGGTACGACATATATATATATATATATATATATATATATATATATATATATATATATATAATATATATATATATATATATATATATATATATATATATAATAATAATAATAATAATAAATTCATGTAAAGTCACTAGCACGCATAGCGTTTCAGGCAGGTCCTTAATCCTAATTTTCCCCGGGATATAACCCACCAAATCGTTTATCAACCAGGTACCCATTCACAGCTGGGTGAACACAGGCTACAGTTAAGGTTTGGCCTAGGATTGGACTGTGTCCTTACCAGACGTTGTTGCACACCTGCCAGACGCAGGTGTTGAAACTCCTACTAAATGTATAGTGGCGTTACCGAAACAGCAGCTGGGCGTATAGGGTGCAACTGAAACACCCGCCAGATATATAGTATGCTACTAAAACACCTGCGAAACACGTGGTGCGCTGTTGAAACACCTACCAAGCGCATGGCGGGTTATTAAAACACCAATCAGCCTGTTTCGAGTGTCTGAAACTCCAATATTTTGAATAGTGGTGATAACCCACGACAGTTCTGCCACAATACGTCATCGAATAACGTCTGTTTTCACTCGATTTGGGCGGCTGTATTTCGCTCTAAGTGATGCTGAAACTTCAAAAAAAAATCCTGTTGATATATAAATCTATGATATAAGTGAAACTCGACCCAAGGCAAGCCATTATCTTGAATGGAGTGCACCATTCAGAAAATCTAGAATAGATTCGCTAGAGAGAGATTAAATGAACAAAAAGAAATGATAAGAAAATCTGGTTGTAGTGAAAAGCCAAATGCAGGGTCCCCCAAGGCCAACATACCGAGTCCCGAGGCATTATGGAACAACAAACGCTTCTGGAGTCCGCAGCGCTGAGTTACCAAGGTTTACCCAGTGAATTAGGTGGGGGTCTGAAGGAACTTTTTGATTAAGGTATATAGTGACACTCTCTCAAACATTGCTAATATCTGGAGAGGGTCCACAGGTATCTAATGCAGATCCTTATGGGTAGACTTCATTAAGAATGTAAGTCTTGTAGAATGAACAATATGATTTATCTTAAATTATGGTTTTCCTTATAAACATTGTGAAGAACACAAATATTTATGTACATTTATTTATAAGCATATATAAGATGCTTTCTACTTTCTGTAAATATGAAACAATAATTTTTGAAGATGAGGAGTTACAATAACGCGGCTGAAAATTAAAAATGATAAATATCAAGACAATTGACTTGAGAATGGTCCAGGACGGACCGAAACGTCGTCGTCTCTTCACATTCTAGTGTATGGTTCGGTCATCAAATAATTTCCGAACTTCTTAAATACCAAGTGTGCATCAGCTATGAATTTGATGCAAAGTTTATTAAAAAAAAAATTAAATCTATAGGATACATTATTTTCAAAGCATGAGTCACTGACTTTAATAATATACACATACATAATTACCTTCTTAAAATTATATGAGAGATTAAGGATCTATCCCAAAACGCTTGCGTGCTAGTGGCCTTATAAGAATGTAAATCTTCAAGTCTCTGTACTCTAATAAATCTAATGTCCCTTCTTGTATATAACTAAATAAATATATAAATAAATATGGCTTGCAAAGATTGATTTAATGATTACATTAAAGGTGTTGTTATGCTCGTCTGTCATCACTCATAAACTTTTTAAATTATTTAAATTTTAGGATAGAAAAGCATGTACTTAATTCGGTATCTCTCAAGTTAATGAATTATAGCAAGTAGGAAAACCAGGGCAATACCATCAGCACTACGCCATCTGAACCACGTGTTTGGTCTTGCAAGCACGTGTTTAGTAAGGCTGGGAGAAGTGGAAGGAGGCAGTGGGGTGAGAAGGGATAAAGATCTAACTGATGTGGCAAAAAATCACCTCATCATGTATTAAAATTTTGGAGTACTCTCATTGTTGTCAAAAACTTCACCACTGATTTTTTTTCAACTGACCTTCAGCAGTTTCACTCATATATTCATCATAAGTTGAGTGCAACAAAAACTGTAAAAACAAAATTCAATGATGCTAAACTTTATGAAATAAAGTTCAGCATCACTGAACGACATAATTAAAAACAACTTTTAATGAAGAGACGACCATCTGTAACCCCCAAAGAACGGTGCTAGTATCCTGCTTCTGGATGAATGCCTCGGAGATTTTAGGTTAATTCTAACCCAAGTGAAGTGTTACGAGAACAAACGTACTTCACATAAAATGGAATATGAAACTAAAATTTGATAGCAACATCGACGACGCGATTATAAGATGTAGTAGCGGGTGATTTTTCGAAATATATTTCGAAACTGAATTTCGAACACCACCCACGCCTGCCGGCCCGAGACGCTACACCCAAACGCCACACGTTTGGGTGTAGAAACACAAAATTTACAACAAAAGGTCTTCTAGACCCCAGACGTTTATTATCACAGAGACACACTTGTTCAGTTAATTAACAACACTGTTTCCAAACTGTATTTTTGACCCAGGTCTTTATCTGCATCTAAAATTATACAATTTGTATCTATTGTTTTATACATTATTTTTTTTTAGAATTTTAGCACCCTATTAATATTCCCATTGTAATGACCTTCATTTAACTGGAATGCATCAGTTGTTTTTCCTAGAGAATATAAATTTTGCTCACTATATACTGTTCCCTTTTGAGAATTTTAATTTCCGAGAATAACTTTAGCACTTTTTATGTTTTCTATAGAATTAGTTTACGGTCTGACATGAGCTGACCACCTTAACGAAAAGTGGATTAACAAGGAAGGGATAAAGTTCAGGAATGTAATTAGCTGTTTGATTTGGCTTTGGATTTAAGACTTAATCCCATCGCCTAAGATGTGCCCTGGTTCCTCCTTCAATTCTCGGAAGCACTCTTGTCCAACATTACTTCTAAAGGTCCAAAACCGTCATTTAAATTTCCAGATACAAAGGTTTTATACCGGAAAATCCTCTTTAGTTTGGATGTCAGTATTTCTCTCGCTAAGTGTAACGTTTTCTTCTTTCTGGCTTGACTTTCATAGTCCATCCTTCCTCTTTTTATTATCTTATCCTAGCTTTTTATCCTCTGGTTTATGATCGTGTTCGTCACTGCATTACCGAGGCTCCTGGCTTCATTCTTGTCACGCTCAGCAGTAAAGTCGATTGAGTGATTGAAAATTTGACTAAACCCGTATAAAACGAAATTCTCCGTGTGGTTTTTTTTTCAGCACCGCCTAATTAGTTCGTGATAAATACAAAACAAAAAACACGACAAGATATTTTTCCCCCCGGTCGATATGCAATCAATCAAGGGGTCGAGGGAATTTCATTAGAACATTTTACTCCGTGAGCTCAAAAGAAGAATTAATTATAAAGTTCTCATTTGGGGCGTCAACACGAGTGTGGTGAAGCTGAGATGTGATGCGGAGAGAGAGAGAGAGAGAGAGAGAGAGGCTGGGAGGATAGGTAACGGGATGAATGAATTGTAGAGGGGTAGTGGGATAGGAGAGAAAGAGAGAGAGAGAGAAGTAGAGGCCAGGAAGGAGTGGGTTGGGACGCTGGCGCTCTTGGTGAAAGCTGTGACTGGACGTTTACAATACGGATGTACAGGTGTGAGAAAAAGGCAAAAAGGTATGGATGAGACAGGTGTGTGAGGCGGCTAAGATATATGAGGAAGATTTATGAGTAGAAGGTCATAAGCAGCCGAAATGGGGGAAGGAAAGGTAAGTGAACTATCAGGAGAAAGCACCAAGCCATTGCGACTATGTAGCACTTGGAAGGGGGTCAGGATAAGGATTCGGAATGGAACGAGGGGAAGGAATAGTGCCCAACCACTAGGACGGTCTGGGATTGATTTAACTTCAGATAGCACAAAAATCGCATGAGTCGAGGGGCTACGTACAGTTTATATTTAATAAAGCTTTCACCCTGAGCTTACCCCCGACTAGTCCGTGTCCATTCCGTACCCCAAACCACTCATATCTGTCTGTCTGTCTGTCTGTCTGTCTGTCTCTCTCTCTCTCTCTCTCTCTCTCTCTCTCTCTCTCTCTCTCTCCTCTCTCTCTCTCTCTCTCTCTCTCTCTCTCTCTCTCTCTCTCTCTCTCTCTCTCTCTGTATATCTCTCGCTGTACCTCTATCTTAATCAGTCAACCCACCACACAGACCAAAACTTAACCCACCACACACCATGTCCGGATACCACACTACACACCTAGAGCTGACACCCTTCCGACACACCATGAAATATAGCTCTTCCAACCACTGCCCCAAAAAAGTTGTAGCCCAAAACGATCTATAACCATCAAACTGTCATCAACGGGCTTTTGTTGGGGAGTATCTCCCGTCCCTGGTGGCGACGGGAGAGATCACCTCAGCTGAATTACACCCACACCACAGCGTCAACATTTCCCCGTCTGCGTCGTGAACATGATGACGCAGGCGGGGGTAAGAGAGAAAGTGGTAGGTGGTGAACCAGGGGGTAAAGGAACAAGTGGGAAAGTGGTAAGTGGGATGGGAAGTTGCAGGAGAAGAGACAGATGGGCAGTACAGGTTATGGGACTAACGGGAAAGAATAATATATTATAGAACAAGGGCACGAAGGCAGAAGGTAAATGGTAGAATTATGGATAGGAGGGTATACAAGGTATGTTGAAGCAGCGATTGGGACAGACGGGAAAGAGGTATATGGTTGATTGTGTAAGAGGATGACATTCTTTCCATCAAGAAACCACTGAAGACAATTTTCTTCAGTGATTTGTTAAGAGAACTTATCGTGTTTTCTTTCAATATGTAGAAAATTAGACCTTTATTTATAATGTCACTGCATTTTAAATAAAGTGCTCAAGTTAGAGTATTGTAGCTGTTGTTCTGACTTGATCACCAGTTTGAGTGCCAGAGTTACTTCGGTTCATTCAAGTAACAGTAAACCGTCTTTCATTCAAAGGCACCAATAACCATTTTAATTTTCAATAACTAATACCAGTATTTTTCATCCATATCACAAACTTCAATTCCCTATAAAAAATTACATCTGGTATTTACTACAGAGTTTCCCAAACCACTTGTTGAATTAAATCACAGAGTTCATAATATAAAACTAAACTACAACTATTTGCATAAATTTTTTTTGGGGTACAGTTGCCCCTTCGCCTTGTCCACTAAACTTAGTTTGTTTTTTTTAACATTAACTGTTGAACTTGAAATTAATTATTAACCTTTATACGGCCAGGATAATTAATTTTTTTCCCGTGAAAATAACAGCAAAGTTAATAAATTGACCGAATGTCGACTTTTGGGTCCCCGGGGCGCGGCCGTAAGGGGAGCCCCTGTCCCCCCTGAAATGAACCAGCCCAACTTTGGTAAACATGGGCTTTCACACCTCACTAACTTGTTTTTCAAGTGAAAAAATAAATTGCCAAACAGACCTAAATCCGAACCTACCTAATAACGCCCTAATTTTTAATTATAAGAATATAAAATTTAAATTTTATAACCTCCCGATTTAAAAAACCTATTTGTTTTTAATACACAAGTAACATTTAAAAGGAGATTAATAAAGCCGTCCCCCCCCCCCCTTCGGAATGTGGGGGGGAGGAAACGAAACCGCCAGCGTTTTTTAACCGACCTCGCCTTGACGCCAGGGTTTAGTTTGTGTGTGTTTTAACCAATGGGGAAAAGTGTAAAATTCTGCATAATATCCTACCCATATAAAGTTTTTTACAAATCATGATCCACCTCCCAAATCTTTCCCCACAATATCCGAGAGGAGAAAACAGACTTAATTTTTGAGCATTATGGGAATACAAACATTTAAAAATATACAAAACCCCGTTGGAAAAAAAAATAATACGGGAAAAAACAAATAATCCTCGGAAGGACATATTACAAAACTCGATGTTTTTAATAATCGCCGAACAAATGTATAATGCCATTAAGTTTAGAATTTGGGTAAGTGGAGGTTTTTGAACTATAATAGTTTTTTCATGCCCACGCCCTCCTATAAATTATTTGAAAAAAAAAAAAAAACTTTACCTCCCCCCTTACCCCTTAACAAGGGAACGACCCACACAACAAACGCCCCCCCGCTGCTTTTTCTTTTGAAAGAAACTGACGGGGGTTCCCGTAGTTCAATGAACCCGTAGCGGGACCCAACCCGAGCCCCAAACTCCCACCCCCCACCCACCCTGCCCTCAAATTTAATTTGGAAACGCCATAAAAATTGAAAATTCCCCCCCTAAAGTGTTAATACGACCCCTGTTGTAAAAATTAATATTTTATAATGGAAGTAAAATCCTTTTCCTCCAGGTTAATTTTGGAGATTTCCTGAAGATCCATTATAATTGGTCCCCCTAATTAACCGAATAATTTTGTGTTTTTAAAATTTTTTAATTATGCCACCAGAAATACAAATTTTCCCCCTCCCCTTGAGGGCCACATATTAATTTGTTTCAAGGAACTGGCCCCCCGGTTTTTTTGTAAATCCCCTTTTTATCGCCACACAAAAAAAGAATTCGTCGTGCCGGATTTTTTGTTTTTTATTTTTTAATAAACATAAAAAAAAAGATTTTTTTTTACAATTCCCCCCCTTCCTAAGCCACTAAAGCACGCATAGAGTTTTTTTTTCGGGCAAGGGTCCCTTAATCCTAATTTTTTTTTTTTCCCCTCCGGAAATACGACCCGCCAAATCGTTTTAAAAAAACAAAAACCTATTTTTTTCCACTTGCTGGGTGAACATTTGTTTAAGAAATTTTGGCGTTCACGGTCCCCCCAATCCCTTCACCCCTGGCCAGATCGAAACCCAGGTTCCAAATGGTTGTATTGGTTTTTGCCCGCCGAAAGGCGGTGCCTAGGTTTTTTAAATTGGTGCACCCATATCATCCCCTGTGAAAACGTATCGCAAAAAGCATTTACAAAAAGGGCCAAAAAAAACAAAAAGGGCCCATTTTTTATCAGAACAAAGGGCCCCTAGACCGAGAGCTGGGCTTTTACCCTTTTTTTTGCCCAACTGCCAACCACAGAGGAAAACTTGTTTTTTTCCGTGGGGGCGAAATGTTGGAATTTTAGAAATTTTTTTTTGAAACCTGAAAACCTAAACATAGCCTCACCCCACCCTTAACGTAACCCAAAATTCAACCAATCCCTTAATTCAACAGACGCCCCCCAATGCAGCCTAACTTTAATAACATAACCTAATACAGCCCTAAGCATAACAATACATCCTGATTTAAAAATCAGAAAAAAAGAATTTTTTACCGAATTCGTCCCCTCCGTGGTCCCCCCCCCGAGTGTAAAAATTCAGAAAACCCTAAAAACCCAGTTTTTGGTGTAAACCTAATACTGGACCTAGCAAAAAAGCCAAAACCCTGCAACGAGGAGGTCCCCCCCACATAATGGGGGCTTTGAAAAAATAGGTTTTGGCCAACCCTCACCAAACACTAATAAAAGTGAAAGGACAAAGTTTGTGGGGCATTTCTCACCAATCGAACTTGGAATGGTCCAGAAACGGACAGAAAACGTCCCCCCCCCCCCCCGTCCCGTACCCCCCATTTCCACTTTTTTTTCTTGGTGCGGGTTTTTTTGTCCCAAACAAAAACCCCTCCAACCCTAACAATGGACCACACCCCCCTAACTCTACCAAGCACACGAAGAAGCCGTACCAAAGTTTTGGGAAATTGGTCCCACAAGAACCCAGCCAACGTGGGTTGTAGTGGGGTAGGTTCCCCAGAACATGGGTCCCCCGCCCCCAGGTGCCCCCCTTCCCCTGGGGTGTTTGAGGGCAACAAGCCCCCCCAAAGTTTGCTTTGGCTCCCAGAAAGAAGTGAATAAGTGCCTGGCCGAACACATAGAAAACTTCCCTTATGTCCAATGGTTCATGATAAAAGTTGAAGAAGGTACAACAGCCTTGTCTTGGCCACCGAAACAGTGAATAACGGTCAAATATGACGTTCTTTGATTAAATAAATGAAGACAACGCATAACCCTCAAGTTGTTCAATTTAGTTCCTCAGGCTCTTTGCTATATTGCGAAGACACTGTAATATTGTCCAATCAAAGCTATATCAACAGCCAAATATAATTGACTAATGAAGCAGCGGTTTGATGCTGGCTTGCGGATATAATGTTGTTCTGCCATCTGATGCCAGTCTCTTTCCTGCTGATTTCCTGAACTCTTTAGAATGTAGCTGCATCAATCTTCTAGTTTGTTGATCTCGAGCTCTGAGTGACTAATCAAGACTCGATCAGACACCTAGGGAGACTGCTCCTAGTCATGGCTCAGCACTAAGCTGAAGCCCGGTTAATCCTTTCATGCACACCCAATGGAAAGGCACTAGTTTATCAAGCCTTCACTACAAACGACAACCATCCGCAACTTTACGCCTCACCTGATTTGACAGACACTAAGAGGTTAATCAAAGAAATATATCTTATATATTTGTGTATATAAATATGAAAAATATAGCATTTGTACTAATTGATCTTGTGGCATTCAATAGATAAAGTGTAGTTCTCCAACATGTAGTCCTGCCCTCATGCAATTATAAATGAAACTGTTACAGAAAGATAAAATGTCATAATTATTAGCGTTCATTAGAGTATTAATTTTGGAGTGATGGTAAGAGCCGTCCCGAGGGTCCCACGTGTGGAGCTCTTGACAGGTCCAGTCATAAGAACGGGCAAGGTATTAATGTTGGTTAGCCGCCTGCACGCCTCTCTCGCCCCCTGCCACCACCCTCGTCCCTGCCCCACCTCCCAAATTAAATGTTGGTCAGGGGATTTCAGAGAGTCAGACAGTATCACGGGCCGCTGTGGTGGGTGTGGTGGTAGGCTGGGCTGATGCTTCTGCCCTTTACACATCGTGGGGAATTTTTTGTTGTGGCGATTAACCTTATTCCTATCCTCTCTCTCTCTCTCCTCTCTCTCTCTCTCTTCTCTCTCTCTCTCTCTCTCTCTCTCTCTCTCTGTTCTCTCCTCTCCTCTCTCGCTCTCTCCCTCGCCTCTCTCTCGTCTCACATCTCTCGCTCAGGGTCTCCCTCTTCTCTCTATCCTTGACTCTCTTCTCCGCTCTCTCTCTCG
>WNGS01033470.1:9864084-9883100 GCA_020271785.1 Procambarus virginalis
CCTAGTTTGAGGATGGGCTGATTGCTTAGTGTGAAAATGGGCTGATTGCTTAGTGTGAAAATGGGCTGATTGCTTAGTGTGAGATTTGTCTCATAACTTAGTGTGAGGACAGGTTCATAACTCTGTGTAAGAAGTGTTAATAATTTAAAAGTCTTTATCAAAATATTTGTTTTATTATCTAGTCTTCATCTCACATAAATAATAAATAGACGTTTTCAAAAGGCAAAACAAATTTACTGTTATCTTCACCAGACAATGAGTGGAACCCTTAACTCGGATCAAGCAAAATAAATATAATAAGTCATTTTATTTGCTCACAAAAATTAAACAAAGTTTTCCACCATTGACAGAAGGTAACAAAGTGTAAAATACAATTATTTAATTAAATAAAACAGTTACAATTCGTCAAAATAATTGCATTAAACAAAATGAATATCCTCGCTTTTTAATATTTCTTTTTTTCTTACACTTCCTGATAACAGTGAGGGCTTTTATAGGTTATAAATTTTTTATATGATTACATATATATATAGATATATATATATACCGTACCTAGTAGCCAGAACGCACTTCTCGGCTACTATGCAAGGTCCGATTTGCCTAATAGGCCGAGTGATTTTCTATATTTTCAATAAATTGTTTCCAATTAGTTTATTGGAATTATTATTATTATTAATATATTAGGAACATAATTATTAACTTAGTTGTGTTAGGTTAGGTTAGGTTAAGTTAGGTTAGGTTAGGTAGGGTTGGTTAGGTTCGGTCATATTCTACGTTAGTTTTAACTCAAATTTAAAAAAAATAGCTTATACAAAAATATATGGATTAGGAAAATGAACCTATTTTATGTTTTTTTTTTTTGAAGCTTCACCTCTCACCTCGATTTCTGATCAGACCCTTTGATTGCCAACTTGACTAAAGAGGCTATTAGTGCCCGCAACTTACAGACTGGAGCAGGCTTCACCATGGGTGGAAGAAAAAGATTAATCAAGCATCCACTCAACGTAAGTTGAGAGTCTCTTGACATTTGCCGTTGCAATGCATCAACGTATATGCAAAATCAATGATTTCGATGTATAAACTCTTTTAAGGAAAATTTTTTAAACATTACCTTGCAATACTCCAATGATATTTGTTTCTTTCAGGGTTGCTTTCAATCTATATTACCTATGTTCAATGAATTATTAACTTCCATTGCTTCAGAACTGGTAGATGTTTTAGCCTCTCACTGAACAATATTTGATGACTATTGGACAGTGATTTTCATCAAATGTAGAGTAACCAGAAAGACCAAAATTCTGACCGTCACACATTTAAATTTATATCTTCACTCCTGAAGGTGATACTGACTCTTGGATAAATTGCTATTAAAATCATAGTGCAAAAAAATAATCTTGCGTAATGTCAAATCAATGTATAAGCTACGCAAGGGGTGCTCTAGAATTATTTGCCTCTGTGGACAAACAGTCTATTGCCGTTTAGGTTATAGAGCAAGTCTCACACACACAGTATTAACAACATATTATTTGTTTTCCATGGAACCTGAACGCAAATAAACCTTATATATAACAAAAGCAGTCCATTCACAAACAATTTTTTTACGAAAGCATAAAATACTGAGCAAACTGCTGGTCAGTGGCCACATACCCAAGAGACACCATAATCTTCTGGATGACACCAACGGTGACAGAAACATTACTGGTGTCATCTGGGATGTTTCATTCACCTGGGCTATAGAAGACTCGAACCGTGGACCCCAATCGTGTGAGGCGAAAGCTCTATCGACCGAGCTATCGAGTAGTCATATTCATCAGGGATGTGTTTTCGTGTCACGGCTGCGACCGATACATAATGTTCTACGACCTTCATACTCACATAACGGTATCGGGTCGCCAGAGGCATATATTATTGTACTGGAATGGAACGAGCAGGGCCCCCGAAAGGCGAGTTATCCGCACAAACTGCCCGTGTTGAATTATTCCGGAATCATTAACGATGTGTGTGTATAAATTTTCGAATATATTGAAAACGATATTTCATCGTAATTGAAAACTTTCAGCACGGCGAAAATTCAAGCACGGCAATTGAACTAAAAGTTGAACCCAGTTGTAACCAGGGTTCCGATAAGGTAGCAAATGATACAGTGATATTGTTCTCGTGCGAAGCTTACGGCCAGCGACACATAATCGCCAGGGAAGCACTAAACATGCCGTAAGAATTCTCATTACAGATAATGAGGTCATTTCTTCCTCCCTATCACCTTGAGCCCTCGAAAAAACAACAAAATATGCATGTTACTATAACATAAATATTGTGAAATTTTCTTTATCGAGCCTCACTCGGTTCAGTTTCGTTATATTCAAGCTTTTAAGCCCTATTGGAATATGCGCAGAATTTCACACAATTTAATATAGAAGCCAATTATCATTTTTTTTTTAGGCCTGAACTTCTCAATATAGCGAAAGATTAAGGTAATTGAAGCATGTCTTTCCCCCAAAAAAATTGGATCATTAAATGCAGACAATGCAAATTATAATACAGTTTAGAATACTTTTGATTCATTAAAAACTTGGTAAAATGAGAATTAAATACAGCAAAGAAAAAAGTAGATCCTGTAAACATTTTGCATTTATTCAAAAGTTTAATAGATCATGAAAAAAAATGTTGTAACACAGTGATTTAATTTCTCCAATGAAAAACCCGGTGTATTTTGTGAGCGATATCTATAAAATATAAATATTTATAGAAGCTGATATCTATAAAACGAGACTGCAACGAATTGTTTTAAATCATAACCAAAAAGGTATCCCAAATAGGACAAGTACCTGCAGGCAGGTCATGGGTACTTAATCATCCACAAACATCTAAAACGACGCCACCAGCTTGGAGTAGAGGGTCAAGAGCGCGACTAATTCACCCTAACTATGTAACAGAGAAGCTCGTGAAAATTGAATATTTTCAGCCCCCCTTAAAATTTAATATTTTCAGCCCGGGAGCCCCCCGCTCCCCCCTGCATGCTGAAAAGTGTTAATAACGATACACCCTGAATGCTAAGATGGTTCTTAATATAGTGTGCTAATTTTTAAGGTGTCTGAGTTGCGTTTACTTGAAATTTTGATTAAATATAAGCATAATCACTAAGTGTTGAGTTAAAAACAAATTAAAATAGTATATTATGTTTGCAAATAATAATAATAATAATAATCACAATTCAGTCAATCACAATTTGACTGAAAAAATGAGGCAATGCAGTCATGTATTCAGTCAAACCCCACTTAACATTGACAGGAAAAACGTCACCAGCTATAGCCAATATCACCGGAAACATTCATCATTACTAAACATCACAACCTACCATCATTACTTAACTCCTGAACATTCCGTCATTACTTAAAACCAAAACCTTCTATCATTACTAAAAACATGAACGTTGTATTACTTAACACATGAAACTTTCATCATCACTTAATATCAGAACGTTGCATCATTACTTAACTCCAGTAACTTCCCTCATTAAGTAGCAACATTTGATCAATACTTAATTCCATCAATACTTAACACCACAAAAATTCATTATTACTCAACACCAGAACCTTCCATGATTAATTAACACCAGAACCTTCCATGATTAATTAACACCAGAACTTTCCATGATTAATTAACACCAGAACCTTCCATGATTAATTAACACCAGCACATTCAATGATTAACACCAGAACCTTCCATGATTAATAAACACCAGAATCTTCCATGATTAATTAACACCAGAATATTCCACGATTGATTAACCCCTAAACCTTCGATGATTAATCCCCTGAACCTTCAGCGTCATTGTTTAATTCAATACTGGTTCATTAATACCGTACAACAATTAATTTTCCACGCATTCAACAGCACTGCCACTCATTAAAACTATAATTTAATTCATGAACGTTAAAAAAAGTTTCTTTGGTAAACCATAGGCATTCTATGGTTCTATGAACTCTATGAACCATCTCTACTCTCATAGAATCTCTATTCTATGAACCTATGGTATTCTTTGAATAACATATGTCAGTTACAATAATTATACACTATAGTTATATGTACACTTCAAACTCACTCGAGCTGGTTCCTGCACGTGTAATCGTTATATAATAAACTCGTCATGGTTCTGTGGTTAGTACATACGTCTTTGGATTCCAAGAATGCTTCTTCGATCCCTCGCATTTCCTTAATATTTCTTAGAGTGAATGTGTATTTTAAACGATGTGGTAAATAATCTATATAACTCATGTTTATAACATAGGGTATATGTATATTATATATGAAAAGAGATGAATGTTATATCTTAGGTAAATGCACATTAAATAACAAAAGTGTATAATATGTAATAACAAAAGTGTATAATATGTAATAACAAAAGTGTATAATATGTAATAACAAAAGTGTATGTTACATAATGGTTTTTTAATGTATCTTACACTATATAATATGACTATATGTTCCCTATGAGGAGCACATCAAACATGAGAAGATAGAGAAACGACAACGTTTCTGTCCGTCATGGACCATTAACAAGTCGTGTGACGTTGATAATGATCCAGGACGGACCGAAACGTCGTCGTCATCGTCGTTTCTCTATCTTCTGATGGAGAAAAGTCTGTCTGGTCATCATATCTTCAGTCACTTCATTGTAACAACATCTGAATACCATATGGAAAGGAAATATTAAACATTATTGTAAATGAATATTAAATACTGTTTGTAAAATAATAATAATAATAAAAATAATAATAATAATATTTGTCATCATTATTATAATCTAAAATTATATTCACCATTTAAACAAATCTTTTTGGCACCCAAACAGTCTTTAGATTGATTTACAAAAAACTTACGCCTGTACATGTATTTAAAGTATTTACCACAAATCAATAATTTTTTAAGCTAAGAATAAACAGTATTATAAACAATACCTATCCTAATTTTACATATATTGTCCTACATATAAATTATCCTAGAATGAGAGACTGTCATATCACTTAACATTCATCAACACTTTCTCTGAATTCATATCATTCTAGATGCCAGTTGACCACTCCGGTACCGGATATGGATAACTTGACTCGTGTGAAGTAGAGAATGCCTCTATTACTCTTACTATCACTTCAGAACCTTCCACGATTCCCCAGTGGGTTCTAAGACCTCACTTTCACTTTACAGGGTGTCCTCCCCGATGGGTTTTAAAACCACACTCTCACTCTAAAGAGTGCCCATTCATGAGGGGTTCTAGAACTACACTTTCACTCAACGGGATGTCCATTCAATGGTTTCTAGATCCACACCATTCTCACTCTACATGGTTGTCCACTTAAAAGGTTTTAAGACCTGACTCTTACTTTACAGGCTGACCAACCCAGTAAGTTCCAAGATCACTCACCCACTCTACAAATATATATATATATATATATATATATATATATATATATATATATATATATATATATATTATATATATATATGTATATATATATATATATATATATATATATATATATATATATATATATATATATATATATATATATATATATATATATATATGCTACATTTTGAAGACATATAATGCCTTCTTCATTGTTATTCTCCAATATACCCCGAAGCCTACTTGCACTCAATTCCTTCTACACATAACCCAAGCAGAAATGTAGTGCCAACCTATCATCTCTATTAAACAAGGGAGGGACTGCTAAAACATCACTTCCGGATTTCCCACTCTATATTTCTAAGCTTTCATTCAGTTGTTGTTTTTTGTATTCACCAACATCCAGTCTTGATACATTCCACTTCTCATGCAATATTGCACGTTCACAAACCGTTTGACGATCGTAACTCGTATATATTTGAATATAAATCCAATCCTCGCCCCCTCATTCTAAATACTCTGTACTACACTATTTCCTTTCATTTGCATTTAGAACAAATCCATTCAGTCAGCTTTTAACACATCAGTTTAATTAATATCTGTCGTCTCCAACAGCACTTAACACCATTTCCCTTCTTCATGTAACACCAGTCCTATACATCAGTGTATAACACTAGTCCTATACATCAGCATATAACATATTAAACAGTAAAGTGTTCGATCTCGTATATGTAAAATAAAGGAGTAATGTGGTATATGTTTGAAAATCTTGGGAGTCGTGTAGGACAAAGAGCCAGTCTAGTGAAATAAGCGTGATATTAGGAGAAGCAGCTGGAATATAGAGGATATCTTTCACCTATATCTGTCTAGATTTTGAGCATTTTTGTACGTGAGAAACGGGTAATTAGAAAATTGAAACGAATCAATTTTGCATTCAGAAAAATACAACAATTGGTGAATGATTAATTCACACGTATTGTGTGATTAATTCACACAATACACGAGTTTGTGTTCATATATATATATATATATATATATATATATATATATATATATATATATATATATATATATATATATATATATATATATAGCGTGAAAGGTGGTTCCCAACGGGATCCACTAATTAGAATTGGAAATGAACAAAAGTGGTAAGTAGGGGAACAGTGCAGCAGATGTAGCCCCTCTACAGAGATGGTCAACAGAATGTACAATGCATGAAGGAACAGCCAATCAAAAACACTTACACCGTGCAAGGAAAAAGTGCTAAATCTATTTTCCTATTTCAATGCGGATTTTCCTGCATTTTGAGATCACGCGTTCTGTTATACAAATAAATAAATAAATAAATATTGGGACCTGAAATTCTTTTTTTTTTTTTACATGTTCGATTAATAACGAAGTCAGAATTTTTTATTTGGATTGTTTTCACTTTTTCTATAAATGGTTTTAAAATTCTGAAATTTTTCGAGCTCTATTTTAATCAATGCAAATATACATCGCATTTATAATTAACTTTTTTTAATTGTCGAGGTCTCTTTCTAACATTAACTGATACATTCTTGATGGACTATTTATTTAATATTTTCTCGCTTGTAAAATGCACTAATGGTCATTTTTTTGCTTTACTAAATTTAGTTTTTGCTTGTTTGATAAATCAAATTTGGATTGTCTTGTCTTTCTTTCAGTGACAAACTAATTTAGTTTTAATTTGCAGTAAGGAATCTTTATCATAGTTATATCCATTTAAAGACATTATTATTCAGCCTTAAAGATTAATATAGAATATGTTGTTGATGAGCATTTAATAATTTAAAACGTGCTGCAATATTTACCAAGAGTATTAATTTATTGTCAGGCCATTAACTCTTGGACTGTGCCATTTCCCGAGAACTGAACACTATGTTAGAGTTCTCACTTTGGTGCCAATAGATTCTGAATTATTCTTCCAGATTTATTCTTAAAGTACAATCGAGTATTACACATAATACATTTTTATAAGTCCAAATGGCCACAGTGATTCATTTCTTATTTATATTCCACCACTTGTAACGCTGTGTGTGTGTGTGTGTGTGTGTGTGTGTGTGTGTGTGTGTGTGTGTGTGTGTGTGTGTGTGTGTGTGTGTGTGTGTGTGTGTCTCTTTATATTGTGTTCGAGTGATGTGTACAGATTTGGAGACTAAGCACCAGGACTATGGTTCAGATGACAGCACGAGTGTGTGGGGGAGTCCAGGGACTCGAGTTCAACCCCATTTCATGGCCTTAATCTTTTTTTTCATAGATTCATCACATTATTGTGATTTCATTGCCCTGGGCTTCTCTAAAAATCCCCCTCAGGCCACCGGCTGAGCCCGTGGTTGGAGAAATAATTGTTTTATACCCGAGTTGTGCCATTTTAACAAAGCGAGAGTGAGGGGTGTGTAGCCTGGTGCGAGGAGAGAGTCATAGATGAGAGAGAGGGCAACAGGATACCCAAGTCATCAGACGTGAGAGCCAGAGACAAAGTGTGTGCTTCCCTTAAGGTCAAAGGTCAGACTCGTCCCCTTCCCCCCCCCTCTTCTCCATCCATAAACCCTCATCTTCTCCATCGGCTGGAGGTGAGAGGGATGAAAGGAGGAAGGGGTGAATGATAGAGACACAGACGGACGAGTGAGAGACATGGAGAGGAAAGGTTGCTGTCTAATATCCTTACTTCGTCCGCTAATAGAAATGTTTTTGAAAGTAGTATGATACGGGTCGCAGTTTTCCAAGTAGGAGATAGAATGTACACACAACAGTCAACAGACTCGGATATTTTCTTCTGATCCTCCTCCAGCACGTCAAGATTCCGTGCAGTGAACCATCACGTTGTGGGAGAAGGATGTTTTCCATCCTCCACCCAAAAGCCAACCCCATTAGGCTGATGGGACATCACTATTTACATCGGAATAAGTGCTGAATGAGTTGTATATTTCTCCCAAGAGTAGTTCCTATGAATATTTTAATCTAGCCCTATTACCAGTGACATATTTCTTGTCCCAACGTTAAATCAAAGTTCCCCTTTTCCTGGGGATGTTAATTAATATCACAGAGAAGAATAAATGTACTTCTTTAAATGTATTGGAGTTAAAGTATCCTAAATCCCAGTAATTATCTTGGATAATTACTCTTACTCTCAAGAGTATCTCAATATTCCTCTGTGTTATCTTAACCTGCGTTAACTGTCTTGGATCCATGACTTACTAGCCCAAAATCTTAGTTCCATTTTGTGCGTTTTCTTAACTTTTACTATTTATCTAGTGATAAATATTATTTATGTTATCATTACCTAAGTATCCTTCCTCTTATCCTACCGTCTAGTAATTTTCCTCTCAGTGCTTATGATTACAGAGCTTCGTGAGCAGTTAAAACATAACAAGTTAGTTCAAGATGGTGTGTTAGCTTCGTTAAATATTACTACTCAAGTTAAGCTGGAGCTAGTGGAGACTGACTAAGAAGAAAAGATTTTGTTAAATATATGTATACGTTCTAAACAATTACAATCACCCTATGTAAGATATTTGCAACAATCACTCAAATTTAAACGCACACTCTTCCATTGAGCATCCTGATACTTCCATCGAAGTCCGAAATACATTTCAAACACGCATGCACAGCATATTTGTCAAATGTACCAGAGAATTTTTTCCAATTGCTTTGATATCTAATATCTGAACAGACTGCAAAAATATATCGATTCCAAAATCATTTGATATCGTTTATGGTATATTGGGTGGCCGATCTCTGAAGCACAAGGGGGGTATCTGCACGGGTGTTTAGAGATAGTTAATTAACATAATAAAGATAATTAACCTAATAAAGCATTTTACTACTAAGAATTATTATTATTTACTGTAAAACGAAAGCTTCCTACGAAGGACTGAACAACAAACTATTTTATAATAATGCACATAATATAAATATCTGCTTAAGTTAAAAGTAGAATTACCTTTTATGTTAAAGCAGTTCTTTGTAATAGAAGCGTCTTCCCAGAGCAGAATTGTTTTAATCTGAATAACTCTCCACTTTATGCTGACACAAGAAGATGGCGAACATAACAATTTTTTACACGATCAAGGAAACCCTCAAATATTTCCTTTCCTGTTACTAGCTCGCGGCTGCATATCTGGCGGAAATAATGGGTACTTTAACAAAAATGTTTTCTCATGGGAAGAGTCAAAGAGAGCGTGAGGGTGATTCCCAAGTTGGCAGAAACTTGCTGGCTCGGTAATGCCACTTTCCTCACACCGACGACGGCTTCGTCTTCCTGCATTCGATCGTTGAGAACGAATTTGGAAAAATGTTCGGAAGATTGCCAAGGGATTCGGCTTAATGTCTTGGATAAAGACGACGAAGTTAAAATACAGAGGTGTCGGATACAGCCAGTTTATAGTCTGCAATAACCGGTTGTGAGATAACAACATTTCCAAATCGAAATTTTGAGAAATCCGATTTTAAAATTATATTCCAAAAAGAGGAGTCACTTTTTATTAATTATCTTTGACGCGTAAACGACCAACTGACCCGAGATTCACTTCCCTTATGGAAGCTTAATTTGTTTACCCTTTCGTTACAATACGAAAAAGATGAAAGTACAAGATAATATCATTCAAGACGATCTTGTGCACTACTTTTTTGCTTCAGAAATTCTTGGAGATAAAAACCTTCAAGAAAAAACGCATAACCCACAATTTTGTTACTACAATTGGTTTGATGATGGTATTACCAGGAAGAATAATTTTCCAAGCGTAATATGTATATATATAGTTAAAAGCACTTATACTTCTACTGATTTATGCACTACTAGTAAGTTTGGCATTTACATATATATATATATATATATATATATATATATATATATATATATATATATATATATATATATATATATATATATATATATATATATATATATATATATATATATATATATATATATATATATATATATATATATATATATATATTATTATACATATATTATACATATATACATATATAATGGAAGTAATATGATAGGAATAGGCCAATTGCAGGTATGTAAACTTTGAAATTGTTGGTCCAAATATTAATCCCCATTGTTAGTAAGATTTATGATTTAAATATCAAATATAAAGAATAATATTAATTTAGTTCATAATTTAAGTGCAAAGAAAAACCTCATTAAGTAAAATGGTTAAATTTGGTGTAACTTCTTTTTTTGTTCACTAAAGATCCGGTGGATGACTTATTATCATTTTAAATCTGATGAACTGTAAATGTATGATCTGCCCCTTTAAGCATCTACATTACATGGAATGATAAAATTGTGCATTATTGATTCTGATTTTGTTAATAATAATGAACTATGTTATCAAACATTTGGAAGGGTTATGGATAACCCTTTTTCTCCGGTTTTAATCAATATATATATGTACAGAGTTCTGAAACAAAACTATTGAGTAGAATTATGTCTTTTAATGGCACATGATTTCACTATGGCGATTATGATGTGTTTTACCTATGACCAATTAAAATAAATCTGGACATATCTTTCATCACATGGGCATAAATTCATTTATGAATGATCAATTTATTATTAATCTAAGCTTTCTGTTCTCGAATGAGAGAGAAAGTTCTCATATTGATAATTCTCTCATACATGGAGCATCACATCAGTTGGATTATGGCTGCCAGTGTTGGAGACAATATGTTCGGGCATCATCTTGTAATGGCCATCTTCAGCATAACTCACGAGATGTTGTTGCTGGAGAATACAAAAACCTCTCCAGAACATATTTGAGGCAGGAGAACGCCACTGCTGCTGACCTGGATAAATTAAAGTGCCTGCATAATAGAAAACTTGATGATAATAATAAAATTCCTACTAATGCAACTGCCTGCACTAATCTTTGGAGTAATTTGCGTCAGAACAGTTTCAATTACATTTTTGCATTTGAAATCGCTAGAACAGGGGTGGAGAGTATCTCTCTTTAAACAGATAGTAGAAGAGATGTGCGTGGTTGAAATGAACGCATTTGGGAATTCCAAAAATTTATCTTTTATTTGGCTTTATCTATTGATAAACGCGGGGCACTCCAGAGATCAGATGGAGCACATCGGCTCAATAGCATCAAACAATTAACAAAACTAAGAAAACTAAAGAAAATATTTTGAGACCAAAGTTAGTATAATGATAATGTTTCGAGAAAAAAAAAGTTCTAGGAATAACCTGGGTGAAATTAGATAACTATAAAGTTTATGCATAAGCAACGTAATCAACGTAATGAATGTAGTGTTGTCAATGACCATTTGGACCACCATTTGTCTAGATTTACACACACACACATTTGTGTGGCGAGAATAACACTTTTTGACAATAATCCACATTGTTCCACCTTAGACTCCAGTAGTCTTAGAGGTGAATGCCAGAAATATTGAGAAGATTCCTGTTAGAATCATTAATCTTACCTTTTCGGTCATATTCAACAATATATATATATATATATATATATATATATATATATATATATATATATATATATATATTTATATATGTATATATACACACACACATATATATATATATATATATATATATATATATATATATATATATATATATATATATATATATATATATATATATATATATATATATATATATATATACACGCTTATGTTACATCATATACATCTGCCAGAAACATTTTGCGTGTTAGAGGCTTTACATGAATGTAAAAATACCAATAGCATGTAATCTCATATATGATCAGTTTTCGTGCAAACTTCTTTTGTCACCCTATCTTACGGTTTCACCAAGTACATAAGATCCAAAATCACCTTAAAAAGTTATCTTTTTAATGCTGTTTGACTATTACTATTTTATATTATTTTATACAAAAGGAAAATACAATTTTCTATTTGGTGGTTTCGATGCAAGTATGTCATCCATATTTCTTTCACTACGCTGTTCATCAGTAAATATTTAATTACGTTAGTACCCTTTCTATATTCTCAACCCTTCAGTGGTAAAACAGCCGGCACACTCTCTTTATACCAATAATTTGAAATGATCCAAAATTTATATATGTAAATATATTTAATAAATTCTATCCATTAAACATTCATATTTTTATCTCTACTTCATATTTCTCATTGCGAGTATATATTCCCCCCATGCGCGCCGTTATTATTTATATTGGCTATTCCATTAGTCTCTTTATAACACTTTATAATTATTTTCCTAAACAGAATTCTATTGCCTGAAAAATTCTTATTCATATTTCCCATAAAGTTCCAATTTATTCTCTTACATTATTATGTTTAATTAATCATTTCACATTTGACTTAATTATGATCCATTTCTTATATCTTTTGATTCCTCTCAGCGGACATAGACAGGATGCACATCTTTTTCTCATCTTGACACATTCTATTCACAAAAATCATTACCTCATAGACTTATATTGTGGAAAAATACCTTACACCAGTAAAGTAGTTCTCAACAAGGATGTGTTTGTATACCTCTTTACTGATTATTACGAACAATTAATCAGGTAGATTTATCTTCTGGCAAAATCAGATTTAAATAAACATTTTTACTCGTTATCAATCTCTTTACTTCCTGGTTAGATTGGAGTATAGGCTGTTAGATATGCTGCAACTAAGTGCCACATGACGAGATGAGAGAGAAGTGGAGAGAAGTGCATGTTGAGGGCAGTGGGAGGGGGGAGATAAGAGGAAGTAGGAGCTAGGCGAATAATGTGTGTGAGAAGTAGGAATTGTCTTACCAAATGAAGAATATGATATTTCTAATTATCCAAAATGAGTTGTAAAAGAGAGGAGTTGTTTAAGTGAAAATTCGTGTAAAAACGCCTTTTAGGTGATCGTTGCGAGTCTGAAGCAAGTGTACTGTGTTATACCAGCTCGTTCTCAGCCATAAAGGCCAAGAGATCGTTAGTCCATCCGCCAAAGTCAACTGTTTTGAATGAAAATCGGTTTACGCACGACTCGTAACTAATGACGTTCGAACATTTCTCGAACAGTGCTTCGCTGACAACCTCTGCTTGAGTCGCAACGCTGTAAATGCTTCACCCACGTACTTCAAAAACAGATAATCGTAAACAGAATCTAAACACCTAACCTAACCCAAGCCTAACTATATATAGAACTTTATTGAATAATAATGGTAATATTTTTTTATATGAGAAATATTTTTTAATAAACAATATGTTAAAATTCATGAATCCGTCTTGGGGGGACGGGCGCTGCTTTAATGAACTTGGCGTGATTACTGGTTGTTCATAATCGGTTGCAGATAGCCCTCTGAGGCACCGGAATGTCCCAGGAAGCCAAATCAAAGGCCGAGAGTATTAGGCAGTCATCAACAGACTGATGAATCTCTTTTGATCAAGTGCCAAACAAGTTACAAGCTCCTTTAAAGGGAAGTACCCAAATTATATCTTCGCCTAACTAGTCGATGATTTAGCTCAAAACTCAACCCGTGATGATGTGAATATAAATTCCTTCCACCTGGGCTCTAGGAGACTCGAACCATGGTCCCCACTTGTGTGAAGCTGAAACTCTATCGACTGGACTATGAGCAGTCTTATAAATTGATTATAATAGTTACTTAATAAGATTGAGAAATATATATAAACGGGACAAACCTTTCACAAACAACAGCTAGTTACCATATTATTTAGGAGAGACTTCATGTGATGAATATATGGAGCAATTAATTGTTGTTGGAGTTTATGAACGAACGTAAACATTGTTATCCCAGTCAGCTGTTGCCTCATCAGCTGTTTTCCCAGCTGACTTCCATCATAACAAACCCATAACATTTATTCAATTTATTTTTGCACTGAAAAGTATGGGGAATAGCGTACAAACACTCAATAAATTTATTATTAACACACAGGAAAACCAATTAAGTGGGGTACAGGTTCGGATCCTCATCCTGGTCTCTACTAATTGTCTCATTTTTTTATATCATTTTCTCATTGGTTATATAATTAATGTGATAACATTAACGTTATCACGTCAATGTGATTTCGTGGTTGATTATGAATACATTTTATAATCGATATCGTTGCTAAGAGAAACACTTGTGCTTGTTGACTGGGGGGAAGTTTTACCACACCGGTTTATGTCTGTTGTGGAAACCTTAGAGAACGAGCTGTAGGGTAAACTGAAATCCTCCGAAAACACAAATATGTGATATATTTGAGAAAGCCTGCATATATCTCACTCAAACAACAGAGGACTACAAGATTCACCCAAACAGTAACTGCACTGGAAGCATGAAGACGAAAGGGGCAAACCAAGAAGGTGACCAAGACGAACAAGTAGACGAAACGACTTGAAACTTAAGAACAGCACCGGTAAGAAGCTAAGAACACCTCACCTCGAGGCTCCTAAGAGCCCGCGCCACCCAACACCACCCAAGAAGGTCACTCGCTATATACACCCCAGTAACTGGCAAATCCAATGTGGACATTTCCCTTAAATTTATATTCCACTCGTACTACATCTTTATCCTACATTTTCTGTGTTTCTAATCCTCCCCTCCATCCTTCTCCCTCCTTCCCCCTCCTCCATCCTTACCAAACTCTTTGGTCTTCAAAACGGAAACTATATCTAGGAGTTCCCAGCGTGCGTACACAACCCGTCAATACAGTCCTGCCTCTCAGAGACACTCTCTCGCCCTGCCTCCCACACACACACACTGCTTCCACCTTTCCTGCCTTTCACCCTCTCCCTTTCCCTTACTTCTTTCTACATACTATGTCTTCCCATTTCCCGCCACCCCCCTTACATTTTCCACCATTCCTGCTAGCACCCCTTCCCTCTCTTACCCAACTGCCTGCTTCCATCTTCTGTGTTGCCACCTGCTCCCATTTACGTAGTTCGCACGATTTGGAGGATGAGTGAGTCTTGCAAACTCTGGTTGGAGTGAGTAAGGTTAAGACATCAAGGGACTCAGAAAGATCAAGGGTGGAGCACACGTCCACGCTCGGCCATTGAACGTGACAATGGTCTCTAAAACGCCTTACAGGGATGAGAAAATAGCTCGGGTCTGAAGCGTAAATTATTTCTCACACAGCTTATATGTGTGTGAGAAATTTCGTAGGATTTTTAAAATCGTACTAAATCTGAAAGTAACTTAGGGGACTTTCTTTCAGTTCTTTGTCTTGAGTTTCTCGTGTAATAATTAATAAATTAACTCATTCAGTGCGAAAATGTTAATTATTTATTAGTCTAATTTAGAGCCACGCATATATGATTACTTGTTGAGTATATTTACTCCAAATATTTTATTAAGAACAATCGCAGCTGTTAAAAGATATCTAAATCAATTGCTGACTACGAGGACAGTCCCGTCTCGAAGGAGATGTACACCACGGTAAAGTCAGTGAAATATAGTGACCAGAGACGAGAGCAGCTCGTGACATTGCTCATCGATGCAAGACAGTGCAGTGAATAGTGGAGAATGATAGCTGCGGTGCTCATTAGAGATTTTGTGATAGCACGCAGAGACAGTACAGTGCAGTGACCCAGTGACGGTCAACTTGACAGCAGCAGCGGCTGTGAGGTGATCCAGTTACACTCTATACTTGTGAAGTAGTAGAAGACGTGCAGTGATCCATTATCTACCAGTTTAAAAGCAGCAGTGACAGTCTGCAGTGATATTCGTGTACAGTGGGGAGGTCGAAGTGAAGGGCCACTAGTTACCAACTGCACGTGTACTGCTCGTCAGAGAGATCAACATGGTCTGCAACGATACAGTATTGCAGTTAGGGCCTCCAGGGTCTCCATTACACTCGCTGCTCCCCTGTAGTGATCAGCAGGTAGAAGGAGTAACTCCTGGAGCGTAACTCGAATGGTGAGACAGTGACCGATACAACCAGTTACCTCCCGTTGTATCCCTAATTTTCAGGTGGCCAAGAAAAAGGATTGTTGCAGCGTTTCTTTTGGTCCAAGCGAGGATACAAGGGGCAAAGAGAGAAGTCTGCAATCTTGCAGTCTTCTTGCAATCTTGCAAATGCAAGGTTTGCAAGGGTGGGCAAAGCGCTTTCAAGTATTAGTGGTCAGAGGTAGTTGCAAGTTGTGGTTTTCATTCGTTTCAGCCCTTTTCATCTCAAAGGAGTCCGGGATTTAGCTGATTCTTATCAAGCATCATTAATGTAGGTGAGTATCATTGAGTATCATTACTGTAGGTGAGTATCATTTTGTATCATTACTGTAGGTGAGTATCATTGTGTATCATTACTGTAGGTGAGTATCATTTAGTATCATTACTGTAGGTGAGTATCATTGTGTATCATTACTGTAGGTGAGTATCATTTTGTATCATTACTGTAGGTGAGTATCATGAGTATCATTACTGTAGGTAAGTATCATTTGTATCATTACTGTAGGTAAGTATCATTTAGTATCATTACTGTAGGTAGTATCATTTTGAGTCAGAATCGTTCTGAGGAATGAGATAAGGAGTTTATAATAATTATTTTAACTGCGCTAAACAGGTGGGGGATCAACTGACTTGCCCTAAACCAGATATTGTGAGCTTTAAACTCATGAAGGACAAATTTATCATGATAGCCTCAGTAAGTTGATTATTTTGGTTGATAATTTATGTGATAAATTATCGGGACGGGGGATCACCTAATACCTTCATGCTCGAGTGGCAGTCCAGGAAAAAGTTTCAAGTTTCAGTTGGGCAGCAGTTAGGTGCTTCTGGAATCCCCCCCCCTTATTGTGACTATTTGTAGCGTGGTTGATAGAGCTACCGTTATGAGTCGGAGGTTTGAGGGTCATAGGCCAAAGTAAAAAAATATGTTATTAATCATGCTTAATGTGGTTGACAATTTATATATAATGAATACGGAAAAAGCACATTTGAAAAATTAGAGAATGCTGAACGCGTTTCGGCTCAATTCGCCTTCATCAGTAAAGGACTCTCTATCCTGCCTTGATGAAGGCGAATTGAGGCAGAAAAGCGTTGTGTTGTATTTAGTATACTTAGTTAGATCAGTGTTTTAGTGATCGTTGGTGCATATATATATATATATATATATAGATATAGATATATATATATATATAAATAAATATATATAGATAGATATATATATATATATATATATATATATATATATATATATATATATATACTACACCGCCCTAGATCCCAGACACCATTTGCTAGCTGGGCGAGGTGTTGGTTTCAGAACCCGGTGTGGTAGTTGCCAACGGGACGAGCTAAAACCCCACAGTCATAGTTGCTTGCGAAAGGAGACGTTTGTCCAGTAGGGGTATCAGCCGTATAAATCTGGAATGAGAAGCAGCGGACTGTGTAATTACATCCTGTACTGTGAGGCAGCCTCACCCGCCTGCCTCAGCACCTTATTATTACGCGCCTTCCTGCTTGTGTTGGCCGGAGTCGCGAGTCTTGAGGCCACGACATCAATCTCACAAGAAATAAAGAATTTCATGTAAAGACGACGACGTCAACTCGAGCTACGCTGACTAAGGTTGAATGATCCACAAGAGACATCAATCTGCTGTCCAACTGGAGCCTTACAGAGTAGTGAAAAGAGTATTGGACAATGGGAAGAGAAGGAGATAGAGAGAATGAGAGAAATTGGGGATAGAAAGTGAGAAAGAGAGAGAAAAAGGGAGGGGAAGTGGGGAGACAGTCGAGTGCCGCCGGGTACCTGGCCTAGTGTACGTATTGTATACACACACACACACACACACACACACACACACATATATATATATATATATATATATATATATATATATATATATATATATATATATATATATATATATATATATATATATATATATATATATATATATATATATATATATATATATATATATGCAAACAAGCCTGATTTGATAAAATACTATGCCCAAGATTACCATCCGAGTGCCGGCGGGGAGTGGTTCGTTCATATGCCTCGGCTATCACTTCCTTATGTCCGGTCGTGATGGTCAAGTGGTTTAAGGCGTCCCTGTACATACCAGTTGCGTTGCTCCTGGGAGTATGGGTTCGAGTCACTTCTGGGATGTGAGTTTTAGTGATATATATATATATATATATATATATATATATATATATATATATATATATATATATATATATATATATATATATATATATATATATATACAATATGTACACTAGTATACATACACGAGGCCTAAGCCTCTGACTAACCCAGTAAGTTTCATTATGGAATGCAGTTTATATGACTTGGAAAGTGGTGAACTTTCTCTCTATACTCTCTTTGTGCTTTAAGATGACTGTAAAACTTGCATAGAATAGCCATCTGGCTCCCTCCGGAGTCCTTCCCTATAAAGAACAATTTTGTGGTGTAGTAACACATTACAACGGACAAGGGCACTACTCAATAATATACACCTGGGGGGCGGGGGAATCAGAATGCAGAACCGGGACCATATTCTTAATTGTTGTGAACTTCCAAAAACAACTCTACATTCCCTTGCGTTAAAGTGAAGAGCCACACACGGCTCCTCTGGAACGTGAGAAGAGAAAACACAGAACTGAAGAAGCTCGAAGTTATAAAAGTTT
>WNGS01033470.1:9911552-9930369 GCA_020271785.1 Procambarus virginalis
TCTCTCATCTCGTCCATAGCCCAATCATCAGAAAATTACTTCCTCAGCAGTTTGTGTACTTCCCCTCTCGAAGTGAACCGTTGGTCACCTGTTCTCTTCACAAGCCAATAATTAATCTGTCTTCTGTTATCTTGTTCCGTTATCATTCAGTCTTCTGTCCTTTTGCTACGTGAACAGAGTGCTATGTTCCCTTGTTCTGTCAACTGTTTGCCTCCTGTTAAATCCGAAATCATTGTACGTTACCTTTCCCCGTGAGCCATTGACGCCGTTTTGTTCGCTTTTCTTGAAAACCATTTTATTCATCAAAACTAAAATTCTTTGTCACCACCAAATTGCAATTACGGCTCACAATACACAACCCCTCACCTCCTCCTTCCCCTCGACTCTTCCCACCATAGCTCATCACACTCACTTTCTCCTACTCTCATTCTCTCTTTCCCCCACAACACCTCCCCTCACCAACACTATTCACTTCTCAACCTTCTAATTTGCTACGTTCTACATAAGCCATCTCCTCTCTCTTCCTTCTGTCTTGCTCACTCTTCTCCTCCGTACACACTCACTTCTTATACACGTCTCCCTTCTTCCCTCACTCCACTCACCCAAGCATAACGGCCTCTCCTCGTCTCTCTCTCCTCCTCTCCTCTCTTCCTCTCGCTCTCTCTCTCTCTCTCCTCTCTCTCTCTTCTCTCTCATCTCTCTCTCTCTCTCTCCCACACTCACATTCTCCTCAGCCTCCCTGGCTCGCACCCAGGCAATTGCCCAATATGCACACTCCACACTTCCTCCGCTTAACTTCCCACTTTCCTGTTCTCAACACAGTTGTCACCTCCAGCTCAAGCTTTAGCTCTGCTTGTCACCCTCGTAACCAGCGCCAAGTCGTCCACGAATGCAACCGAACAAACCCGTTTTTGCTTTAGATTATTTAAGTTATTTAAATATTTGCTCATCAGGTTATTCATTTGGGTTGTGGTCATTCATCATGTATATACGGTTTGAATGTGCTGAGAAATTCTCAGAGTTAATTTTAAGGTCCAACCAGGACTTAATTTGGTTAAGAGGAAATGAACCAACGAGCGTGAGTGAAAATTTTGGACTCGGTGTATGGCGGCTGTAAGGGGAGAATTTTCTCTCGGGCCTTTACAAGGGCCGTCATTCCACTTTTTCTCTGAAGGTTGGGTTCCAATCTCTCTTGCGAGGATGTATCGCCTCCAGGGTGTATATTCCAATCACGGGAGAGGGACGAGGGTCCTCGCACCTGCTGGGTACATTTCCACACCTGGAGAGTGAGGTTCCACACATGGGGAGTGAGGTTCCACACCTCAGGGGGAGTTCTGTACACCTTGGGGGCGGTTCTGGGCACCTTAGGTGATAGTTCACACAATTAGGGGGTCAGGTCTCAATCCCCCAAAACGTGCGATCCCACTCGTGGTTACAAACTCCCCAGCCCTCGAGGCGTGTATTCTCTGCATATTCGATGTGAGTTCCCACCATCAGGGTGAGTTCATATTCGCAAGGCCTGAGTTCCCACCTCGAGTGTGTGAGTTCTTACACATAGAGTGTGACTTCCCACACCCCAGTGTGTTCTGCCCCCCTAGTGTGAGTCCCCACTCTGGGATATGTGCACTTTGGGATGTGTGTCCCCACCCTCACGCCCTCACCACTCACACTCCAACAAGTCAGAGGGTCCTCAGCGAAAAATTTGAAAATACTTCACAGCGCCAACTCTCACCTCGAGCGCCATATTTCACTCCCCATCCTCAACATTTGGCTTTTTGTATGATTAAAACCAACCACGCCGCACGCACGCACGCACGCTAACCTGCACACATACACCCATTACACACATGCACTGTCATGCCCCCCCAACACAAACACACATACTGCAATACCTGTATTGCAGTGAGCAATGACTTGGGCTAACAACACAGGGGGTCCCAGGGTCGATCCAAGAGGAAAGCTTTCACGCAATGTTTATTTTCAACTAATGCTTCTGTTCACCAAGCTGTAAAATAGGCAGATGGGGCTTAGACAAATGTGGCTTGGATGCATTCTAAGGATGGTTAGTGGTTAGATATGACAGAGAATATAGGTCCGTGAGTTAATGATTATAATAACTGATTACTGCAGCAATATTAAATTCAATTTATGACATTAGTGAACATAGGAGCTCCTTGTAATAAAATGGTAACCTTAAAACAATGCATCTTTTCCTCCAGAAGCATTTCTCAGTTTAAAATTAGAGTGAAAACTTGTTTTTTGAAAATCAAAAAAGATTTCATTAAACTGATAAACAAATACCGATAATTTTATTGATATCTTGTTTGTAAAGCAGGAACAAATTACACACTTTATTTTATCTATCTTTATTGAAATAAAGTCTTTAATTAACAACATTATTCAAAGGTATGCATTAAAATACCTGGTATGAAGAATTTAACATACATGGTATGACACATTAACATGATTGGAGCATTTATCATACCTGAAATGGAAAACTTTCAATACCTGAAATGGAGGTTTTTCCAATACCTGGCCTGGAATATTTTCCATAATCGCCTGGAGAATAAATCCCCTCTCTACCCTTCCAGTGAAACAAATAACGTCATTTCCTGTCATTAAACTCTCCAGGAGATAGTATTTTACTTCTCTGGTTCATCAGATAACTGGAGTTTACACAAGCGATATTCTGCTCCCTCTGTTCCGATCTTTGGTAATGACTGCATTTAGTTTTTGCAACTCCTCCTGAGGTTCTAATATATATTTTTTCCATTGTTTGAAAAGTTTTATCTTCCGTCTACCTGTGTAACTGATTCCTTCTCCCTCTCTCTCTCTCTCTCTCTCTCTTTCTTCCTGTTTTCTTCAGTATAAGAGAAAAGGTCTTTGTGTGTCTGTTTGATAAAAGCTGAAGACCAGACGCTTGGGAATAGCCTCATGCACCTTTGCAAGGGGATGGTCTGTGGTACGGGAAAAGACATAGGCTGGTTGGGGTTGACATAATTTAAGAGGGAACAGCGGGCCACGGTCACATACGGACCTCACAACTGATTTTGACACTGCCTTCCAGGTTGCCCTGGTTAAATATTTTTTTTTTAATATTTTCGTACAGTAATATGAAATAAATTCTTTACCGATCACAGGAAAAATTAACGGACAATTTCTAGCCATCAGACATACAGAGATATACATGCAGATACAGCGACAGACATAAAGACACAGCAAAACAGATAGATAGACAAATATAGACAAATATAGAGTTCACTCCGCGAGGCTCCTCCTACCTGCAGACCACCCACGTGCCAATGGCAAACTGCTATATTATTTTTATGCCAGAGATATAGTCTACAAAAAGACAGAGACTGACTGAATGAAAAGGAGGCAGAGCCAGGCATGCAGGGAGATAAAGAGACAGACAAAAAACAGAGACAGCCACACAGAAATGCAGACACTAACATAGGCGTGTAGGGAGAGTGGATCTACCAGGTCAAAAAAAGAGAGGAGAGAGAGAGAGGGAGAGAGAGAGAGAGAGAGAGAGAGAGAGAGAGAGAGGAGAGAGGAAAGAGAGAGGAGAGGAGAGAGAGAGAGAGAGGTAAGAAGACAAACATAAAAACACAGAAAGGCAGGGCAGACAGAGACAGACGGAGATAGGAAGAGAAGGAAGGAGATAGATGGTAGATGTTAAAGAGAGAGAGAAGTAGGGATAGAGGGGGAGATAGGTGGAGGGGGTAAAGACGGGAGGAGGGGGCAAGAAGGGAGAAGAGTACAGAGAGAGAGCCGCGAGGTGTGTGAGATAGGGGGGCGAGTGGGAGAGACGAGGTGTAGAACAGGGAGACGGAACGAGAGGAAGGGAAAAGGGAGGGGAGGGGGGTGATAGGGGAAAGAGAGATAGAGAGAGGAAGGTGGTGAAGGGGCAAGAGAGAGAGGACCCAGGAGAATCCGGAAAATCCCCCTTTTCCTCCTCCTTCTACCATCATTAGTATGTGTATTTATTTATCTTTCTTCATCATCAAATATTCTCCCTCATAAACAGATCTTTTACTCCCCACTCATTAGATAGTATGTCATCCCTCCTCCTCCTCCTCCTCCTCCACCATTACTACTTGGTGGGATATATAAGCTCATTCCTCGCAATGACCCCCTCATCAGCATCTCTGAGGAGCACAACAAACTCTTTTTCCCTTCTCTCAAGCACCTACATGCACTACCTCACTACCTCGTGGGAGGGCGCCGTCACCCCCACCAACATACCATAGAGGGAGTGTTTATGAATGAGCTAGTGACTTGACTCAAAATATTACTGTATGGCAAGACTTGCACTGGACCAGTGATTCATAAGCATATGATTTTCATCATTATATTATTTTATAATTATTGCCTTTTGTTGTAATTTTAAGCAAGATGAGGCAGGTTAAGTCCTTAATATGTTTTGGGTTTGGACAGGCATTTGTTGCATAGACTGACATATGCAAATACGCCTAGCAGTATAATAGCATAATGAGTGACAAGAAAGTTAGTCAAGGTTGATTTGTTAAGTAATTTGCATGTTGCATTTTGCATTAGTGAATTAAATAAAGCATGCAAATGAACCTAAATGGCATATCACACTACACTACACTACACTACATTCGATTTGTTCATTTAAATGCATATGTTTCTGTCCTTAAACATCGGAATATTTGCAAATCCTGTTTTTTTTACTGCACGTTGCAGTTATTTGAATACTGTAATATTTTATTACCTGGTTATTTCAAGGGATGATGGTTGCTCGGTAAGGATTTTGTTTTGTTTATCTCAAGTAAAGTAAGTGCTATGGTAATGCTTCTGGGGATTCTTGCAGTATACGTGTACGTGTTCCTAAGTACCTTTTGCTTGTTTTTTTGTGTTTCAGTCATTCCTAACTCTCTAAACACAGGTTATTCATCTCATCAGCAGACCAGGGAAGAAGCCAGCACTATTCTCCTACTATCAGCAGATCATGGAATGAGTCATAACCAAGAACTCTGCACCAGCAGACCATTTAGGGAGCCCCAACCACCCCTCCCCCAGCAGACTACTGAGGGAGCCACAACCACCCCCTCCTCCAGCAGACCATTGAGGGAGCCACACCCCCCTTCCCCCAGCAGACCATTGAGGGAGCCACAACCCCCCCCTCTCCCAGCAGACCATTGAGGGAGCCACAACCACCCCCTCCCTCAGCAGACCATTGAGGGAGCCACAACCACCCCTTCCCCCAATAGACCATTGAGGGAGCCACAACCACCCCCTCCCCCAGCAGACCTTTGAGGGAGCCACAACCACCTCCTCCCCCAGCAGACCATTGAGGGAGCCACAACCATCCCCTCCCGCCTCTCCTACAAGTTTTCTCAGCTGCAACTCCCCCCTTCTGCTCCCTCAAGCACGTCCTACCCATTAGGGGTGCCACAACCATGGGAGGCATCCCAAGGACACCTGGCAGCATCATGCTCCCTATCGTTCCTGCCTTTACTAGGCTGATTACTCCGGAGATCTAGACTATGGAACATGGCTCCCTGGCAGCACCACGGGGAGAGTTCATTTTCTTTGGGACAAGGGCTTCGCAGTGCATAAATTCAAACCCTCATCACCTCAATGAGGAGCAGAAGTTTCACACATAAAATGTTTGTGGTGCAAACTTCTGTGATTTATGCTTATTTGGTCCTCTTTTTTTTGTTTTAGTCTTAGTCGTAGAGTTATATAAATTTCTATGGATTACACTGGCCAACAATTTTTCAATGTTTTTGTTTTCTACTGACTAAGATCTGAGACTTTGTATCTTGTTTGGGGGCGTTGATTTAAAACAATGAAATATTTGTTTGCCTATCATGTTATTTTTGTGTTGTTTACCGTAGTTTGAATATTTTGCCACAGTTTAGTTTCACGGCGTTTTACATTTCTTTAAAGAGTAACGAAAGTTTTATAGTGACAACCAGGAAAGTCATGTGATGATCATCTTAATTTTATTCTATCTTTCCTTTTCAAGATAATGACAGCGAATAAAAGAAAGTGTTTGAATAGTTCAGATGCATTTTGTTATATATGTGGAAGATTCACTGTACACAGTCATAAGACGAATATAAAGGTTTTGTGAAGACGGTGCACTTGCTCATTTGGTGTTAGACTGGAGACCAGGACAAATCTTGCCCTCCAAATCAAGTATAGAAACTATATGTTGAAAATTTATGACAGTGGACCAATTGAAAAATCGAGAGAACTGACACTGGTCATCCCAATGCAATGGCGAGAGCCCCAAAAACCATGTCAATGACTGATATTTTTCCTCGTCAAGACTTCGGGTTACAATAGGAAACAATACAAAAAAGTCATGAAACCCAAGCCTGGAGGCAGCAGCTCACCCAAAGTTACATTCACATGAAATACCAGTGTCAGTTTCGACAGCCTTCCTTCACTTGAGCACGAGGAGGACACGGCAGGTGATGTTGTCGAACATGATCCTGATGTGGATTTTGGAGAAACGTGGTTCGAAAATGAGGCCTCAGGCTTTAATCCGGCCGAACTGAAAGATGTAGTAAGAGCTTGGTTTAAGTCTTTCAAAAGAGATATCAGAACTAATATTTCGAATTTGTAAAGAATTTACTCCGACAAGGTAAAAAAGTAACGTTTTATCGTAACAGGGAAAAAGATCTTTTACATGTTAGAATTGAGAGTAATTTAGCTGTTATGATGTGTCCGGTGTGTTTATATATAATGATATGGCACTATATAACCTAACTGAGTTTGCGATTGTATTTAGACAGTTCTAAGAGGAGCCTAAAGTGTTTCTTATCCTCCCTCTTACCCTCCTTCTTAATGGAAATTCATATGGATCATTTCCAATAGATCATCTGTTCATCTCAGAGAAGAATATGGACGCATCAAAAAAGTTATTGAGTTACTCAGCTATGATGACTATAACTGTATCATCTGTGGGAACTCAAAATAATTATTTTTTAACTTTATCAACAAGGAGGGTACTCAAAAATCTATGTTTCTTGTGCCTGTGAGATAGTGGAGCCAAGGACAAGCACTAAACTAAAAAAAACTGGCAGGTTAGACCATGCTTAAATGTAGGTAAACCAAATGTGAAAAAACACACAAGTAGAATAAAAATTATCGTCTCGTTTTCTCCACACACACACAGGACATAATTTAAGCGCATGTTAGAGTTCTGAACATAAACGGTGACAGTTTAAAGTATACATGCCCTTCATTTCCTGGCCTCAGTTATGGACAAAATAAAAGCAGTGGTGTTTCAAATTTTCAAAATCAGAAAACTGATGAGAAATCAACATTCACAGCTAACCTCAAAAACAGATTAATGGTATGTTTGTTGGAACGGTATCTAAATAAAAAATATAAGAATAGGATTGAGGCGATTGTGGAAAGAATTCAATCGGTAGATCGAGGACTATTAAACACTATTTAAACACTATTAACACCTTGGACTATTAAACACAATTCTGATGGGAATGCCATTCTGCTCTAAAGACGGCCAAGGAATATATGAGGATGTGTATCGTATTCTAGCAAGGCAAGTGAGCACCACCTTCCTTGGACGTCATGCCCATTAACACCGGAATGCGTGTACCACGCAGCCCCCTCTTCACTTACCGAAATAACCAAAGTTTCTCCATCTCACCTTAGCTGGAGCGACTTTAACTGGGATATACATGCATTAACTTTTTCTTGTTCACTTCTTTTCCTTGAATATATAAATATTTAAATAAGAAATACTAATTCTAATCCGGATAATGGGGTAAAGTTTGAAATGATTTAATAATATTAACAACGCACAAAGAAATCACATTAACGTGATGTATCATGATAAAATCAGTAGGAGCCATGAGGAGGAGTCGACCCGCACACAGGATAATCCAAGCACACACCTAAAACACTTAACCACGACAACGGGATTCAACTGAATCATCTAAATCGTACTGGACTTTTTAATGATTTATCACCTTAATGGCAATTATTGAAGCTCTACCCCCCCCCCCCCCACATTCCTTCCCCCGTCCCATCTCAAATCCTTATCTTGACCCCTTCCAGTGCTATATAGTCGTAATGGCTTGGTGCTTTTCCTTGATAATTCCATCCCTTCTACATCCCCCTCCCATTGTGGGGGTAAAATTCCTATACCAGGCAAATACATCACATAGTCATATCAACTCTTTTGTTATTCTTTAAGGTATTTCCAGATGTCGTACACTACTTCTCTTTTCACAGAAAGGTCGAAGTTTACTGACAATGTTGGTATTGCGTTTATTTCCTGATCAATCCTCAATGTGCCGCCTTCCTCCAGAGACTTGCCAAAAAATCCCCAAAAAGTAGTGTCGAGTTTTGGGGATTTTTGTGTGATTTATGCCGGATGCTTTTAATTCACTAACGTCCCTTGCGAGTAGGAGTTTACTCTCTAATATCTCATGCATAAAATAAATTATGATGACTATTTTAATATATTTAATATCTCTCAAAATAACAAAAAACTAAATATTTATAAAGAGTTAATTATATTTCATTATTTCAATTGTCTAGAGAAAAATACTTAATGAATGCTTAAAAAATATATTGAAAAATAATTCCAGTTTTTGAATCCTGCTTGGTGCGTTATTTAAAGGACAACATGAGAAGAGTTCATATAATATTGCATTGTGTCTACATTCAGACCAACTAGTGGAATACCAATATGCTTCGTTCGTTGTCATCTTCAACTTCCTAGGGGACTAACTCACTCCTTTTCAATCAGACACCAGAGCTTAGGTCATCGAAAATTGGATCTGAGTTGCAATCTACATGTTGGGACGAATTTTACTGAAAATCTCCTCAAATCTAATTAATTTTTATATCAACGCGCATGTCTGTGTGCCTCTCTGATATATATGTGTATATATGTATATATATATATATATATATATATATATCTATATATATATATATATTATATATATGTGTGTGTGTGTATATATATATATATATATATATATATATATATATATGTATATATATATTATATATATATATATATATGTATATATATATATTATATATATATATATATATAATATATAGATATATATAATATAAATATATATATATATATATATATATATATATACTGGACAGCGGGAGAGAGAGAGGGAGGGAGGGAGGAAAGCAGTCACAATCTGACCATCCAGGCGGCCAAATGCAGAGTTCTGTCCAGCGTAAAACTGGACAGAATGAAAACATTCCAAAACATGAGGTTTTGGGTTTTTCACTAATTAACAACATGTGTTAATTAGTATTAATGTATAACGAAAGAAAGATTAGACCAAAATGCCTCAAAAATAAATACTGTCAATCTAATGAGTGGAGCAGAGCATAAGAGTAGTTTAAAGGAACCACTCGTTAGTATATTATTTTAAAACACGCGACATATTATTTTAAACACGCGACATATTATTTTAAAACAAGTGGTTATATTGATCAATATAACAAATTGTTTTGATTCTCTTATTCTTTTACGTAATCTCGGCTGAAGTGTTAAGTAACACAGTACCAAAATATTAATTTGGATCCTAAGGCTAACGAGATATTGGTATTGGTCCTCCATAAAAAACTGATAACATGAACACGTGGTATGCAACGGGAGAATTCGTGGAAAGAGGTGATAATTTTTGTTTTAAATATTATCCTATGGTCACGAATCACTAGTATTAAGGGCTGCGGAAAATTCCATAATCTAAATAACCAAAAATCTAAACTTCTGGAATCTTAATTTGCGGGAAGTGTTATTAAAAGCATTAAGTAGAGCAAGTGATAAACCAAGCAAGTACCTGGGGAAGTAATTTGAAAGAATTGAATGAAAGAATTTCTGACCTGGTAGTGGAGAAAGGTGAGCCATTTATCTTACAAGTCTACAAGCCAGGAGTAAGTGTGACGAAGCTTGTAGATCTTTGCTGGTGTTTGTTAAAAAAAATTGTCTGGGAAAACTACAGCCACAAAAAAATGTTTTGGTGGCTGGACTTAGATGAGTGAAGTTCCAGGTCATGATTTGGGCCAAAGATTTGGGCTATTTTCAGCATTTGCGATTATCGTCAATGACAGTTTACTACCATATGTGAACTCTATTAGTATTAGTTAAATGTTCATGATATTATGTTTTTCCTGTAGAGTTCATGTGAGGAAATAAAGAATGGTCTATTTAGTCATTTATCTAAGAAAATTTTAATTATATCGAAATGTTTGGAACGCCTTTTTTTTTAAACACAAAATTTCCTTTATAATGAGCAATATTACATTAAAATCTGACAAAAAATAATGGTTATAGTAAACTTAAATTAAGTTCGGATGGACGTCATGATGATGACGTTATCATAATTAAACACAACAGAATCTGGAGTTCCACAATATAAATTATTCATCTTGAGGTAGTTTATGATTGAATAAAACCATCTTGAGCTTATCTTGGCTTTACAAGATTGTAAATACTATGTTATGTATTCTCACAAACCCAATGTACCTTCTTGTATATAAATAAATAATAAATAATAAATAAATCTTGAGATGATTTCGCGGCTTAGCGTCCCAGCGGCCCGGTCCTCAACCAGGCCTCCTTTTTGATACACATCCCCAGGAAGCAGCCCGTAGCAGCTATCTAACTCCCAGGTACCTATTTACTGCTAGATCAACAGTGGCATCAGGGTGAAAGAAACTCTGCTTATTTGCTTCCGCCTCCGCCGGGGATCGAACCCGGACTCTTAGGACTACGAACCCCGAGCGCTGTCCACTCAGCCGTCTGTGTCCCCGTTAGCAGACTGGAGCCTCCCCCTGGCGACAGACCATTCCCAACATTTCATCACAAATTCTGCTGCTGAATTACATTTGCTCGCCTGATATTTTGCTCGATAATTTTTTATTTTTGTTAGTTAAGTATATTCACCGAGCGTGTCCGTTAAAATATATATAATATAATTTGTTAAAGCTTATATATAATGAATCAAGATCAAAATAATTTGGCTTTTCGAAATATGACAGAATAATGAAGAATTAAAATAGCAATATATCTCAATTAATTTTCATAATCTCCAATGGAGGCACTATGCACATTAATGATAGGCTTTGAGCACCCACTAGAGAGGCTCTATTCACCTATTGGAGAGACTCTATTCACTCTCTAGAGACGTTATATGCACCCTCAGGACAATGCACCCATTATAGAGGCTCACTACACCCCTTAGATGCTCTCTTTGCGGAGGCTCCGTGCACTTTCTGCAGAGGCTCTATACATTCCCTCCTATAAAGCTCTATACCTCATATGGAACCTCCCAATGCTTCCCTGTAAACGTTCCATACACACCGTGGAGAGGCTCCATGCACATGCCTATTGAGGCTCTATAAACCCCTTGGAGAGGTTCTATACATTCCTTGAAGAACCTCTTACACCACGGCATAACTAACGTTGCTCTCTCTTCTATCACCACACACCATCTCAGCTCTAAGATACGTCAATTTTCCTTCACCCCACTAACCTCCCCAAAAATGTCCACCCTGATCGTCCTTCATTAACAACTATCTCCACGTCTTTACTTTATTCCTCAGCAGCCTTCCAACATCTCAGCATCTCCACCTGAGCAGCCTCTTAACATCTCAGCATCTTCACCTCAGCAGTCTCCCAACATCTTCACCTTGCTGCCTTCCTCACTCACCTCTCAACGTCCTCCTCGCATCACCCATCGCGCATATCAAATTCTGCCCATTACGACCCTGACTCTAGTGCCATTACCAGCATCTCAACCCCAGACGTCGAAACGGATTGGGTCCCAATGCTTGCTCGCCAGGCCCAATTTCTCCAAATATTAAGGTCCCTCCTCTCTGCCTGTCTGTCTGTGAATCTGAGGCTGGCTGGCTCTCTCTCTCTCTCTCTCTCTCTCTCTCTCTCTCTCTCTCTCTCTCTCTCTCTCTCTCTCTCTCTCTCTCTCTCTCTCTCTCTCCCAATCAATCTGTTTTCTCTCCCTCTCTCTTTTGCGATAATCAGTTTTGATTGCATAAAACAATCAATTTAATATGACTATAGTTTAATATGATAAATTATATTAAATAACAGTAATAATAATGCATATAACAATAATTTGAAAAAAAATATTAGCACACACAACACATCGTCGTTATAATTTTTATAATTGTTTTTGACTCACATTAAATCGACCATCTAGTACTCATCTCTTGTTTTAAATTCCTGTATAGGGTCTTACCTAATTCTTTTAGGAACTCCCAGTAGAGAGCGAGTCATATTTCGAGACGCAAACTTAATTAACTGAATTGACAGTTCCGCTCGTTTCCTCAAGTCTCAAGATACGAGAGATAGGGATAATCAGATAAACGTTCAGCCAATTCTACCCTCATTCTAAATTTAAGAGTGCAAACTCATTCACACACACACAACATGCTGGGTAACCAATACTCACGGTGACTTCAACAATTCAAACACCTCGCAAATAGTTAGTAACACAAAGATATATACAATGAACCCTTTGTATTATAAATTCATCTCAATAAATTAATTTATATACAAGTGAATTCAAGATTGGCATTGCTACGGATAGTTGAACACTCAAGTTTGAAGCTGTCAAGACCTTCTATGATGACTCAGTCACAGTTAACTTTGAACGAATGAAGTGATGATCTAATTGCAAAGGGAAAAATTGAGCAGGAGCAGACGTGTTTCACAGCATGAGGAGCTAGTGGAAGTACCTCTGTCTGGTCACTTTGAATTTACTTTGTTTTGTCTATGGATTGAGGATTGCGAATCAATTATCGTTTACCTAAACGTGTCCACCGACCGGATGTAGGAAGTGATCTAAATTTGTACTTGACTGAGCGATTTTCTGAGTTACTGTTTCAAAACCAATGTCAGGATATGAAACTTTTACGTGACAAACGAACACTTGGTGGAGCGAAACAGTCTGAGATTCTTTCGGCCTGACGACTTATTTTTTTTATCAAGGGGATAGCCTTTCGGCTGGTAATATTTATGGTTATTGCTTTCAGTGGATTTCAGACCTTGACATTAATTATAAACTGGCTAATTAACTGGGTGAGGTAGACTGTAATTGTTAGGCCTCCATCCATGGGATAGACAAACAGAAGCTCCTCTTTTGGAGGGATAGAGTTTAGGAGGGGGGGGGGACCTGGCTGCACTGGGGTCTCTCTCCCCTAGTTCTCTCTCTCCCCTGCTCTCTCTTCTTGTTTCTCGCAATCTTTCACTTTCTCTCACCTCTGTTTCCCCTTCGCCCTCTCTTCCCATCTTTCTCCCTCTCCTTCTCTCTTTAACTTTCCCAACCAATATTTCCCCCTCTCCCTCTTTAACAACTTTTCCCTCCTGCTCCTCCCCTCTCTCTTACCATCTCCACCCTCTCTCCCAGTCTCCCATCTCTTCCTCCTCTCCCAGTGTCCCATCTCTCCCAGCTCCTCTCCCCCTCAACTCCATCTCTGCTTCTTACCCTCCCTCGCCAAATTTCTCTGTAAGTCTTCGCCAACATCCCCTCTCTCCTCTTTTCATACCTCTCTCCTCCCCTCTACACACTCATTTCCAATTTCCCTCATCTCTCACCTCTTCTCCTTTCCCTAACTTTTTCCCCCTCTCCACAAATTTCCCCCTTCTCTCTCCTTCACTAAATATCCCCCCCTCTCCTTCCCTCTGTCCCCCTTCTCTTCCCCCTCTATCTCAAGCAACCTAATAGTGAATTTATTTTCGAAGATTCTCGTGAAAAAGTCTAAGGGGTCGGCTAGCCACATTTCACTATCGAAGTAGCTGGGGCGTTACTACTGAGCCGGAAGCTCAGTAGTAACTGACCTCAGTAGTAACTCAGTTACTACTGAACCTACTATTTACGGAAACTTCATAGGACCATCTGGGCCGACCCCAGACAGCCTATGTTCTTCCAGTATCTCATAAGTTTCGTCTGGGATATCCCAAGTCCAGTATCGTCCAGTATCTCTTTAAAGCTGGGTATGGCCATCCCCAAGCATCTACCCCTCCAAAAGTGGACAGAAAGATCCACAGACAAACATACAGAGAGAGACAGACAAAATTCTCTCATTTTTTCATATTGACCTTAAGGGGGGGGGGGTCTGCTTTGTATGTTCATCACTGGACAGAAAAACAAACATTCTCTCAAAACAAAAGATCCCCTCTCATGTAGATATGAGAGGGGATCTTTTTCAATTGAATTTTTCTTTAGTAAAATTTTTACTTAAGTAAAATATTCCTTAAGTAAAAAGTTCATTTTTTCTCTCTCTCACTTGTATGGCTTTCTTTGTCTTTGCATTTCTTAATCTGCTATGAACGTTTTAGCTTCTGCTCTGATTCTTCAATTACTCTGTTCAGAATACTTTTTTATTACAGAGATATTCGTGTGTACTTGAGTAAATGAGTTATTAATTTCACATATTATATAATATGACCTATTTTTCTTTGTAAATCCTTTTGGAATTCAGGAAAATTTCCCATTAAATGTTGGCTTGATTTATACTATTTAAAAAAGTATCTTCATTTTTTAAATTTATTTTACGTAGTAACCAAATTCAAGCTGTTAATGCATTATGTTCATTAATTTTAGTTTGGACTTATATAAGCTTGCGATCTACGCTTTTATAGGAGAGTAATATTCCTGAATATTGTGACATTGCTCTTAAAGACAGTATCGAGACTATTTTCGTTCTGCTGAGTAAATTTTTGGCTAAATTGGTACTTAAAGAATACACACACGTACAAAAGTTAGAAAACAAAGAAATATCAATTTAAAAACTTTTTCTTGTGTACACCATGGAAATGTTCCTTTAAGAGTTTAAGCAGGTAAGTTCCTCTTTAATTAGAGAAATCTTCTACTACATTTGACCTGTTTACTCTGCTTCATACTATATATATTTTAGTATCAAAACATCTACGTAGTCTCAATTATTGTTTTTTGTATGTGTGTGTGTGTGAATACTCCAGCCACTGCATTCAACTCTATTAAGAGGCAATTTATAAATGGAAATTTGTTTCTTATTTTTATATCTAAGTGGTATTTGTTCGCAAACATGAAAACTTAAATATTTATGAGTCGTTTCTGTGAAGTTTTCAGAATTCTATTCCATCCCCACTATAATTCATAGCGAGATGTAATTTTACAAATTATTCGTTAAATTCTAATACTGTAGCAGAGTGGTGTGGGTAGTCTCTGCTGAATTGGGAAACGTAGTATCTGTGTGCGCATGAAAAACACATGAATTTTTGCATTATTTGTGATTTTTCTCATTTATTATCTGTTATATACATGTTTATGACTGTTCTCATTTATTATCTGTTATACACATGTTTGTG
This sequence comes from Procambarus virginalis, assembly GCA_020271785.1. Taxonomy (NCBI): domain Eukaryota; kingdom Metazoa; phylum Arthropoda; class Malacostraca; order Decapoda; family Cambaridae; genus Procambarus; species Procambarus virginalis. Next base: position 9,926,914 of record WNGS01033470.1, read on the forward strand.
TCTACTTCTCACGAATGTTCAGAGATTTTAGAATGGTCTTCCATCTTTAGTTACAAGTTCCTCACACGTGGAACTCTGGAGCATTAGAGATCACAATTTCATCTGCAATTTGTTACAAAACGGCATGCTCTCTTCCTAAGCATTTTTCCTGCAAAATTTGAAATGCTTGAAAATACATTTTGCCATTTTATTTCAAATTATTTTCATTCTCTTAGCATAATTATTTAAAACTTTATTTGTTTCTGATGCATAATTTTATGCTGTTATGAGTCATTCTGATCTTCCGTGTCACATATGAATTTTGGCATAATTTATTCTTCAATATCGACACTTGTCCGGTATCATTACCTTAAATGATCTGTCAAGCATATACTTGACAGCTGCTTGACGGCATCTGGGCTGTGTGAGAGTTACTCGGAGTGTCATGTAATACGAACCAACACGATAACCAGAAGACAAACATAATCGAAACATAACAGTAAATGAGACAGTAGTAAAAGCGGTACGAGAGACAGGGAAATTGTTGAAGCCGAAGCAATGACCAGACATAGATAGCGTGTTCCAGGAAGACCATATACTTAGATGCGAAGACCGTATACTTGGATACAGGCGGAGGCGTGACGCATGAATAATACAGGTTGATACGTGGACATAGACAATTTCAGGCAAATGAGTCCGTGTTGAACCATACAAATAGAGGCGTGCCTGTTGAACCACACAGGTGGGGCCGTCCCTGTTGAACCACTCAGGTGGAGCCGTCCCTGTTGAACCACTCAGGTGGGGCCGTCCCTGCTGAACCACTCAGGTGGAACCGTCCCTGTTGAACCACTCAGATGGAGGCGTGACCCAAAAGAATCCCCCTGCACTGGTCGTTGCCCCTATTCCCTTCCATCTACATTTATATCTATTGACGGAAAACTCGTGAAATTTTATGGATATGACAACTGCCGCCGGGTTCCTGGTTCCCACCTCACGTTTTAATGGATTTTGGAAGACAAATGATTCGTTCTGAGGATTTATCTTTGGACTGTCAGTATTAAATGGTAATATTACGCACACACACACACATACAGGGGCCGGTGGCTGACTAGACAGCACGCTGGACGGGTGATCCTGTGGTCCCGGGTTCGATTCCCGGCGCCGGCGAGAAACAATGGGCAGAGATTCTTTCACCCTGATTCCCCTGTTACCTAGCAGTAAATAGGTACCTGGGAGTTAGTCAGCTGTCACGGGCTTCCTCCTGGTGTGTGTGTGTGTGTGTGGGTGTGTGTGTGTGTGTGTGTGTGTGTGTGTGTGTGTGTGTGTGTGTGTGTGTGTGGCGTGAGGGAAAAAAAAACAAAAAATAGTAGTTAGCAACAGATGATTGACAGTTGAGAGGCGGGCCGAAAGAGCAGAGCTCAACCCCCGCAAGCACACTTGGCGAATACAGCTAGCTGAATACACACCACACACAACACACACACACACACACACACACACACACACACACACACACACACACACACACACACAACACACACACACACACACGCACACACATATATAAGGGTTCAAACCAGGGTTCGAACCTTCGTTACCCGGGGTTTTCACCCCAGAGTGAACTCTGAACTTCCCTCTATTTAAGTAACCGACAAACGTAAGTCCACAAGTTGTACAGTTCCTAAGCACCTCGAAAGCTGGACGCGAACAAAGAATTCAGTGTGCTATTTCCATCTGAATTGCCACACTACCGTCGCTGCAAATACATTAATACCTGGTGTGAATTAGACTCCAGGACGGAGAGCCAGTATAAATGGAGTTTTACGTTTTAAATTAGAGACTTTTTCTGACATTAGGGGTCGCTAATAGTCATCTGAACTGGGAGCCATAACTGCTGAGTGGCGAGGGATTTTAGATTGTGTTGCTGGAATATTAGAGCCAATGAACCTACTCTGTTATCTTTGGGGAGTTGTGACAGCTGCATTAATTATAAGCGTTTGGTTGAGCTGCATTTGGTAGTGGAGTGAATGAAACATAGGGTCAAGTGTCCACGACAAGCTGCTATGGTTATCCTGAAGGATTTCCTTTACCATGTCACTTTCTTCTCTCCCTCTCCTTCATTCCTTATCATTCACACTATCTATATCTTTCTCTTTCTCGCTTTCTATATCTCACCCTCTCTATGTCACTCACTCTTTTTCTTGTGCTCTTTAGCTTTTAGAATAAAGAAAATTTGCAAAATCTAAAATATGCAAAACAGGAGCAGATTCATTATAACTTTAAGAAAATTTAGAAAAAAAAACAGACTATGTAAAATTACTTGTTATTAGAGAACTCTGGAATGAGATTCCATAAAAATCTTGTATGTCAAGATAAAATTATATGAAGAGAGTTTTTCCCATAAGGAACCACAAGCAAAAGTGAGTAATAATATATACAACACACAACCCAATGCACATATAACATTACGATGCAATGCATCTACGATACGTGGCAGAGTATGATAACCAGCACAGTGAAGAAGCTGGATATCTAAATACAAGCTACTAGGCCAAACAAACAAATAACAAACCAAAAAAAACACGCACATTATTTCATTCAACAACCTCAGTTAAAGAATATATCACGCATAAACAGTTTACCAAAAGGATTACAAGAACAATGCACATGCAAATGCAAAACAAAAAATTACACAAACTCGTTAGCCATAAATCCAAACGAAAAGCATTATAGTACAAAAAAAAGGCCGAACACCAAACAGAAGCAACTGCAAACACAATTCACACGCACCATCTGAGTTTCATTAACGTATTTAATATCTTTTCTAGCACTGATTAATCTTCTAGTTCCACTGGTGCCCAACAAACCTAAATTTATCGTGTAATTCCTAACTAACACAAATCTCCAACAATCGTATAGTACGTATAAGTGGAATAAGATAGCAATAAGAACAAGCAAGTAGTGAATGTATAAAGAAGAAGAATTGGAAAGAAAACTCTTGCACGTCAGTTGGTGAAGAGAATGAAATGAAAGAAAAAACAAAGGAATACGAACACAGCAGAATGGAATGAAAGAGAAGCTTAAGGCGCCTACAGATAAGCCTGATTACGTTTGTTAAGAATGTTATCGAACATTTAATATTTACATTGAAGAATGTACTGATAAAGGCATGACATCAGCAAAATTGTCAAACAAACCGGTCTGGAAGATGTATTACAAGCTTTATCTGGTTCATTTAGAAAACAAAGAACTTCAACTGACTCAGTGTTGATCAAGATTAATCTAATTTAGTGATGTGCCTCACACTACGGTAAATTTAAGTTATAGACTATATTCATCATCTGATTAAACAAACTTCATTTGTTCACCATGGACAATAAACTTCAAATTGATTCACTAAGCCAAGGACAAGCGTTAAAATAAATTATCAGCTCTCTGATGAATTGTTATCCAATTTGTTGGCTAACTTGTGCTAAT
>WNGS01033470.1:9951760-9968745 GCA_020271785.1 Procambarus virginalis
TACCGTAGTTATTTGACCGAACCTAACCAACCCTACCTAACCTAACCTAACCTATCTTTATAGGTCAGTTAGGTTAGGTAGCCTAAAAAGTTAGGTTAGGTTAGGTTAGGTAGGTTAGGTAGTCGAAAAACAATTAATTCATGGAAACTTGGCTTATTAGGCAAATCGGGCCTTGCATAGTAGGCTGAGAAGTGCGTTCTGGCTACTAGGTACGACATATATATATATATATATATATATATATATATATATATATATATATATATATATATATATATATATATATATATATATATATATAATATTACCTCACCTTTCAGGCGTCAATGACCTTTCACCTCCCTGAAAACACGCTACTTTTCCTTCCCTGATCTTACGCAAGCCTTACCTCGCTGACGTCATCTCACCTTCACCTCCTTGACCTTCACCTCCCCGACCTTCACCTCGCTGACCTTCACCTCATCCTCACTTCCCTCACCTTCCTCACTTCACCTAACCCTCACCTCCCTTTTTTAATTTTTTTCCAACAGTCACAAGGTCCCGTTTATCTTCGCGTGATTGATTAAAGTTTTTTTTATCAAACATAAGCACTGAATTTAATAATAATTTCCGCTTGTTATTTGGTATTTCTCTCCAATGTCGTCAGTGTTTCCTGATCTGTTTTCAAGACTGCAGTGCTGACTTTTTAGTTTGGATTAATAAAAAAAGACGTTTATTCCAGAAAGTTAGAATGCTTTCAGTGCGGTAACAGGAAGTTCCGACATCACTGAAATTGGAAGCCAGTATTCGATGGGCCTTATTGGTTAATATTCAGGCGATTGCCTCAGCGGCACAGATCCAGAGCCTCTAGCAGCACGTGCTGTGTCTCGGTGGTGAAGCAGTTCAGGTTCTGTTATTGACACTTGACGTATCGTAACGAGTTGCCGGAGAACTGCCAATATCTACTCTATGCGTTCCTTTTGAATATCCCTTAAAATATTAAAGAAATTTAATACTCTTGATACTTTATAACTCCCGCAACTCGCCATTGGAATTGTATTTAGCCATTCACATTTTATATACTGATCGATGGAATGCATTAAATACCTCCAACCAGGTAGGGTATTGATCAGGGAAGCTCCATGCCGCTTCTAGCTACGATGGCTTCCAGTCACCAACAAAGCTGAAATACGTCGTAACATTTCACTGACAGTCTAGAATTACTTAGCGGCAGGTAACCTGTACATTTTGAGGTTGTTATCTTACTAGAGTGTTATTATTTCCAGGAAAAATATATATCCTATTGTCAGTTGAAATATAGTTAATCAAATTTAATATATTCCCTCCCTCTCTGAACGTAATTAATGTATTTTGTTTATTTCCAATAATAATCAGCTTTACTTCGTTTCTCAGTATTATAGGGGACAGATATCCAACTGGTGAGGATTATAGTTATATTTCAAATAACCAATTACGTTGTCACTTTCATTCAATTTCATTAATGTGGGTCGTGTAATTTGTGAGCCTCATTACTGTCACTTAGGCTCTGCAAGTAGTGTTGACATTGTTTTAAAATGGAATGAAGCAATTATATAACAGGTGGTGGTATCTTAGTAACTTTTTACCACTAACAAATCATTATTTCATCGATATTTGATCGATATGATAAACATACAATTTTTTTAAAGGTGACTTCATGTTGCAAAAAGTAGCTAACATCCTAACCACTATAGTAACTTTTCTCTGCTGCTTAACAGAAGGTCTTGATCCCCGAACATATAAACAAGTGTGAAAATAATGTCGATGAGAGAATATGAGCTTCCGCAAGCAGGAAACTTTAGGCGCGGAGCAATTCTCGACAGGAATCTATTCACAAAAAAAAAGTATCATCGAATCTCTGCAAGATGAGGTGTTACGAATGGCAACAGACCAGCTCTGAGAAGTTATGTGTAACACCAAGATATTTTGCTCTACGTAGATTGGCACAAATATTCTACAAGCAGGAGATAACATACTATCTTACCAGCGCCAACTGTAACTGAAAATATTTTAAGATAACCGTGACTTAAAAACACTTCTGAACAGGCAAAAATTGCTATATTACAGAATTTTCTGCAATCTGACTATATTAATCATAATATCGAGTTGAGAAATGTTGTAATTCTTTCGAATATGTTTACATCCTTAAAGAGAGTAGCGATCTAATAAAATTTTTGCACTCTATCTTCCTAAACAATGGCTTAACTAGTGTCTTGGCTTGGAAAAAGGTTTAGTTGGAAAAAGAGTCTAGTTGAAAAAGAGTTGGGATAATTGTAATTGTTATTTTTAATAATGTATTTTTACTCATATTAAAAAGTCAATTCAGTTTCACGATCGTGAACGAAACTCTCTTCATTCTGGAAGAGCTTAATACATATCTAGCTTCAAATAAGGAATAAAACTATCTAGGTTTGTCAAAACCCAAGACTCAACTTAAACTGAGAACAACAGGTAGCTAGATAATAAAGTTTTGATAGACACAAAATATTAAACATTATCTCAAGCAATTACATATCATTTCGTCCAATCTAGGCTGATTGTTTATGTAATGTATTCTGTGGCATGCCCGGCAACACCAGGAATACATGTAATCTAAAATTTGTGTTATATATATATATATATATATATATATATATATATATATATATATATATATATATATATATATATATTTATATACTATTTATGTATACTCACTTAAACAGTTAAATTGTTAAACACTCGATTAAATATACCAATTAATTAGTTTTATATGTGACAAATCATTTTTCATTATTCTTAAGCCCTTTGCTGCACAGTTTGTTTGATTATGCAAAATATTATATTACTACATATTTTTCAGCTTTTATTACTAAGCAATATCAGTAACCTAATTTAATTAAAGCTGTGATAACAGCCTTTAGAATAAACAGCATATATACTTTAGTCGTAAACACTGATCAGTATTGAAGGAAACAGTTTAAATTCGCCAAGAAGCACCTCTTGGTACATATATCCATTGTATTTATCATGGAATTTATCAGCTTAGACCAGTAATGTGTAGCTTAACTTCCTCTGTGTCAATGTAATATACCCTGGCTGTAATATACCCTAATAATAGCAAGTTGTGTGCACCTACTGTCTCTGTATAACTTACTGGTTGCTATACTAAGGCATTTCTGTAGTAAAACTCAGCCATGAATTTACACAAATTGCGTATGTGATCTTATCACATAAGGTCAACCACTTGGGCTGGACGGTAGAACGATGGTCTCGCATCATGCAGGTCGGTGTTCAATCCCCCGACCGCCCAAGTGGCTGGGCACCATTCCTTTCCTCCGTCTCATCCCTGATCCTTATCCTGACCCTACCCCCTTCCAAGAGGTATATAGTCGTAATGGTTTGGCGCTTTCCCCTGACAATCCCCTTCCCTATGTGATCTTATATGCATAAGAGCCAATGATGATAAGTATTTCAGGTTTATGAAGAGATCAGATCTATTTTTGTATTAGCATGTGTTTATTTCTTTTCTATTACAAGGTGTTGATAGAATTATATATAATTAAATGTTGTATCAAACTACTTTAATTTATGGTATAGAGTTAACACGAATTAGAATTTATATACAATTTATTACAAATGCATCAAGTATGCTTAGCGTTTCGGACAAACCCTAACAGTAATCAAAGAAGCAATTTATGTGTGGTGATACCTACCTTGAATGAGGGGCGGCCATTGTAATCCCCTTCACTAAGGGGGTATAATGCCCGACCTAAACTCTCTCTCATTCACTCATATCAGTGTAATTCAAACACGGAACCTAGAGCCCGTAGATTTTATCGTTTGCTTAAACCAAAAAATTGTATTCAGAGATTGATTTTGATTAAGAAATTAACATACGTTCAGATGTCAAATTTCATTCCGGATGCGGCCTTTTGGTTACATTGACAGTGGAAAAGTGTGTGTGTGTGTGTGTGTGTGTGTGTGTGTGTGTGTGTGTGTGTGTGTGTGTGTGTGTGTGTGTGTGTGTGTGTGTGTGTGTGTGTGTGTGTGTACTCACCTAGTTGTACTCACCTAGTTGTGCTTGCGGGGGTTGAGCTCTGGCTCTTTGGTCCCGCCTCTCAACCGTCAATCAACAGGTGCACAGTTTCCTGAGCCTAATGGGCTCTATCATATCTACACTTGAAACTGTGTATGGAGTCAGCCTCCACCAAACACTGTGTGTGTGTGTGTGTGTGTGTGTGTGTGTGTGTGTGTGTGTGTGTGGTGTGTGTGTGTGTGTTTTGGGGGTGTGTGTGTGTACTCACCTAATTGTACTCACCTAATTGTGCTTGCGGGGGTTGAGCTTTGGCTCTTTGGTCCCGCCTCTCAACTGTCAATCAACTGGTGTACAGTTTCCTGAGCCTACTGGGCTCTATCATATCTACATTTAAAACTGTGTATGGAGTCAGCCTCCACCACATCACTGCCTAGTGCATTCCATTTACTAACTACTCTGACACTGAAAAAGTTCTTTCTATGTCTCTGTGGCTCATTTGGGTACTCAGCTTCCACCTGTGTCCCCTTGTTCGCGCCCTCCCAGTGTTGAATAGTTCATCCTTGTTTACCCGGTCAATTCCCCTGAGGATTTTGTAGGTTGTGATCATGTCCCCCCTTACTCTTCTGTCTTCCAGTGTCGTAAGTTGCATTTCCCGCAGCCTTTCCTCATACCTCATGCCTCTTAGTTCTGGGACTAGTCTAGTAGCATACCTTTGGACTTTTTTCTAGCTTCGTCTGTGCTTGACAAGGTACGGGCTCCATGCTGGGGCCGCGTACTCCAGGATTGGTCTTACATATGTGGTGTACAAGATTCTGAATGATTCCTTACACAGTTTCCTGAACGCCGTTCTGATGTTAGCCAGCCTCGCATATGCCGCAAACGTTATTCTCTTTATGTGGGCTTCAGGAGACAGGTTTGGTGTGATATCAACTCCTAGATATTTCTCTCTGTCTGTTCATTAAGTACTGTGTGTGTGTGTGTGTGTGTGTGTGTGTGTGTGTGTGTGTGTGTGTGTGTGTGTGTGTGTGTGTGTGTGTTGGTGTTGGGTGTTTGGAGGGCAGGTGGAGGAGCCGGGGCAAATGTGTGTGAGGCAGGAAGGAGACGGTGAAAGGTGTGGCGATTTGGCAGCGAAGGAGATGGTGTTAGTACGTGTGTGGACATTGAAGAAGTAGGCAGGGAAAAAGGACATGTGTGGGAAGGGTAGGGTGGAAGAAGACGTGGCAAGGGTCACTGTCATATCAGTAGGGAAGAAGGAGATTATGAGTGTATGCAAGACATGGGGAGGGTTTGTGTTGGATACAGAGTGTGTGTTTGTGGGTTGGCATGGGGAGGGTGTGTGTGTGTGTGGGAGATGGGAGTGGGGTTTGTGAGCGAGACTGGTCACCGGATCGACCTAGGCACCAAGGGGTACCGCGTCAGGAATATTTTAAAGAAAGTACTTATTATCGCGTTTTGATACGTGAGGCAAGTCTTTGCAGGCAAAGACTCACATTTCACAGATACCTCCAAGTATAATTTACGACAGAATTTTTGTTCAATGAACGATGTCACTGTACCCATTAGCACTTTATAATATAAAACATCACTCTGTAACTGTCACTTTATACTTCACTAAATTTTAATTATAGCTCTTGCCAGTTTATCCAGAGGAAATTGAACAGTTTTTGTTTGCTCAGTAGCAGTAATTAAGAATCAATTTAGTAATCGGAATCAAGATCAGGAAAGACATTAAAGTGAAAATACCATTTCTTGAACATAAGTGACCTTTCTGGTTAACCCAAATAAGAGAAACATCTGCGACTATTGTTGGAGGAACAATGTTCTTAATAATTATAACAATACGACTTTAATAAAGATCTTAGACGTGTGAAAGTTTTAACCATTTCTTGACAACAAATCTGAGAACAACTGTTCGCTTCATTAAGAGTTCTTGCGATGCAACGTTTGGCCACCAGAGAATCACCTTCAGAAAGATATACAATAGAAACGTTTTCACCTAGTCATTCAGACAATAAATAGGTGTTAGCATCTGCAATGTATGACTCGAACTGGTAATAAAAACTCGCTTTTAGACATTCAGTCAGAGACTAATTGCTGCGAGCCAGAACCCCGTGTGGTACAAAAAATTGGGATATTTGCTATAATTAAGGACACACTGGGAGCTAGATTTATGAATTCTATTCTTTATTACATACTCTAGACGTCATTACTGGTCGACATACGTTGTCAAGGCTATGTTATTGGAATAAACCTGAAAAGAAGAGTAAACATTATGCAGTGTAGTATACTGGATGTTAAATAACAAGCAATATGAGTTTCTTCCTGAACATATTCTCTAAATATGGTTGTTAATAACGTTGCAAAAGTTGCCTGTAGGCAAGATAATTCCTTGTACTGGTACAAAATGTTTATGTGTGCTTTTCAGCTTTTCAGACACGCCGCTGGAAGCTTTTAAATGTCATACACCAAACATGAGAGTGAAACTATTAAACGATACATAACGGTAAAGCTAAATTAATTCTCTGACATCTCTTTGCTGGCAGCCTGGCAACATAATACATGCCTAAATTGCACGCTCTGATGATGTTTCCCGTATATTATTGTCTTGCCGTTACAATAGTAGCGGCTTGAAGTAAGCGGACTTAATGTTATGTATTACCTTCCAATTTTACCGGTATTTAGTATGATATTATTTTGAAATGATAATAGCTAACAAAAATAAATTAAATGGAAAAATTGTAATAAATAGCAATCCTCTGGACTGCTTTAAGAGCGGGAAGGAATGGGAGGGTGGTGGGGTTGCCAATTGCAGTAATACATAAAATAAATGTTACAACTTCAGATATTTTATCTATTGCTTTACATCTTTAATTATAATTAAATAAACGATGTAAACTCGGTAAGCAAAAATGATTTATTCGTAAACCGTGCAGCGAGTCTTTAACAGTAGAGGGTTTGCTAGTAAGTGCGCTATGTAATGTCTAATAATTATTATTTCCATGCGTTTTCTGACTACTGATATCAATCATATTGTTGGGTAATTATATAGAAATGATTTGCTTTCCTTTCTTGTGTATCAGAGTTACATTTTCAACTTTTTAAGCATGTGTGGAACTGTTCCTGTTTTGAGTGATTTGTAAAATATACTGTCAAAAGTGTGACAATTTCTGTTTTAGCTACTTTTAATATTTTTAAGTGAAACTTTTCAGTAACAATTGTTTTATGTGTTTTAGTTTTATTTAGCACTGCGAACACATCAAGCTCACAATGGTAATAGTTTGAATGTGGTCTTGCTCATATTTTAAATGTGTTGAAAACTAAACAATATTAATATTTTCTGTGGTAAATACGGATGCAGAAGCACATATATTTACAATATTTACCCTATCTGCTTTCTCGTAAACTAGATCTCCATTTATAAAACACAAATTCATAAGACCAGTGGTTTGAGAAAGAACTTTTTTTTATTTTAAAACTCAAAATTCTTTGGATTTCTTTTACAAATTTTAGCAAAATATGTCTTTCAGTTACGTTAGCAAAGACGAATTAGCGAAACTGTTCTGGTGATGAAAAGACAATATATATATATGATTCTGATTATTGTTGCTCCTTTTCGCTCAACGCTTTACTCAATATTCTGATGCTGGGCAGCCTTTTTATAACACTGTTCCACCATTTAGGTTTTGTGGTGTGTTACGGTCGACTGTTTCATGTGTGTGTACAGGATAGTTTTTCGAATAATTCGTATGCACTGCTAAACTTTACCCGGGCCTCGTTTCTGTAATTTTTTATCGTGATATAATTTCCAACTTAAAAAAATAACTTCTATCGTGTTCCCATAAAAAAATGTGTATACTTATACTTTCCAACAACTATTATATGCATATTCGTATTGCACGTTATTCTCAATATATATGACGATGATCAGTGGAGCGGTACTCTAGCAACATATAAATAATTATATTTTTAAATGCTGAGTTATGTTTACCTTTAAGCGCTCAGTACGGGGAATTGTTATCAAATCCATGTGTATACCATCATGAGGTTTACTGTTATTAAAATTATTTATGTTCTTACACTAGCTTCAAAGTATTATCTATTAAACACATTCTTTACAGAGCACATATGGATGAATCAAGGAAGGATTTGCTTTTGTTCCGTAATTTGGTCTGCACTGCAGTTGTTAGTAAACTATGTCTTACACAAACGTCAGTAAATCAGAATTTTACTTAGGGAAATTTCACTACAATCTCTTTTAACAAAGCAGGCATTATATTATAATTAAAAATATTTGATTTTTTTATGCTTCTTTGTCAATAATTACATAAATTGTCTTCCTTGTTATAAAATTTGACTTATACATGCATTATACAGTTGTGTTTATATAATTGGTTTCGTTATGAGGCTACAGTGCAGAAAATATTTCCTAGGTACAATCTCGCTCAGAAATATTGAAAAATATTCCTCCATTCTTGGAACTGTTAATGTATGACATTGTTTTACTAAAGAAAACAGTCCTGAGAATTTTCACACTACACCCTGAATCAAGACAGAAACATTTCTCTTCCAAATTACCAATGTTATCATCCACTACGGGCTCACCATAGCCTGTGCTACTTAGAACTTCTTGTTCCAGGTAGCGAATCTTTAACAACAACAGCAACCAATGTTGTATAGCAACTCAGCAGTAGTAGCCATCCATCCATCAGTCTCAGGAGACTATGGAGTTGCGCTCTGGTTGTCCGTCTGGAGTGGCCTATCCAGGGCGCAAAGCCAGGGTAGGTTGATACGGTGGAGAAGCTGTTACCCAACCAGCACGTCCCCCCATCTCCACGACGCCGAAAGTCTCCAGTAGAAAGGCAGACGCCAATACGATTGGTTCCAGCGCCGTCGCAGGAACTGCGAACTCAGTACACCATATTTAAACCCAACATATCTAAAGAAATTTTATATTTATGTAGTTGATCTATAAGTTACATTTCCAGTTGTCAACAAAATCAACCAAAAAAATTACATTTAACAATGACATCCTCAGTTTTAATTCTGAATGCCGCATAAGGCCGTCATAAGCATAATGCTTTAGGTAAATATTTATATATTAAGTTTTTAAACAATTCACATGAAAGAGCATACTGTATCCCACAGATAGTTGCGACTCTGAAACACACTGATGCCTTGATAACTCTTGACAGTAGAGAATAGTCATGTAAACATAGAGCTTTCAATGTGCATAACAAGCTTTTTGACTGCTTCAGTCATCTTCTTACAGACGCTAGTCATTCACCATATATGTGTTCTGGTGATCACTAGATTTACTCTCTTCTGGATAACAATAATATGCATTGCTTTACCAATATAAATTGATTGCCATACTTATTCTTGAATGGTGGCAGTAGGGGTAGTTTTTTGTCAATGTCTCAAAGAAGATTTAGATAATCAGATAGATAATCAGATTTAGATAATGATTTCTTTTCCTGGTAATATAAAGACTGAGCAGCAACTTCAACATGCTGCTCTAGCTACTAATATGACATGTTATAGCTATGCATATTCATCATGAAGGTTCTAAAAGTCTAATTATATATTAATTTTGCATGGTTTCCTTGTGAAAAAATTTACTTCCTGAGTTATCATCAATAAAGATATAATGTGCAGTCAAGGAATCACATTCACCTTCAACAAGGTCAGAATTGAAAGGTTTAACGTTTGAGTTCAACCTCATTTACTTCATACTCTCTAAAAATGAGCTTCAATCATCCTAGCTTAGCACTCAAAGTTGACTTCGAGGGCATTTTACTTTTTTCATAGAGAATAAGAACATGGGAATTCATTACGTAACATAAGCAAATAAAAATGCTTATATAACAAACTGCATAAATTCAAGTGGGGAAATAATAGAACCAATTATTCGAATTGCGTTAGGGTTTAACGTTACCTCCTCGTGGTGCTCCCTGCGTATAAGTATAACTTCCTGTGTATAACACATGAGTATAACAACAGCAAAAGTATAACACAATCCAGACAGCACATACAACCCACACACAAATACGTAATAACCACATGGATCTTAATTTCCTAATCGGTTCCAGCACTTTACCATAGCCTTAAATTTCAATACAATCAATTTGCATATATATCCAATGCAATCGATTTGCATATATATCCAATGCAATCGATTTGCATATATATCCCAATAAACATGATATCATTTTATTTATATCCTATATTCATGTGATCATAATAATGTAATATGACTGACTCTTCGAAGGCACCAGAGTCCCGCTATAAGGAAAAGGTTTTAGCCAATGAGGGGCCCTGAACAACCTCAGGCATTCCAACAGAACTCCTGGACTCTGGAATTGGTAATCAACATATGCTTGCAACAGAAAACGGAACACTGTGTTCTGATCATTGGGGGATATGGTATAATATATTTGAATTTAAATGATATAGCTAACCAAAACAGTGATAAGTGAAGGCAAGATTTAGAGGCTGAAGCTCCAAATGGCCTATGACATCTCTTCGATTAAATGGGGTTAATGGGGCGAAGTTAATGACAGTGACCGAGAGTTGGAACGCCATGTAGTGTAAGACTTTCCTCGAGTCAAATCTGGAATCCGTGTTAAGTCTGGTTTGTAGGTATTGTGTGTTTGGTGGAATAAACCGAGAACAAGTGACAATCGGAAGTAAACAAGTTCAACCCTGGCGCACTGGCAGTGCTGTTTACGAACATTACTATTTGTTTAAACAAAATTACTGTTAATTACAAAAAATATAAATTGCTGTTGTATATTACTGCTTAAATAGGTATATTTTTGCAGTGTATTTTACATTTGGGAAGGCCCCATGTGTAGTTTTTAGAGTTATAATTTTTAAATTTCGTTTAATCAAGAAATGAATTTAATCATGCAGTCTAGAATAAAAAAAAATTAGGAAGAGAACGGATTTAGTGTTTAGGGAAGATAGTAATTCCATGATACTGGCAACGCATCAAACACATAATTTACTGAAATAAATGAGTATAGTATTAAAGGAAAAATGAGATGTAGTGTTAGCGAGGAGAGCATATGAGGAACTTGAGTAGGGCTGTAGTTGTTTCTCTTCTGAGTGGTGCAGTTAGGTCGCCTCCACTGCCATCCCGTCCTCCGCCCGTAACTAGAAACGCCTAATTAGAGCATGCTAATAGGCCAATCTCCTGACTGTCGCCTCACCCTGGTTAGATTGCCAGGAACCATCGTATCGCACACAGTAATTGGTTCATGATTCTTAACTTTGATCAACATAATTATCGTCAGTATCTTGCATGTTCAATTTGTTCTTATCTTGCTTAACTGAGGATATTATACATGTAAATTTCTAATCACAATAATGGTATACATATATTATAACTGATATTCGCATCACGGTCAGTGAAATACTGATGATGTATTGTGAATCTGAGTATTGGAAGAAGCTCATGTTACGCATGAATAATATGATACAATTTGCGTGATGGTGTCTTCGGTTATATTACTTGTTAATGAAGGATTTATTTTGTAAATATGAATGAGTTCGTTTTGTGACTCGCCCATAATTCCGGAGTTCAAATTAATAGCACATTTTTGTAACACATATTGATAATAAAGCAGTATATAGGCTATAAATATATTGGAAGATAAAACATTTGACGAAAAGCTCAGTAAAATAAAAGAAAATTTTATTTACCTAGTATATAAGTAATTTATTAATCTTTGAATTTAGAGGTATTAAAAAGCACGATGACAAATTAAAAAAACACATGATTTATCATTCAGTAGTGAGCTTCAATGCACTCGAGTACAGTGATTAATGCTATTTAAATAAAATTTGCACTGAATCACAAATTCATTGAATTCAACAAGAAGATAACTTGACAGTAAATACTTTAAAAATCATACTACACCGATACAGATAATTATCAATAATACTTTTTGTTCAATAATATCTTCGAAACCAAAAATACAAAACCCTGAGATATTTTAAATGAATAATTTGACCTCCTTGCCTCTGGTGTATCAAACCAAACCTCAAGGAAAATGATTGGTCCTTGTCATGTAATCCGTCAATTAGTTGTCATGTAACTAATAATGTTAAAGAAGTGGGTGGCATTATAGATAAGTATTCTGTGTCTGTATTTACTAGAGAAGAACGTGATATGTATATGCTGAAGAGATGGTGAATTGTTTGATGGTGCCAAGGGATGGATGGATACAGGGATGGTTGGATAGACGGATAGAGAGGTGGATACATGGATACATGTAGAGATAGATGGGTAGATGGATGGATGAATTGGTAAATAAATAGATGGATAAATAGTTGAATAGATCCATGGATAGATACATGGACAGATGGGAGACAGGAAGATAGACCCGGGTAACGCCGGGTAACCTGTAGTATATATATATATATATATATATATATATATATATATATATATATATATATATATATATATATATATATATATATATATATAAAATCTGGCAAGCGACTAATAATGATAATGAAGAACATTTTCTGCTGAAAATCTTCCCGGCAGACTTGCGAGTCTCGGATATCATGCTAGTTATCCCAGATTTAAGCATTACTCTGTAGCTCTAAGTGGCTAACTTCCTCGAGAGACCATCTGAGGCGCTCTTAGGATTACCTGGTCGTTACCTGGGAGTGTTATGCTCCCCCTCCACACACCTCCGAATAGACCTGACATTAACGTCGTAAAGGGACCGGCACAGTGTCTTCCATTCCGGTTTCTAACCTTATTTAATACGTCGGAGTGATCAAGTTTTTTCAACACTTAAATCGTCATTAAATCATCACGTCATCATCAGTGATGCTGCATATGAGCACTAATGCTGACACGTGAGTATATATATATGTGTGTAAACGCAGTGCCTCAGCGCCGCAACACATGTGAGTCTTCAGTGTTTGTGTGTCACTGCAGATAAGTGCATGTGAGTTGTCTCTGCATCAGTGATTCATCACACTTGAGTGTGTGTTAGTGCTTATATAATGTCCTATTGCCCTGTCACATTTAATACACGGACCCAGCAACACCTGACTGCTCCTTCCTCTGCCACATCTTGACATATATGCGTGCTCAGTGCCGAATCATGTTTGTGATATATATATATTTGGTCAACAATAGGTTATCGGCAAGTGATGGTTGCCGTCAGGAAGTTGGTGGCGACACAAGAGGTCTCGAGAAATCAATAGCCGGTGACAGGAGAGAGGCAGCCAATAGACGGCTAAAGGACAGGGAGAGTCTAATATCAGTGTAGAGGCTTCAGTATCACGTCCAGTGACGTCCATCGATCCCAGTGAACTGTGTACTGGCAGTCGCAGCAAATAATTAATGGCAGTGTTGCAGCAAGAAATGGTATTCGACAGTAACGTGGCAGACACTAAACTCAAATGTTGCAAAATGTTATATGACAAGACCCCCATATAGATGACAGGACCCTCTGGTGAAAGATCTCCTGCCAAGGTACAAGACCACATGAAGGGAATTGGACATCAGGATGACGCTTGCATCAATACAAAGCAACAGGACCAGTAAAATAAACAAGACTGTGGTGCTGCCCCCAAATCCAGGAGACAGAACCACATAGCTATGTAACTCGACAACTGTCAGGGGACAGGGTTGGAGTCATGTGACTAGACAAGATACCAAAGATAGAATTATGACAGAGTGACTGACCCACAGCCAAACACAGCCGCAGTGACCACATCTACAAAATAGGGTGGTCAGAAGCAGTAGACACAACCTTAGCCAACAACGTAGTAATAGATAATCTGGAAACTTTTAGTAAATATAGTTACTAAATGCAATTTAGACATATAGGAAGGATGAGTGTCTGCGGATAACAAAGTAATGGTTGTATTGGGCCACTCGAAGAACACCAACACTGCTCAAGATCTTCAGCAAGATGCGAGACACTTTATACCATTCTCATTTTTTATTATTATTAAAAGTTTGTTTAATTTACAAGGCCAGGGATTTGTACAGAAAAGAAATGTATGCTCCCAATAATCTATAAGAGAAAAAGTGGATCAAAAGTTGTGTAATGATCATTAATATTATATTTGTTAATGCACTTCTCTCTCCCTTGTGAAACTGCTAAATAAATCTAAATTTATTTTTTATTTTACCAGTCCTTTGTATGATAGGTAATATTTGGGAAAAAAATAAAATAATATACAGTATGCATCAAGCACTATGACGGCAACTGAAGCAAATAGTTAGATAACGTAATTTTTCGTACCACGTATTATGTGTTTAATCTTGCAGGCGATGAGTCACAATAACGTGGCTGAAGTATGTTGACCAGACCACACACTAGAAGTTGAAGGGACGACGACGTTTCGGTCCGTCCTGGACCATTCTCAAGTCATTCTCAGCGACTTGAGAATGGTCCAGGACGGACCGAAACGTCGTCGTCCCTTCAACTTCTAGTGTGTGGTCTGGTCAACGTGTTTAATCTCCTTACTATGTAAACTATTGCAAGTCTTATTTTAAGTGAGCATGTATTTAGAATAACTATTAACTACCTTATTAAAAAATATTCAGATAAAATGTAAATAACATATTATGAAAAAATATACAACAAAATTCTTCGTAAATTATATAATCACATAACACACAAATGTCGATCAAAAAAGAATGTTTGTAATGCCCTATAAATCTATGTAATTGTTGTATAATGAATACAATTAATCCGCATTGTGCTGAAAAGAAGGAAATTATTTTCCTGCCTTTTGAACGTTGCAGTTCAGAGGAGGTCATGGGAGATTAGTCGGGGTCAGGTCAGCAGGTCATCACGCTCTCCAGAGGTCAGATCATAGGGGGTCAGGTCGGTACTCAGGACACGGGTTCGATTCCCGGCGGAAGCGGAAACAAGCGGGCTGAGTTTCGTTCACCCTGATGGCCCTATACTCACTTTTTCATCATTCTTGCTTTACAAATATATTTCATCCACACACACACATACTCACACACACACACACACACACACACACACACACACACACACACACACACACACACACACACACACACACACACACACACACACACACATATATATATATATATATATATATATATATATATATATATATATATATATATATATATATATATATATATATATATATACATATATTCTACGTATACTTACTAAACTGTAGAAGACATTTTCGAAAACAAAGCAAAAACAAAGTCTAAATATTAAAATGGAAACTTAAATGATCAAAAAGTATAAATAGGTAACTGGAAGTTAGACACCTGCTACAGGCTGCTTCCTGGTGATGTGTGAGTGCGTGTGTTAGAGATGTAGTAGATATAATAGAGGAAAAGTGTGTGTGTGTGTGTGTGTGTGTGTGTGTGTGTGTGTGTGTGTGTGTGTGTGTGTGTGTGTGTGTGTGAGTGTGTGTGTGTGTGTGTGTGTGTATGTGTGAGTGTGTATTTTCGTGTCTGTTTACACACTGCAACAGCGTGTGCATCCAACGGCACGCACATGCGAGAATCATGCAAGAATTGTTGACCGAATGATCAATTGACAACTGCGTCCCATCGACCACCCTGCACCCGTCACTCACTTCCCGTCGCATAAAACAGACAGCTCAATATTCGTCACACTCGCCCCACCTATCATTCTTTCTAAGCCATTATTTTCACTCCCTCCTATCATTCTCGTTAATCTTTCTCGTCCATTATTCGCAGTGATGGTACTCTTCTTATTTACCACTCTAATTACCCAATCATTCTGATATATTAGTCTTTAATACATTCTCTCAACTATCATGCTCTGTCATATATATATTTATTTATTCATAATTTCAACACACCGATCATTGTCACTCTTTGGGGATTCTTCCCAACCTATCATCCTCAGCCACTCTCATATACCAATGATTCATTCTCACATATATCATCCCTTTTTTCTCAGAAATCAGTTTATATCAATCGCAAATTATTCTCACTGTCATTTCATTGTGAATTGCACATAATTTAAACCACCCACCCGTTATTCTCACTTTTTCCTCATTTTCACTTGTTCATAATTCTCACTTACAAATATATTTCATTCATCCATAATTTAATTCATATATATATATATATATATATATATATATATATATATATATATATATATATATATATATATATATATATATATATATATTGTTTATATTAAATATTAATTGTTTATAAAATGTCAATTAATTCGAATTAACTTAAATTCATGGGCATCACGTCATCCAAAGATTATTAATGAACGCCATTTCCATCATCATTGAACAACGAAATAGAACATAACTAGTTCTTTTAAGCTAACAACATTAGCGTCTCGTTGATTTGTTCAACAGTCGAGTGAAGTCCGTCTCACTCCCTGGTTCCTGGAGTGAACCTTCGTTAACTGATTAACGAAAAAACAAGATAGATAAAAATATTATTTCCCCGGTGGCCTAATGAGACTTCAGATAAAGCTATATTTCTTCTCAGCGTATGACATGTGTGAAGAATGAGGGCGAGATGTGATGGATGGTGGACGCGACGCATAGCTGAGAATGATGGGAGTGGGGGGATGATGAATGGGGGTGAGAATGATAAATTGGTGAGAGTGAATGAGGGGTGAGTGAGAACGATTGGTTAATGCAAATGGTAGTTGGAGCAGATTATGAGTGGATGAGACAGATAAATGCCTTGGGGGGTAAGAATGATAAATGAATGAGATTGATTTATAATGGTGAATGACTTGTGAGTATGATGAGTGCGAGAGAAACATGCATGAGAGAATCAGAATAATGGATAACATGAATAAAAAACATGTGAGAATAATAAGCGAATTAAACGATGAGTAAATGAGGATGATTGGTTAAATTTAATAAAAAAATGGAATATAATAATGGTTGAACGAATGATAGACAT
>WNGS01033470.1:9979556-9987056 GCA_020271785.1 Procambarus virginalis
CTCCAGCTAGGTCAGGCTTGCTGAACTAACTCTCAAAGGGTGAGACTACGTCTTTCTCCTGGCAGGCTGACGATCATAACACCTCCTCCACTCTCCCCTCCTATTTTTGAGAGTTATTCCAGTGGCAAAGCTCGGGATAAATACATCCGCCACCACACTGTCTCGTTCTCCAACCGATTGGTTCGACCGGTTGATCCGCTTACGTACCTTCAGAGTCTACAACTACTTCATTGCACCTCAACATCTGGCTCACCAACTCGCCCGAAAATGATCTTCTCATACAACGATTTTGACTTCCCTGACACTCTTGGCTAGGCTTCCTCCTTGGACGCCTGCACTCCATCGGTTCAACTCTACCTATTGTTTTCCACCCTCCGTTTCTTGTCTTCTTCTACTTCACGTCCAGAGTCAGACATCTACTGCTGTACTCCTCTGTCGTCTTCATACTTCCATATCACTGCCATTATACTCTTTCGTCTCCTCCATCATACTTCACTCCCTCGTCTTCACCGACGATCTTCCTCTCGTCTCCTCCATTTATCTCTGACGACCTCATCCTGTTTGGACTTCCATCGAATCCTCCTCGGCTTTCTTCTACTCCTCCATGCTTGTAAAGTCTCAGTTCCTCTTACCTCACACTCTTCTCGCCTCTATACACACTCCTTTTCTTCTCCTTCAACTCTTCTTGTGTTCCCTGGAGGTTGTCTCTGGAGCCCTGTACCACATCCAACAGTACTCGATTGTACATGTCGCTTTACCTCATCCTAGAGTGCTCTAAGCATTTCTCCACATCATACTGTCTCTTCTCCGTTCCTTTTTTCCTCGGCTATCATTTCTTCTTGCACTATCTCTCCTCCGCGGTTTCTGTGAAACATGTCAACACCTGAATCTCAAACAACTTAACTCTATATCCAAATGCCCTCTGTGCTCGTGGACACTGACCTCTACTCCTACCCGTCCTAGTATGTCCACATCCGATCCTCCATTTCTGCTCAGCACAGTTTCATTCACTCTTCCGACCCTTATTTTCATTAGGCTGGGGTCTACTTCGGTTCGCTTTTTCACATGATTTTCTTTGGCTGGGCCACTTCACTTTCGACTTCGTTTGGCCTCACCGAGACTGCATTCTTCCTGGCTGGACCTTCTCAAACAAGCCACGCTATATCTACGCTGGAAGGTCCAGAAATTATAGAGGCCAATAACACAGATGTCAAAATAGTGTGTCCGAATTTATATAACAGTTTGAGATTATGGGCAATGACTAGAAAAACAGATAAATGACTTGTTAGGAAGATGTGGACAAGTTACTGGGGGCGTGAGGCTCGCTTGTGGAGGGCGATGACCTCACTTGAGGCCAGACATCGCAGGGGGAGAGCCGCGCTTCGTCGAGCTCCCGCCAGAAGGGACCCCTAGTGATATTATCTCCAAGAGAAGAGAAGGTGCAGACGTTCCAGCTGTTGAGTCGAGCTGAGGACGTGTGGTCTCAAGTCCTGGACGGCGAGGAGAGAGTATTAAGCCGCCCAGTGACAGTTTGTGGGCTGTGACAAGCGCCCTGGTCAGACGTTGTCAGAGGAGAAGCGCCCTCGACCAGATAATCTGTGGTAAGCCCGATTTAAGCCAGTTCATAGTGTTTGCTTGTAGTTGGTCGTGTGCCCAGCGACAGTAGCGATGTTTATTTTCAATTAGAAATGTTTTGGTATGGCAGAAAGCCTAAAATAAGAGAGTGAAGTGGGAGGAGCGCTGAGCGACATCCTCTTCTCTGAGCGCTGGCGGGCAACTGAAGGAGCCCGGCTCCTGAGGGAGGAGGCCCTCCCAGCGTGAGTGAGGCTCGCCCAGCGAGGTGGCGCATGGACTCGCCCACGGGGGAGTCCACTCTCATTAAATGTAGAGGACAGATAGAGATTGGAGACAAAGATGTTGTATGATTAATTTTGTTTATGTGTTAAAAAGGGAAACAATTTATTGGAGTGCAAATGGGTTGCAGTTTGTCCTTTGGGGAAGAAGTTGCTGAGGACTTGGAAGCCAGCACAGAGGGAGTGGTTGATGAGACTCCAAGGCAGGGGAGGAGAGGACCCCGAGCTATGAAGAAGCAGTGAGGAGGAGTGTCACGTGCTTCTGCAGAGGTGGTGAAGTGCCACAGTTATTCGAGGAAACTTATGGTGCAGCAGCCAGGAGAGCTGTGGATGACCCTAGTAGGAGTAGGGAGGCACCATAGTTGTTCAAGGAATCTTCATGGTAGCAGCCTGGAGGAGCTGCAGAGGATTCTGGTGTTTAAGCCCTGAGGAACCTGAAGTTGTCAGGGTAGTGAAATAGTTCTAACTGATCACTTGTATGGAGGTGAGAGTGTTTTGTCATTAGCGTGAACGACGCAGTGAGAGGTGAGTGATCGTTTGCTATTTATGTGCCAAGAGGTGTATATTGAAGTTTAGAGTTACAGACGTAGGCAGGAGTACCTACAGATATATATGTATTCTAAGACTGATAGAATGGTCAATTGATTCGTTGTGTGGCACGGATCATTTATACTGATATATATATATGTATGTTATTGCTTTCAAATGCTGATTTGCCTTATATGTGTTTATAGGTATATATATATGTATACATTCTCTTGATGGTAGTGTGACATTATATTGTAAGACTTAATCTACTTGAGGAGGTTGATAATACCAAGAGATAGGATACCACTTAGCAAGCTGAGGATAGAGTTCTGATGGTGTTGGAGTGCAACCTGATTATAATAGTACAGAGTATAGGATTCATCATTATTATTATATGTATGCGTGTATTGTTATGTACTTCGTCCAGTAAATGTATTCAAATTTGCTGGTGTTTGCACTTGTCCCAGTGAGGCTTCCCAGGAAATAGTAAAGAAGGAGAGAGAGAGAGAGAGCAAGAAACAGGAACCACTGCTGTGGACAGGGTAAGACAGAAGTCTAGGAAGATAAAGGGGATTGAGGAGGTCATATTCCATAGGGAGAGAGTGGGGAGTCACAGCGGCTCGAGTGGGTGTGTGCACGTGACAACAAGGCTGCGTGTTGGAGCCGCATCCCCTAAACGTGTGACGTTGAGCCCCTCTCCAAGAGCCAGAAGTGCCTAGTGTGATCTCCTAGTGAAATATGAGCATTTGTCGAGTTGTGGGTTGGGTGGTCCGTCAGCGGTAACACCACCAAATCCATCACCGCAACACCTATCCAGGGCGCAAAGCCAGGGTAGGTTGATACGGTGGAGAAGCTGTTACCCAAGCAGCAGGTCCCCCCGTCTCCACGGCGCCGAAAGTCTCCAGTGGATAGGCAGACGCCAATACGATTGGTTCCAGCGCCGTCGCAGGAACTGCAAACTCAGTACACCATATTTAAACCCAACATATCAAAAGAAATTTTATATTTATGTAGTTGATCTATAAGTTACATTTCCAGTGGTCAACAAAATCAACAGTAGAAATTACATTTAACAATGACATCCTCAGTTTTAATACTGAATGCCGCATAAGTCCGTCATAAGCATAATGCTTTCGGTAAATATTTATATATTAAGATTTTAAAGAATTCACATGAAAAAGCATACTGTATCCCACAGATTGTTGCGACTCTGAAACACACGGATACCATGATAACTCTTGATAGTAGAGAATAGTCATGTAAATATAGAACTTTCAGTGTGCATAACAAGCTTTTGACTGCTTCAGTCATCTTCTTACAGAATCTAGCCATTCACCATATATGTGTTCTGCTGATCACTAGATTTACTCTCTTCTGGATAACAATAATATGCATTCCTTTACCAATATAAATTGATTGTCATACTTATTCTTGACTGGTGGCATAGGGTTGAGTTTTTTGTCAATGTCTCAAAGAAGATTTAGATAATCAGTTTCTTTTCCTGGTAATATAAAAACTGAGCAGAACTTCAGCATGCTGCTCTAGCTACTAATATGACATGTTATAGCTATGCATACTCATCATGAAGGTTCTAAAAGTCTAATTATATATTAATTTCGCATAGTTTCTTTGTGAAAAAAATTTCTTGCTCAGTTAACATCAATAAAGACATCATGTGCAGTCAAGGAATCACATTCACCTTCAACAAGGTCAGAATTGAAAGGTTTAACGTTTGAGTTCAACCTCATTTACTTCATACTCTCTAAAAATGAGCTTCAATCATCCTAGCTTAGCACTCAAAGTTGACTTCGAGGGCATTTTACTTTTTTCATAGAGAATAAGAATATGGGAATTCATTGCGTAACATAAGCAAATAAAAATGCTTATATAACAAACTGCATAAATTCAAGTGGGGAAATAATAGAACCAATTATTCGAATTGCGTTAGGGTTTAACGTTACCTCCTCGTGGTGCTCCCTGCGTATAAATATAACTTCCTGTGTATAACACATGAGTATAACAACAGCAAAACTATAACACAATCCAGACAGCACATACAACCCACACACAAATACGTAATAACCACATGGATCCTAATTTCCTAATCGGTTCCAGCACTTTACCATAGCCTTAAATTTCAATACAATCAATTTGCATGTATATCCAATGCAATCGATTTGCATATATATCCCAATAAACATGATGTCATTTTATTTATATCATATATTCATGTGATCACAATAATGTAATATGACTGACTCTTCGAAGGCACCAGAGTCCCGCTATAAGGAAAAGGTTTTAGCCAATGAGGGGCCATGAACAACCTCAGGTATTCCAACAGAACTCCTGGACTCTGGAATTGGTAATCAACATATACTTGCAACAGAAAACGGAACACTGTGTTCTGATCATTGGGGGATATGGTATAATATCTTTGAACTTAGATGATATAGCTAACCAAAACAGTGATAAGTGAAGGCGTGATTTAGAGGCTGAAGCTCCAAATGGCCTATGACATCTCTTCGATTAAATGGGGTTAATGGGGCGAAGTTAATGACAGTGACCGAGAGTTGGAACGCCATGTAAGACTGGTAAGTAATCCCAGTAAGACTTTCCTCGAGTCAAATCTGGAATCCGTGTTAAGTCTGGTTTGTAGGTATTGTGTGTTTGGTGGAATAAACCGAGAACAAGTGACAATCGGAAGTAAACAAGTTCAACCCTGGCGCACTGGCAGTGCTGTTTACAAACATTACTATTTGTTTAAACAAAATTACTGTTAATTACAAAAAATATAAATTGCTGTTGTATATTACAACTTAAATAAGTATATTTTTGCAGTGTATTTTATATTTGGGAAGGCCCCATGTGTAGTTTTTAGAGTTATAATTTTTAAATTTCTTTAATCAAGAAATGAATTTAATCATGCAGTCTAGAATAAAAAAAATTAGGAAGAGAACGGATTTAGTGTTTAGGGAAGATAGTAATTCCATGATACTGGCAACGCATCAAACACATAATTTACTGAAATAAATGAGTATAGTATTAAAGGAAAAATGAGATGTAGTGTTAGCGAGGAGAGCATATGAGGAACTTGAGTAGGGCTGTAGTTGTTTCTCTTCTGAGTGGTGCAGTTAGGTCGCCTCCACTGCCATCCCGTCCTCCGCCCGTAACTAGAAACGCCTAATTAGAGCATGCTAATAGGCCAATCTCCTGACTGTCGCCTCACCCTGGTTAGATTGCCAGGAACCATCGTATCGCACACAGTAATTGGTTCATGATTCTTAACTTTGATCAACATAATTATCGTCAGTATCTTGCATGTTCAATTTGTTCTTATCTTGCTTA
The DNA here is from genome assembly GCA_020271785.1 of Procambarus virginalis. NCBI lineage: Eukaryota > Metazoa > Arthropoda > Malacostraca > Decapoda > Cambaridae > Procambarus > Procambarus virginalis. The sequence goes on from WNGS01033470.1 coordinate 9,985,283, forward strand.
ACTGAGGATATTATACATGTAAATTGCTAATCACAATAATGGTATACATATATTATAACTGATATTCGCATCACGGTCAGTGAAATACTGATGATGTATTGTGAATCTGAGTATTGGAAGAGCTCATGTTACGCATGAATAATATGATACAATATGCGTGATGGTGTCTTCGGTCATATTACTTGTTAATGAAGGATTTATTTTGTAAATATGAATGAGTTCGTTTTGTGACTCGCCCATAATTCCGGAGTTAAAATTAATAGCACATTTTTGTAACACATATTGATAATAAAGCAGTATATAGGCTATAAATATATTTGAAGATAAAACATTTGACGAAAAGCTCAGTAAAATAAAAGAAAATTTTATTTACCTAGTATATAAGTAATTTATTAATCTTTGAATTTAGAGGTATTAAAAAGCACGATGACAAATTAAAAAAACACATGATTTATCATTCAGTAGTGAGCTTCAATGCACTCGAGTACAGTGATTAATGCTATTTAAATAAATTTGCACTGAATCACAAATTCATTGAATTCAACAAGAAGATAACTTGACAGTAAATACTTTAAAAATCATACTACACCGATACAGATAATTATCAATAATACTTTTTGTTCAATAATATCTTCGAAACCAAAATACAAAACCCTGAGATATTTTAAATGAATAATTTGACCTCCTTGCCTCTGGTGTATCAAACCAAACCTCAAGGAAAATGATTGGTCCTTGTCATGTAATCCGTCAATTAGTTGTCATGTAACTAATAATGTTAAAGAAGTGGGTGGCATTATAGATAAGTATTCTGTGTCTGTATTTACTAGAGAAGAACGTGATATGTATATGCTGAAGAGATGGTGAATTGTTTGATGGTGCCAAGGGATGGATGGATACAGGGATGGTTGGATAGACGGATAGAGAGGTGGATACATGGATACATGTAGAGATAGATGGGTAGATGGATGGATGAATTGGTAAATAAATAGATGGATAAATAGTTGAATAGATCCATGGATAGATACATGGACAGATGGGAGACAGGAAGATAGACCCGGGTAACGCCGGGTAACCTGTAGTATATATATATATATATATATATATATATATATATATATATATATATATATATATATATATATATATATATATATATATATATATATATAAAATCTGGCAAGCGACTAATAATGATAATGAAGAACATTTTCTGCTGAAAATCTTCCCGGCAGACTTGCGAGTCTCGGATATCATGCTAGTTATCCCAGATTTAAGCATTACTCTGTAGCTCTAAGTGGCTAACTTCCTCGAGAGACCATCTGAGGCGCTCTTAGGATTACCTGGTCGTTACCTGGGAGTGTTATGCTCCCCCTCCACACACCTCCGAATAGACCTGACATTAACGTCGTAAAGGGACCGGCACAGTGTCTTCCATTCCGGTTTCTAACCTTATTTAATACGTCGGAGTGATCAAGTTTTTTCAACACTTAAATCGTCATTAAATCATCACGTCATCATCAGTGATGCTGCATATGAGCACTAATGCTGACACGTGAGTATATATATATGTGTGTAAACGCAGTGCCTCAGCGCCGCAACACATGTGAGTCTTCAGTGTTTGTGTGTCACTGCAGATAAGTGCATGTGAGTTGTCTCTGCATCAGTGATTCATCACACTTGAGTGTGTGTTAGTGCTTATATAATGTCCTATTGCCCTGTCACATTTAATACACGGACCCAGCAACACCTGACTGCTCCTTCCTCTGCCACATCT
>WNGS01033470.1:10026436-10049877 GCA_020271785.1 Procambarus virginalis
TCTCAACCAGTTACACTCGCTCGTCAACCATGTTATGGATCACATTTCCTCCTAAAGTCTCGACCAAATTGCTCCATAAACATCAGTATCGAAATATCCTGAGAAGAATTCAGCTTTTCCAAGGGATTTTGGTTATATTTCTGGCTTAGGGTTTAAGAATAACCGAATGAATAGCTTCTGTTAGGGAAAATCATCGACAGTTTCTCTCCTAGACACTTTTAGTCGTAACTTCTGGTATTTTGTGGGAAAAACGTATTTGCTTGTATAGACTAGATAAAATATCAATGAATTCCTTCATTATTCATGCATTTTAAACACACAGAAACACGCAAACAATGATCACGCACACACTGGACACGCACATACATGTAAGCACGCAGGTGCGCCCCCCTCCCACACACACACACTCACACGGGTTGTGTTAGCCGAGTGGACAGCGCGCAGGACTGGTATATCCTGTGGCCCGGGTTCGATTCCCGAACCAGGCAGAAACAACTGGGCTAAGTTTCTTTCACCCTGAATGCCCCTGTTACCTAGCAGTAAATAGATACCTGGGAGTTAGGCAGCTTTACGGAGCTACCTCCTGGGTGTGTGTGTGTGTGTGTGTGTGCGTGTGTGTGTGTGTGGAAAAAAAATTGTAGTTGAGTAACAGTTGATTGACAGTAAGTAGCGAGTAATGGAAGGAAATGGGTTGATCGGTTTGACGGTGACATTAACCTGAAATGGCTCAGAGCTGTATAATGGGTGACGGGTGTGTGAGAGGTGAGGGAGTTATAGCACGTACAGTAATTTAAAGTGGTGAGGATCGCCTTCACAGTTAACTCAGAAACGTTGGAAGCGGCGTTCACAGTCAGCAGAAAGCTGGTGAGGATTGTGTTTACAGTTTCCTTAGGATACAATAATGCAGTAGGCGGTGGGTTGAAGATACAGTAACCAGGGGAGGGGGGTTGAAGATGCAGTAACCAGGGCGAGGGTGGAGGGTTGAGGACACACAGGCCTTCAATATTTACCGAGACAGTGGCTGGGTTGGGTTGGATGGGTTGAAGTTCGGGGCTACACGGTCTAAGTGGGTTGGGGCAGGAGGTGAGGGGTATGAGGAGGACGTACTCTCTTGATCAGGGCAAGCTTAGCTGAATCTAAGAGTAAGCTTGCTCTTGATAGTTTGGTGAGAGTGTTCGACATGTAGGACTTCGGCTATGTAACATATTCAATTGTCAATGTTTCTGTCGATTATTTCGATGTTGCTGCTCAGGATCTGCACATGTCTCGGCACATAGACTTTCGCGGCAGTGAAAGTCTGTGCGGAGAAGCGATGTGATCTTTAATTGCACCTCTTTGTGTGTGCTTATAGATGCTTCGACAGTGAAGTTTAGTGTCTTTATATTAAGATCGTTGTGGGTGGCAATACAAAGGAATATGTAAAGACATAGACAACATTCGTCTTTTCAAGGTGTTTTACTTGGTGTCGGGAGACTCCTTCATGTGTGTAAGTTCCCGGTCTTCTGGCTCTTGCTGTAAATTGTGAACTGTTAGTGATGGTAGAAGCGAAGCGTTGCTGAAGCTTCTGTCATCTGTGCTTTCACACACAACTCCAGTTGGAAGGAAGTTGACGAGGAACTCAGGATAGTAATGCAGGTTCTTTTAACAATGGCCAATCTAGTGGATACGTCGAAGATATAATTGAAAGGAATATGAACCTTAAGAAACCGAATTAGTAATCAGCAATTTATTTTGTTTACTGTACAATTTTTTGTTAAACAAGATTTATATTAAAATCTATGAGTGTACGGGAGATTTGTGCCACGTTGTTAATGTACGAAAGTAGAAGCATGTTTACGAAGAACTGATTCCCTTTAGGACTAGAGTTATAAAGTACTTTCCTGGTATGCTTAAAGGCTGTCGGTAACTGATTTGGTGTTTTTCTCCTTGGAAATAATCGTAAAAATTTCGTTACTTTCTTATCATAAAATTGGGCATGCAGACGCCCAGAACTTTCAAAAACCTTTAAGAAAAAACTGAATATTCAACCCTAAAGTTATGGTCAGTATATATATGGAAATATTAAACATGTTAATTGGTTTGTTATAAACACTGAACTTAAAGTTGTACCTTGTCCTTAAGACATTGTAGCGAAAAACAGTCGGGTTTCATAGCTGTCTCCTACATTGAATTTAATGGTAATAACCAAGATATTGGTCATACGAGACAACCATTAAAGTCATGGAAATTATGATAAAAGTACAACCATTACCGCCATATCTGAACCACTTAGAGTCAGTCAGTAAGACACTAGATAAAATCCTTGTTCCAAAGATCTCTTTGCATAAGTATCGGGACTAAGCAGTTTCCAATTACCATGCAAAAACTTCTAGACATAAAGTGTTCAGCTAAAACAAAAAATATTATCAATACTACATAGTTTAATCAAATCAATAAAGCAGGCAATTATAAGTGACATTAAAGTGCTTCACTCAACAGGTACTCTGGTAAATCATCCACAGGAAACGAAGTAAAGAAAACCGTAACATCAAAACTCACTAAACTGAAATTGAGTTCATATGCTTATTCGTTTAATTTTTAATCGGCATAATGCTCTATGTTAAACGTAGATACAGTACCAACTAGAGGGGGAAATATCTGCACTTGTAACTTAGAGACAACTTACTGATAACAAACACCCACCGAAAGAACGATCGGTCTCTCAGGACTCTCTCTCTTCATGTATAACAAATAAGGTTATTCATATATGGCAGACAGTGATCTAATCTCAGGTTATTCAGTGAGTTCGTTAACCAGAAGTAAGAATATAAAATTCCTAATATAATAATGACATTCTTAAGTGTATCTTTGATGTTTAAAATATTAGACAACACAAGTAAACATTTGATTTGCGTCGCAATATTATTTAATTATTAGTCTGAAAAAACAATAGCCAAACGATTTACTATACATACAGGTAAGATCGTAATTTGTTTTCATAATCTTTTATTAACATTCCTATTTATTACGTCAAAAAATTTTTTATGACAAAAACTATTTTTTTAGATCTAAGAAATCCCCTCAAAGACATTTCAAGGATGATCCCATATATATTTTATACCATTTGATAGATATTAATCAATGAATTGAAAGAAATAATTTAGAATTTTTTTTATTTCTCACCACATGTGTCGGAAAGTTTAGGATTTTCTGACCTCATGTGTCGGAAATACTGAAGTTTTCTGACCTCATGTGTCGGAAACCTTCAGATTTTCTGACCTCATGTGTCTGAAAGCTTCAGATTTTATGACCTCATGTGTCGGAAATACTGAGACTGGTCCGTATCTATCTCTCGTAGGAACTACAACATGACCTCTGACACTGGCCGCGGCCTCACGGCGGGCTCCAGCGGGGAACACGAAGCGGACAATATAATCTCACCAAGTGCTCATTTGCTCCACAGTTTTATTTTCACCAATCTTCTTCAAGTATGGGTTCAGAGAAAATAAGTTTTTCTCCTCGGGCGATAAAGGAGTATCTTCATCCAGCCCTACAGCTGGGGAAATGGTGTTGGGATGACTTTCTACAAACGTCCTTCTCGGCCTTCTTTACTCGGATTAGCTCCTGAGGAACGGTATTCTTTACAATCGTCATTTGAGAAGATTTTCTGAAAACTTATCGCGGGGCTGAAAATTCTTGGAGGAGATCTGCGTTCCAGAAGCGAACGCGTTTTTGTCACAAGGATCTTGATAAGGACGATTATCAAGCCAGAGTCAGGGGGGTGTGTCGCCCCTAGCGTCCCTCATGCTACGGTGCTGTTCATTCGCTTGTGGCAAATAATGACTACCAATTTATTGTTCGTGAAGCAATGGAAACACTTCAGCATTTTCTTTTAATACTATTCCCCCCCTCGGTTAATTTTGCGATCTTTCGTGAGGTGCTGAATATGATGTTTCTTTATGTTTCTCCCGACAGACATTGACGTGTGTCTCATCCGGCTTCTCTGTCTTCACTAATAATAACAGACATTGATATGTGTCTCATCCTGTTCCTCTGTCCTGTTCCTATTGATAAACATTGATATGGGTGTCTGCCTTGCTCCTCTGTACTTACTAATGACAGCTCTCTTCAATTTATGTAAGTTTTTTTAGTTAATGATGGACAGGTGTCTAGGTCTCTCTCTCTCTCTCTCTCTCTCTCTCTCTCTCTCTCTCTCTCTCTCTCTCTCTCTCTCTCTCTCTCGCTCGCTTCTGCCTCAGCCTCTAATGAGAGACAGTGGTGTGGGCCTTTCCTTTGCTTCTGTCAGAGGCTTTAATGCGAGTCATTTAGGTAGATCTCTCTTGCTCTCCTCTGAGCCATTAATGAGAACCACTAATCACAGTGCCAGGTATTCGACTGTGAAAAATGCAGATCATCATTTAAACATCCCTTAAATTTACAGATACAATAAAATGTTGTGAACAATAGGAATATATATAAAATAGATTATTCTTAGATTTGAAGATTTTTGCTTTATTAGAAAGCATATAAGAAAATTTAATGGGAAGGATACCTATATCTGAAATCTTTCAAATCTAACATTACAATGCCAAATTAAGAAATAAAATGAATATAGGCCTAGTAATTAAAGCACTTACCACATCAAATTTTATTTCAGGCCCTTCAGTATACCAGAAAATTTATACCTTGACACTAAGAAACAATACTAATACTATGAAACCCATATTAATACTATAATAAAGATTATACTAGTAATCATTAGGCACACATTCATCAAGGATTTTGTTTTTCTATTACATGCATTGCAAAACTTCGTTTATCCATAATCATAGATTTAAACAAATGTTTTACAGTAAAATATTTCTGTTACATTTGGCTACTTTATTCTAGTTTAATAAAATAATTGTGACGTAACTAAAGTATTATATTATCCACCAAATTAAATGCTCACATTGCCCAGTTTTAGTCAGTGACGCGGACTATATATTCATTCAAATTAATACACATATTTTAATATACCAAATAACAATAGAGGTAATATTTTAATTTTAAAAGATGGAATTTTCCAGATACAGGTATATATCTGCTGCTAGATATCAACTTACCAACAGGATAAAGTTTGTGGCCTTTATGGAAAGCCAGAGGGAACGGTTGCTTGACATGAAGCAGTCGAAGACATCATTAATTAAAGTTGTATTTCAGTCAAGTTTTCAACACAAAGGAAACTTTATATTTGCGTACCAGACAACAGTCACAAGCATCCAGACGGAGGTACCAGGCATAGTCTTTGAGGGTTAGTGAACAGGTTGTGTGGAACATGAACACATGTTCATCAACATTAGTTAATACCTATCTACGATACAGAAATCTGAAGGAGATAAGGCGGTTACATTCAGGGAGACCAATACAAACTATCAAGTACAGGAACTTGGATCGTTGTCTCAAGTTCGTGTAAATAGGCTTTGAAAGCCCTGGAGACTAGAGGTAAATATGCACTTACGCCCCCGGAGGAAATGGGACAAGACATCGTTAGACAAACAAGAGACCCACGAGTATAGCCAGCTCCGTGTTCCGGCGCCTCACTGTCGTGATCCAGAGAGTAAATGCTTGCTTTATCAACGTTCAAACCCTACCTTGATCCGTCAAGGCAGTTGTCGTGGATTCTCCAGGACGCGGCTTCGAGTCCTGCCTCAAAAAGATTTTCGTTGACGTATTATGCCACTGTGATTTCTTTGCGATATACGGTATATAAATTTGTTTTGATTTTTGTCTCTACCACTGAATTCACAATGTATAATATATATATATATATATATATATATATATATATATATATATATATATATATATATATATATATATATATATATATATATATATATATAATATCCCTCTCCGTCCCTCTCCACTGTGAATTAACATTGAAAATGCCAGTAAAACATATTTCTTCAGAAATCCTATTTTTGGCGTACAGCTGCCAAGTTAATATGGTATTGATAGCAAGATTTCTGCTGCACTGGCTAGATAAATGAGTTTCCCTCCTCATTGTCCAGCTGAACTGCTCAGATTAGTGTGAGAGTGAAAGGTTCATTGAAGAAAGTGAGTCCTACTGAATTAACAATATTCCTGAGCCATTTTAAAGCCCCAAAACCAAAAATAAAATCTTGTCTGCTTTATTACAGTGTTTTATATTGGGGTTTCGACTTGCAAGGTTTAACAAAATGCTCTTAAGTGCAGTGAAAGCAAAAGAACGAAGACAGTGCGCTTCCAGCTCAAGAATCTTCAAACTCCTTGCAAGGTGAGATCCTTGTTGTTGCAGATTCACAGATCGAGCCTCACATCAGGACACTAATATATATTTAAATTTAAGCTTTCAAGTCGTCAGTTCACTCGAAACCTAATCGAATGGGAGATTAATGGCTGATCATTGATTGTAATTAAACACTTAATTTATGTATTACCTTCTCGTTCAAAACACACAGAGGGACTTTTTTGATGAAAAATATTTTTTTTATCATGTTTTTTGATGAAAAATATTTTTTTATCATGTTTTTGATGAAAAATATTTCTTTTATCATGTTTTTTGATGAAAAATATTTCTTTTATCATGTTTTTTGATGAAAAATATTTATTTTATTATGTTTTTTTGATGAAAAATATGTGGCAAAATAGGTACAGGTATTTAAATGGGTTCATCATGATTTCTTGCGTGTTCTGACCTGTCAAAGTCATCCAAGGAACAGTACACTGTATGAAATGTAGTGAATCATTTCACCAAATGCAATAATAGAATTAGCACGTGAATTCTCCAATTTGTTTAGTGTGTGTGAAGCATCCACCAGACGTCAATGAGGTTAATCATCCACCACACGTCACTGTGGTTCATCATCCACCACACGTTACTGTGGTTCATCATCCACCACACGTCACTGTGGTTCATCATCCACCACACATCACTGTGATTCATCATCCACCACAATTCACTGTGATTCATCATCCACCACACGTCACTGTGATTCATCATCCACCACACGTCACTGTGGTTCATCATCCACCACACATCACTGTGATTCATCATCCACCACAATTCACTGTGATTCATCATCCACCACACGTCACTGTGATTCATCATCCACCACACGTCACTGTGGTTCATCATCCAATATATAAAAATAAATCCAATAAAATTATTCATAATATACCGTAAATGTAAATATTTTAAGCCTTTTAGAGCATAATAAGAAATACAAAAAAACTGCAAGTAATTACTAAATGTTGTTATAGAGAGCTTGATCAAGAAAAATGTGTGTGGTGACCCTCACCCCCTTTCCCCCACCCCCCATAACCCCCCTCCCCCCCTCCAACCTCCAACGCACGACGTCGTACACCATTACACACAGAAATCACAATAGCGTGATGCATCAAATGAACAAATCCACAAGGACTTTAGTTCGAACCCTCGTCACGGCCATTGTGGCTTGGTTCGTACACCATATTCACAGTGCATTTACGAAACAGCTTATCTGGTGAGTGTCTCATTGCTTGACTCTTCACAAATATTGTGGAGTGTTTTTCGATGTGATGGAACTAATCTTACTAAAGTTATAGTGGCAGTTTTGTAAGATTCTTTTCTTCTTTCCAAATAGTGGGAAATGAAGATGTCTGCATCAAAGTACTTATATATCACTTTGCCCACTTTTCTTTTTTTTAATTGATATGTCACAGAATTTAACCATGTACGCTGCGCAGAATTTCCCTCACCCCAGCTCATGGTGGAGCTGGGCTAATAAAGGCCTTCATTAAAAAATGCTATAATAGTCTCTTTATTGCATTTTTAGTCAACATATTTATAGGCATGTTTTATAGTGCATAGTCCTAACGTTTTTGCCTCTCTTGCTTGGCTACCTTTCTGTATAGTGACGATATCTTGCATATATATACACACACACACACACACATATTCTCAGTCTTTCCTATAGGCATATATTATTGAATATGACAGAAAGGGTGAGATCAATGACTCTAGCAAGACACGAATCTTCTTTATTTCCTTGTGCTTTTCTTTACTTGAGAAGTAAGTTGAAAAGCCGTGATCACTGGTAGAGACGACTACCCGTGAAGGGCAGTTACTAATTTCGACATCTCATACCAAAAAAATGCAGCCATTAAAACAAAAAAATCCATAATTAAATTTCTTTACACTACATTAAAATGAAATCACCTCTTTATCCTGTCAAACTCAATTATACATACAATGAATAATAGCCTTTAGGTCCGCTGTTCAGAAAATAAAATACAATTTTGTTGGGTCTTTGGTTTATCCACTCATTATCTTGTCGAGAGTTTGTTGACGTGTAATGCGGTCATAGGTTTTCCACTCATTGTCCAGGACTTGTACACTCATTATGTTGTCTGAGGATGTCAGCTTACTATGAAGTCCTGGGCCTGTACACTCATTATGTTGCTTGAGCATGTCAACTTATATGTGGTCCAGGGCTTGTACACTCCTTATGTTGCTTGAGCATGTCAACTTATATGTGGTCCAGGACCTGCACACTCATTATCTTGTCTGAGGATGTCAGCTTACTATGAAGTCCTGGGCCTGTACACTCATTATGTTGTCTGAGGATGTCAGCTTACTATGAAGTCCTGGGCCTGTACACTAATTATGTTGTCTGTGGATGTCAGTTTACTATGAAGTCCTGGGCCTGTACACTCATTATGTTGTTTGAGGATGTCAGCTTACTATGAAGTCCGGGCCTGTACACTCATTATGTTGTTTGAGCATGTCAACTTATATGTGGTCCAGGGCCTGTACACTCATTATGTTGTCTGAGAATGTCAGCTTACTGTGTGGTCCTAGAAATCTCCATTGTGTGCTCCTGAACTTATCTATTCCTTGGTATTGTGCCTATTATTTTATTTTGTGGTCTTTGGCTTCTCAATTCATTGTGGAAAAATGAAATGATTCGTTAGAAAGTTGTTATTGCTTTGGATTCTAAGTGTCTGCATTTCTGGATGCACTTGTATTCTATAAGTATCTTGTTTACCTGTTGTGTTATCTCTTTGGTCTCATTGATCATGAAGTTGCGGGGAAGTGCAGTTTGTTCCTTCCTCATCCTTCCCCATTATTGCCTCCTTATAAGCGCAGTTGTCAAGGTATACATCTATGTAGTCTAATATATCCCACAAGTTATCTTTGCGTTACTTCATAATTAGCGGTGATCCCTCGTTTATAAATACCACCTTTAATGGCCTAATTTTTGATGTTCCTGTGCTGTTGCATATGAACCCAGTCTGAACACACATATCTATTCTCTCTCTCTCACTCTACAATAGGAATACAGGGCTTAGAATATGTATGGCTAATTTTCTTTTTCTTGCCAGTGTTCTGTTTCTGTTTCCTCTGTATTCTTTCTTTAGGAATTCTTCTGCTTCTCCGTTCTGTCATGTTTTGAGTGTAGTATATGAACAGCAGCTTCAGCATATTTCGTAAAATATCCTTTTTGGGAAGAACAATTCTGCGCAAGTGTTCCTATTTTGAGAAAGTATACCCTCTAATAATTTCTATCCTCTCATTATATTTTTTGAACTAATAAGTTACTTTTTTGTTTCGGGTTTAGGATTTTATCTTTCAACTTAAACATTTTTCTCTCACCTTTCTCATTTTTTACTTGGTAATAGGACCCCCAGTTAGTCCAATTCCTACTTTATTTCTGTTGCACTATATCAATCGTTTTTATCACTGTTTATGTGATTTGGGTTTATCAACTCATTGCATTGAACCAGGGTTCATAGCTTATTGGTTTAACTTACAGGTATGGCTTTAATAATATTGAATTTTTCAAATAATACAGCGATTTCATAAAACACGACTTAGTACATTTCATAAAACACGACATTCCATACACAGTTTTAAATGAAGATATGATAGAGCCCAGTAGGCTCAGGATCTGTACACCAGTTGATTGACGGTTGAGAGGCATGACCATATATATTCACATATATGTGTGAGGTAACAGAGTAAAAAAATTAAATCTCGCAGTCTGAGTGGCTAAAAGTGTGTGGTGCAGTCATCAGAACGGTGCCGTGAGCGGCGTTGCTGCTGCTGCTGCTGCTGTTAGAGGCAGCAGTTTCAGTCTACAGGAGAGAGCAGCTTTAAATTACACACCTCCGGGGTTGCAGCTATAGTGCTCATCAGCGCGTCACCAAGAAAAAAGTTCAGAAGCGGCACACACACACACACACACACACACACACACACACACACACACACACACACACACACACACACACACACACACACACACACACACACACACACGGGAAATAGGACAGCAGTCATTGTTATAAGCGACCAGACGGGATCCAAGAGTGCTCGATCCTGCAGGCACAAATAGGTGAGTAAAAATAGGTGAGCTCTCACACAAACTCACACACAAACACACACACACACACACACACACACACACACACACACACACACACACACACACACACACACACACACACACACACACACACACACATCTATCTATAAGAGAAAATGTTTGTTTCTCTGCTCCATTTTTTCTCTGTCTTCCCAACAGTTAGAGGCCAGCGAAGCCTGGGTCTAGCCTGACCCAAATTGGCAAAGGGAATGGTCTGTGGTGCGGGATGAACATAGGCTGCCCGGGGTGCCACATTGTCAGCATTACATTTAGGAGTCACTGTCATCATTATGTGACAAAACGATGTAACTTTTTTCATGTGACACTGACATATTGAAATCTTCGTGGCTTAAAGTTCTCAAGTTGGCACAAGTAGGTATAAACGACATTCAATTCTTTCAGTACATTTCGTTTGGTATTTCTCCATCTGTCTATCTGCTAGAAAGAGAGAGAGAGAGGCAGGCATTCTAAAAATAGATACAGGTGAATTATATATTTAATCTGATCCGATTCAAGTAGTAACACAAACATGTGTTTCCTAGACGTTATAGACCTTCAAATTCCTTTGTATGCCGGTCAGGAAAAGCAGAGGCAATGGTCCTTTCTCATCCTGATTGTCACACAGAGGCGCTGGGAAACAGAGCTGGCCGCTGTCATTGTCATGTCATGCAATGAAAATAATGGCCGTCGGTATTCGTACAGTGCCATGGAAATGGTATGAATTAACGTTACAATGGTAATCATGATGGGAATTACGTAGTTAATAATATCTTTAAAGATATCCTTATATTGAAGCTACTGGTACTTTAGGTTGGGTCGGCATACTGCTACTACAGATGGGAGAACACACAAGATGAATAAACAGCAAACAAGAGTGTACACGGTATTGAATACATCTTATTAGAACATCATTAGAACTTATTAGAACACCTGGTTGATACCTGCTTGATGGGGTTCTGGGAGTTCTTCTACTACCTAAGCCCGGCCCGAGGCCAGGCTTGATTTGTGAGAGTTTGGTCCAACAGGCTGTTGCTTGGAGCGGCCCGCAGGCCCACATATCCATCACAACCTGGTTGGTCAGGCACTCCTTGAAGAAAACAATATAGTTTTCTCTTGAAGATGTCCACGGTTGTTTCGGCAATTATGCTTTTGACTCTTCAGGTACATGTGGAATTTATTTTTGTTTACAAAACTAGGATGCTTTTAGAACATTACACGTTCAAAACTCGTATTTTTTGTTTGTACAATTCCTCGTTATGGCAAACTTTATGCTTCACTAATGAATGTGACGGATGCCTCTCATCTGCAGCGTCTCTCGTCCATCCAGATTCATCATTGGTCTATTGCTCCCTTATTTTCTCTTAATCCATTTTTCTACTGTCCACCGTCCAAATTCCTTGCCGTCCCTCCATCTCCTTTGCCGTATTAATTACGCTGACTTTCCCCCTCATACAAAGTTTATCTAGTATTATGGTGAGTAAAAATGAACCCCCCGAAACACAGTAAAAAGAATATGAAGCCCAACTTCTTGTCCATTTGTCCGCTCCGGCCCTCCCAAGGGAATGCAATTTCCTCCTCTGCGACACTTTCAAGCCATTATACAGCAATAAGGTAAATATCTGGTTCACAGCCGCCTCGCTCCGCCGACGAAAAAGTGAAAAAAGGAACTCTTAATGTGGTAAACATCCGATGTAAAGCCAATTGCTGGCAGCGACAAAAATCACTTTACGAGTTTATGAAGGCTCGTGCAGTCTGATATGAGAGATTTATTTATAATTAGAGCTCCACTATGATTACTCTCTGTCCGATATTAAGGCTTTAACGATGTTTGTGCTGGCCAGTCATACAGAGACTAATATATAGGTTTTTCGTACTGTGGTTTCATCTGCTGGTGATTGCTCCGGTTACTGGGATTAAACTTTTGTCATCTCTACTGGTTCAATTTGATACATTTTAATATATATTTTAATTGATGATATTTATGATTATTTATTTTACAAAGGTGCATTAACATCTTTAAATTTTCATTATTATTATTTGCAAGTTATATAGTCATTCATTGCATCTCTGCATACCTGCGGACTCCCTGCAATGACCAATAATCCAATAAATAAATTACTCACCTCAGGTAAGTGAGTAATTTAATCTTAGGAATTATCGTGGACATTATTACAACTATGTAATATTAAAACTATTACAACTATGTATGCTGTTGTTACTACTATTAGTGCTAATAGGTTAGAAAAGAGGAATATAGGGTGCAGGGAGAGGGATAGGGAGAATGTGGGGGGAGAGGAGGAAGTGAGAGTAATGGGAGAGAATTGATAGGGAGGTGGAAGAGAGAGAATCCCTTTAACAACTACTATTATTATTTTACCTGTATTAATGTTTTTTTTTCGCAATGTTCTTTATTCTGTACAACTTTATAACAAAACATTCCATCCTGAAGCTGAGGGAGCTGATATCAGAATCAAAACAAATTTAAATTTCCAGAAATGTTTAGGCCAAATTTTCCGTCCTGTTTTGCATCGATTTCTCATAGGCGTCGCCCCTTTTTCGCCGCCGCAATAGGCTGATTATCTTCGGAGGAAGACAGGAGTAACCCCATCTCCAGTTATTCTCAACTTTTGTTCACACACACACACACACACACACACACACACACACACACACACACACACACACACACACACACACACACACACACACACACACACACACACACACACACACACACACACACACACACACACACACACACACACACTCCCTTCTGTTGTTTATGTCTATTTAATTCACTATTGCACCCAATACAAAAGCCCTTAAAGAACTGCTTCTTTCAATCTTTTAATCTGCTTTTTTTATTCTTTTATCTGTAAGCTGTATCTTTTTCGACGTCGTTATGTAAATGTTCATCCAAACTGTAAACAATACCATTTTTTAAGTGAAGGGATATCTGTTGCTTTTTCTTCAGAAAAAAATAATTATAATTATTTATATAGGACATCAGGGACATTAAGCTTATTATTATTTTTATTGGATTAGTTCTTTCATTATTTCTACATCTTTCAAGCATTTAAATTAAATTTGGTTTATATTATTGAATGCTTAGAATGTAATCTTGAATCTATATTCAAGCGTTATTTAAAATATTAAATATGAATGATTAGTTCAAATGTTATTAGTTACTTTGTTCAATTATTTTCATATTTAACCACTCTTTTTCACCTATCATGAAAGTACCGACACGAGAAACATTAACATTAGCATTTTATCAGTTTATATTTTCCCGTGAAATATATGAATATATTATTCGATTCTGTTCAATCTGATACATTAAGTAAATTATATTTCGAGACACGTAAACATATTATTTGGATAATATTAGATGTAATAAATTCATATGAAGAAATGTGAAAAACAGGATTTGCAAAAATACATGAGAGGACATTGACGCGACCAAGATGACCTTTTCGATTAAATTGGACCTTTGAGCTCCAATTTAAATATTTTATTCAGTTTAAATGTTTTGTATAAACCAACTCGGAAAAAAATGATATCCTCGATTTTTATATTATCAACAAAAATGGTATGTTTTGTTGCATGTGATACATTCAATTAGTTTTGGGGGCAATATACTGGCAATATTATCAAGGTGCAAAACATGAGTAACGATATTTTCTCCAAGCTTGGGACTAACAATGTTTTCCGAAAGTGTTATACATAATTGGAAAGCTTTCTACATTCAGTCCATGGACTCGACGATCCAGAGGGAGATCTTCTTCTACTTGAAGGCTTCCTCCCTCAATGCACAAACAAGACTATTAGCATTTAAACTTTGCACAGATAAGTTGTTTTTCATTCAAGTGATTGAAGAAATCCGCCAGATAGGAAAGAGAGAAAGAGAGGAGGAACATTTCGTCTCCCAAGTTTTCAGCAAAGTTATTGTGATATTCTCTGAGAAATATATTGCAATTTCTGCATGGAATTCCACAATACAGGTATGGATTCTCCCACGTGTGACCCATCTCACTTCCAAGTGGAAGAGACGAACATGATACCCGACCCTTCATACCGCCTCACAAAGTAACTTGAACACTGGGGTTTTAAGGGGGCGACCGCGGATGAAATTCACGACTTGAACTCTAACATAACATCTTTAAGGAGAAGCGACAGTGTCTCTGCTGCGAAGGGATCACGATGGAGATCAATGGTGCATGATTATATTTGGTTCGCCTTCATTTTCCAAAGCAGTGAAGCTATATCTACCTCCAATCACCGCTGGAACACCATCCAAAAAAGGGCAGACGCTATCTTCTCCCACTTGATCTAGTGCATCTGAAACAGCGAGTCCATGAATCAGAATACGTCCATTTTCTTCTATATTGTTTGCAATGCATTGCAAACAAGGAATTCATCTTTAATCTCACCATCCTTGATGTACCAGATATAAACAATCAGTTGAATCATATGAGAAGAGTCAGTTAATGCGTCCAACTGTAGGCTGATGCGGGCGGGATTGTCCTTAATCTCATAACAAACCAAGTCCAAGTTTTCGCTGCTCTTATTTGCAACTCTCCATGCGATGACATCGAACAAAGGAACATCCTACATCTTTCTAGCTCCCTCTGTTCCCTGAACTAGTTCCATCGTACAAATGGCCCGACGCTTAAATATGTTTTCAGGGCTGAACGCAGAGCCTTCTCCCTGATGCATTGGCCTGGTGCCCCCCTTGAAGAAGGGGCTGCGGTGGTGGTTTGAATCCAAGTTAGGGGATTATACCTTATTATCAATTCTAGCTCTCCTTGTCTAATAAGCTTCCCGAGTCAAATGTTTCGTCTTCTGGATACCTTCGCTTGTGTTTTTAAAGTTTAACAGGCTTAAAATTCGAGTTGCAAGTAATGCAATGGTGGGTGATGCATTGTGTCGGGTCAAGACCTTCCCCATCGTCTAAGAATGCTTAGAAGTCTTGTGTGATATATTCATCACTCCATGATCGTGTTTGGCATGCTTGCAGCACACACGGCCTCATACGCCTGTGAACTAAACAGAAAGTCTGTTAGGGGCAAAAAGGCACCACACAAAATTAGTACACTGAATATCAAAATAGAATCATTTTGATCTTTAAGCTTAGATAACCTTCTACAGAAACGAAAGTTCGACAATAATATTAGCAGGGAAACAGATAAACAAGCACAGGAACAGACAGACATAAATAATCATAATTTCCCCAACCACTTGGACTGGGCGGTAGAGCGACGGTCTCGCTTCATGCAGGTCGGCGTTCAATCCCCGACCGTCCAAGTGGTTGGGCACCATTCCTTTCCCTCTTCCCATCCCCAATCCTTATCCTGACCCCTTCCAAGTGCTATATAGTCGTAATGGCTTGGTGCTTCCCCCTGATGATTCCATTCCATTCCCACATTCGACTGCAAAGGCTTCAGGAAGAAAACGGTTGAAGTGCTCTACTACCACTACCTCCTGCAGTGGTGCTGTCGCCTCATGACTGACACCAACACTCGAGGTGCAGTATAGGTAAAGAACGGGTCCAACAAAATCATGGGGTCACGGACTTCTTTCCAGTCATAACCAATGTCAGAGATGTTTACCAATATTTTGTTTCCCATCATGGTGGTAAAATGTTGCTTTACTGTCTCATTTCTTATATGCACAACAGACTGTAATTATTACATTTTCTACAATTTCCTCTTCTCATATGTAAAACTTTTTCAGCACCCCTAAAAGAAATCTTTCAGCACTCCCACAGGCTAAAGAAACAATTATGTCGACATCAAGCATTGATAAAATTCAAACTCTTTGAAAATTTCTGTTATAGCATGCACCAATTTTCTAAATATCACTCTTAAGGTTCCTATTTCATTAGAACCATCTGTTGTTGGAATAATTAATTATCAGGTCTCGGTAGCAAGGTGGAAACAGCGCCATATAACCAGAGCAAATGCCTGCAACGTCCTGCATCATCACGTGTTTCTCAACACGCTCATCTATTTTCATTTTGGAGCAGCCTTCCTCGCCACAAATAAATTTACTGAATCACTTATAATCCCGGGCCACACGACCCATTCTCTTCTCTAGATTCATATTTCAGTATCGGCACGCAAACCTCACTTTAATGTTTATTTAAAATATATTTGTTGCCTAAGAGGGATCAAAGTAACTGTTTTGATATTCAACGAAATGTATAATATATCAGATGCATTTATAATACAAAAGATGCTATTTTTCACTTCGTAATATGAGTTGCATTTTAGGGATACAAAGGTCGGAACTTTAGGAAAAAGATAATGAAATTAAATTTGTATTATATATAACTAAACAACTGGCTTAGGCAATTTAAAAAAAAATATTTAATTATTGTAATTTGTTATTTCAAAAATAGAATATTTTTTAAAAATAATATAACTAAACGGGATGCCCGAATCTACCCCTACACGTTGTGCTATATAAGTGTTGAACTCCTTAAGTTCACTACGGGCTCGTCATACCCCGTGTTACTTGGAACTTTTGTTCCCAGGAACTGAATCTTAAAGAACATTCTGCCAGATTCTTTGCTATTCTGCCGTTTTATTCGTCTTGGTCACCATATTCTTTCACCCGGGGGGGGGGGGGGCTGACTCTTTTGTTCTTGTTCATCACTGTTAATTTCATTTTTATTTAAATATTAGAGGATTCAAATTCATCTTAATGACCCTCTAAATTTCACTTTTCTCTTCTGTTCCTCATTTCTTTCCGTTCCTCAAACCTCCTTTTCATTCTTCTCATTCTGCTTCTCATATCTCGCTTGATCAGCTATGTTCCTCACTTTCTCCTCTCCGTCTCTCGTACTCGCCTATAATGACGCAGATGCATTATAGCTGACAATGACTTTCTCCTCACCATCCCTCACTCTCCCTTACCAGCCTTTCTCTCTCTCCTCTCTCTCCTCTCCTCTCTCGCTCTCTCTTCTCTCTCTCTCTCCTCCTCTCATCTCTCTCTCTCTCTCTCTCTCGTCCTCTTCTTCGTTCGCAATATTCCCAAAAGCTTCTTCCTTGTTGCTAATTGTCCGTCCCTTAATCTGCTCTTCCTCTTTCCCTCCTTTGTTCTTCCCCTAAACTGTCCCACTTTTCCTCCCTCTCTTGCTTGACCCCCTTTTCCAATTATCATTCCTTATCCTTTCCCCTCCTTCTCTCTCTCTCTCTCTGTTTCTGCTTCTATCTTACCCTGCCAATTTACGCTTTGAAAACTCATCGCTTAATATATTACACTCTTTCCCTTCATAGAAAGTGACGATTCTCATGTTGAGAATCCTTGTTATTCTCATGTTGTTCCTATCTCTCTCTTCTTTATATTTCGGTGTCTCTATATCTCTACACGACCCTCGTTCATCCTTACATTCTCTCTGCTTATTCCATTTGACACTACTCAGTTTTTCTATTGTAAAAGTATATCTCATCATCCGTTTATCTCATTTCACTCGCGCACTGAATTTCCCATCACCTTCCCATGCTACTTTCACTCCTATCTTTCTTACCTTTTGGAGTTTCCCCTTCCATAATTCACGCTTTTTGTCTTCGCCTCTGTGTTCGTCCCTGTAATTACGCCATCTTATCTTTAGATACTCGCTTCCCCTTGCTCGTATAATTGTTTTTGCTTGGTTGTGGCGAGTTTTAGAATCGCTAGACACATCTGCATGTACAGTCCACATGTCCGACGGTACATGTCTGTGCAAATTATATTCATAAAGGTTTTTATTCATATTATTGCATATGTGAATGCTTGTCCGCACTTTATCCGCCTATATTGCAGGTTCTCGTGGTAACATTTTAAAGTTCATATGACAATGACTTTCTGACACTGTACGTTGTAAATAATATATGAATTTATCCTTATCTAGATTATGAGACAGCAGATTATCATATGTTATGAGAATGACAGTACTACGTAAATAATAATTATAAAATTATTAAATAATGATATAATTATTATTTACGTACTACTGTTATTCACATAAAATATTTGATATAATCTACTGTCTGAACCATACACGATTACATAGTTCATGTAGCATGGATCACGGCTGACTAGTAAATACTAAAAGGCGTTTGCCTTTCCATTGGAGACCTTCGGCGCCGTGGAGAGCGAGGACCGGCTGCATGGGTGACAGCTTCTTCTCCATATCAACCTACCCTGGCTTTGCGCCCTGGCGAGGCCACTCCAGACCGACAACCAGAGCGCAACTCCATAGTCTCCTATGATTGATGAATGCCTACTGCTGTTTACAGCTATAGGTCCCAAGATCGAATCTTTGCTAGGGCAAAACCTAATTAGCAGTTTCATGACCTCATGAATGAACTACATGAACAATGTATTCAATGCACTCTCGACTCCAACATGTCTTTGTTCACCTAACAGTAAACAGGTACCTGTGTGTGTTAGACAGCTGTTGCGGGCTGTATGCTTTGAGAATGTGAGTAGTTGACCTATGTAAACCAGGAAAAATTTCTGGTATTATATAATTATCATCTAGAGTATGATATTATCTTGATAACATTTAATTATGTTTCGCTGTAACGCATCATGTTAACTGGCAAGTCTCTCCTGCCGTTGATCTGTATAGAACTATGGTTGCATGATTCTAGTCACGCACACTAATTTTTAGGTTTATTTACTATTAATATAATTAATTTGTTGATTAATTTTAATGAAACAGGGAAAATATTTCCAACAATTAATCCATAACTGTTTACCCCCTGTTCAGCCAGCAGTATTTGGAGACCTGGGAGTAAACTGTTGGCAGATCGTGTTCCAGGGGGAAAAACTTGAAGGGTAAGAGATACCCTGAACTATGGGAGAGGACAGCTCTCTCTCAGCTTGGGAACGGGAGTCAGAATGCGTCTAATCCTGTCACCACATGACATACAAAACTAGTTTGGCCACCTGTCTGAGGTAACCTTCTCCCTGGCATCCTTCGTCAAGTACTACAGAAACCAGTTGATTGAAAGTTGAGAGGCGGGACCAAAGAGCCAAAGCTCAACCCCCCTGCAAGCACATCAAAGGTGAAAAAGCCTTCTTTCTTCTCCCTGCTTTAGACCCTTCATTCCTTCAATCTCGATCTCCACCTCTCACTTCCCTTCCTTCCTCCTCCTTTATTCACGACCTCCATCTTCACTCTCAACTAATTCTTATCTCTCGACCTCATTCACTCTCGACTCCAACTTGAGCCTCTACGCGTCCTTAAGTCTCGCCTCCCCTTCACACTCAATCTTCCCCCACGAAAGCTTAGAGCCCTCATACCGCCATCCACCAAGACTTTCCCTCTCCTGTCATGCCTGTATCTCACCCCTCTCACACTACCAATTTACTCCTGCCCCCAAGCACCGTGCTCCAGACCTGCAACTCAGCAATTTGCAACTAAATCCTCCAAGACTACCATCTCCCCTTGCTATCACCCCAATGCAACCCTACTCCCAGTGAAACTTCACCCCTTTTCAATCATCACTTCAATATCCCCATGAAACCACTTCCTTTCCGATCCCTCCTTTCCCCTCAATACCTAATCAGACAACTTCTCAAAAAAAAAATATCCATCCCATTTTCTGTAATCTTCAAAATTCTTTCCCCTCTGTTTTCACCCCAATGCAAGTTTCGTCATCAGTGCTCCTCTCCTTCATTACCCCATCCCATTTCTTCCTCTCTAACTCGCAATCCTTTCTTCAGCGAGGGCTCTCTCCCTGAGGACTGTCTCTCTCCCTTCTACTACCAACGCTGACGACCCTCACCTCCTTTCCTCGACGACAGTGTTCCAATATTATTGTTGTTGTTGTGGTCTTTTGGAAGAATTCCAGTGCTCCGTAAATCTCAGGCTAAAATAAGGTAGACATGTTAGGTTGTGACAGAATTTTGTTTACAAATCTTGAAAAAGCTTGTTTTTGAATCGTTGCGTTGGTCGAGTTGTACTTCTTTAGGTACTGGAACTAGTGTCATTTGTAATGAAACTTAGTAATGTGTCATGTTATGTTCGTCATATTTCTGTCAGCTTATACAGTTTTGGCAAAAAGACTTGTGCAATGACATCCAAATCACGCATTTGAAGATGAAGAAATTACGGCACGACGTTTCGGTCCATCCTAGTTCATTATTATAT
The DNA here is from genome assembly GCA_020271785.1 of Procambarus virginalis. Taxonomy (NCBI): domain Eukaryota; kingdom Metazoa; phylum Arthropoda; class Malacostraca; order Decapoda; family Cambaridae; genus Procambarus; species Procambarus virginalis. The sequence goes on from WNGS01033470.1 coordinate 10,046,990, forward strand.
GACTTGATAATGGTCCAGGACGAACCGAAACGTCGTCGTTTCTTCATTTTCTGATGTGCGAATTTAGATATCATAAATTCAGCAATCAGCAACGTTATTGTGACTCATCGTCCACACCTATACAATTATCGAATCAAGATCACCAAAGCGAAATAATGGAGTTCTACTGATCAAGTTGTGAATACCTTCAATAAGTAAGTCATAGAGACATACCACTGGTATCCAACTAAGACTTTAAATCTCTCCTGGTACATGAATTCAAGAGCAACGCCAATTTCTCGCCGAGTCAATGTCATCAACGTCGAGTCAAAAATGAACTTACGTTGAAAACGTCGAATCAAGGGTATTGTGTCCACTAGGAACAGGCTTCCTGTTCACCAAGGACTCCAAACTCATGTCGTGGACATGTTTTTTTTTTATGGCAACTGGATACTCATACAAGGACGGAGAAAAATCTATCTTTTGTTAGCAGGAGGGTTGTAACACCTATGTGACAGATCATCAATGGATACTTAAAGTAGATAGTTAAAGCTTTAGCATAAACTACAAATTCAGCTGATGTGGATAGTTACGGCTGAGCCCAATAGGTTCGGGGACCCTGTTCACTAGACAGTTGTAGCTGAGGTTATTAGTTTATTAGTTAAACTCGTGAACATAATTGGACGAATTGCTTATTATCGTAAAATCTTTACTGACACACTTTATATAAAATATTGTCTCGTCTAAATAATCCAGTCAGATCACATTGCAATCAGGATGCTGATCAAATTCTGTTACACAAGGACACAGATCATAAGACAACAGATCTGTTATAGATGTGAAGCTTTACGTATTTATCAGGATGCTTCAGCAGGTGAGTACAGGAACAAATGACAGAGTTGACAGAGTTGAGACAGAAGATGAAGGACGGGCAATTATGGTGAATCAACAAGGAATAATTATTCATTCAACTTGTGGAAACGATGACAGACAGGGATAACAGGTGATGAATTAGCTGTTAGATTCATGTCAGCGAGCATTTGAGACCTAGATGACTCATTTAAAATCTGTTGCTAACCAAACAAATTATTATTTCTTCCATTTTAACAATGATTGTCAAGCGTCCCCAGACTGTGTAAAAGTATAATGTATTTGCAAGTATAAATCTTCATTCACACTTTGTATTATTCAAATGATCCATAAAAGGTTCAGCAGTGGCAATTTCTCGTAGTTAATCACCTGGAGCGTGAAATGTTGAAATCGTGTGATTAATGTCTGAGGGAAGGATCTTCATTAATGTAATCTCTCTGCAAATCCCACGTGAATGTGTCGTTTGGCTGGAATGTTATCAGTTCCACTGGGAAAGCGGTGGTTACTGAACATGTCAATACAAGAGTGTATACCTTTATAGTGGTGTTAGATGTTTTCTCATACACGGATTATGTGTAACTCATATCAGAAGACTGGAAAAATTCATATAAGTAACACTAAATATTTGATAGAGGCGCTGGGTCCATTGGCGAATATGGTCATCCATGTATTGACCTTAGTGTTTTGAACACATAAAAGGCTAAAAAAATTTAATTTATAAATCTCTCCCACTTATTAGGAGCAATAATTGGACATAGCGGCTTCACTCTTGGCTTTATTTTTGCCTATAAATGAATATGTTCTAATGAATTCAGTTATGACAATAATTTTGATTGGTGAGTCAAGAATTTGAGTATGTTTTTCAAGTCCTTCTTCTAGATAAATTAGATCACTTAGAATGTTATCAACTGTGAGGACAACGGAATTCGGCATTTCATAATAATGATTTGATTTCATCAGTTATGCTTCTTACAAACAGCTTGTGTCATCTTATTATATTACACATACAGACCTACTTTGACATAACCAGGAGAATTTATTTCTTCCATCCAGAAGCATCAAACTTAAATATGCCAGGCCTAGCCCAAGCTGAGAGCAAGGTGTCACTTTAATTTAACTTTAGAAGGAGTTTGGGTTTGATTTGAGAATCTCAGCCCTTGTCATAGCTAACTTGCTTTCACTACTATTGACAAAGTAATGAACGGTGTCATAAGCGGCTTTATTATATTAGCTAGAGGTGTGTGTGTGAGCGGATTCAGCTTTATTAACTTGCCTTCGCCCATTATTAATTTGGGTATTAAAGCAGACAAATTTGATATTTTTCCATTGCTCGTGCAAATATGCTGCAATATTTTCGTCCCAACCAATTTTTTTTTTTGCGCCACAGCTTCAGTATAAACAGACGTGAATATGTGGTTACTCGTAGAGAAAAAAAATCGAGGCAAATAAATTTTAGAGCACACTAAAATAAATCTGTTGGTATGTGTCATGTGTAAAAATTTATCACTAGGATACATGTACATATCAGTTTGAATGTTCATTTCATTTCGAGAATTTTAATTGTTTCTTGATTGCCTGCAGCCACACAATCATCCCGTATACGGACCAACAGTGGTAGACTGTTGTTAGTTCATTCCCGCATGAAATAAATTTGTTTTATTCAGGCCATTTTTTTGGTTGCTTTTGCATCGCATTGTATAAGACTGCTCTCTGTATTTTTCGCTCCCTAGATATTAAATTTCTTCTTATGACCTTTCCATTAGAGGACAACTTCCCTCGGACAACTACATTGGCCTTTTCTAAGACTGAATGTTGCCTAACATTCAGTCTATGTGCATTCAGTCATCATTGAAACAGTTGCCTAATTCTCTGCCGCCTCGTGTATAGCCGTGATGACTTAGTGCTTTCTCCTGATACATTATTACTGAGGTTAATATAATAATATATTATAATCATATTATAATAAGGTTTCTCCTGATATCTTATTACAACCTTATTTACCGAGATGTAAATATTTTTGTACCTATTTACTAAAATAG
>WNGS01033470.1:10059452-10091147 GCA_020271785.1 Procambarus virginalis
TATATATATATTTTTATATATTGTGCTGAAACAGTTACTACACTCTGGAACAGGGAAGAGAGAATTAACGCAGCGACGGATACTGCAGCCTTCTCAACTTCCTCACCCGCTGTTCCCCTGTCACAGCAAGTTGGGCGACTATGTCAATTAGTTTATCTGGGAGGAGTGTCGAATTGTGTGTGTCACGGGCCGCTGACAGTGTCACTCTGCCTGTCCTTCTCTTGTGTCTCCCCCACTCTGGATGCTTTTCACTTTGTCGTGTGTCTTATAAGCAGTCAATAATGCATACCGTGCAACTATATTTTCCTTATTTATGGTTGTATTTAATTATATATACAAGAGTTCTTACATTCTTGTAAAGCCACTAGCTCGCATATAACGTTTTCAGGCAGGTCAATAATCCTAATTTTTCCCCGGGATATAACCCGCCAAATCGTTTAACAACCTGGTACCTATTCACTGCTGGGTGAAAAGAGGCTACAGTTAAGGATTGGCGCCCGGTCAATCCTCCCCGGGCAGGATTCGAACTCTGGCCAAAGCGCTCGCGAAGCGCCGCCCGATTGTCTTACCCATGCACCGCCACGGGACTTGCCCTCATCCAAGGTAGGATGATGTATTTCCTGAAAGAGGCTTGGGACCGAGATGGGGCTACCACAGGGTGGTGGTGGTGCTGGCGTGAGCGAGGGGGGGGGGGCTCGCATTAGTGACTGCTTTGTCATTGAACATTTGTAATCACTGCTTATCTCACAGAGGAGAGAGATTGCGGTGTGATTCCATGAGTCTAGAGCGCACTTTCTCCTTATCTCGCAGAGTGGAGAGATTGTGTTGTTCTGGGCATGGTTTTCGTTAAAGACTTTCATAGTTGCACAATCTTCTTGATTTCCTTTGGCGCATTTTAAATAAGTTCATTGATGGTAAGGCGATATAGAGATTATATACGCGTATTTTCATACAATGTACCAGTCATGTATTAAATGGTGGGAAATGTATTATCTGGGTAAAACAACTTGTTGAAAATTAATATGCAACTTGTTTAATAAACGCTTCGAGTCATGGGACCAGTTATGTTTTTAATAAAAGTAAATGACTCTGATAATGGCTTATTCTGCTCATTATCTGAATTTGCTAACGACACAAAACTAGAGAGTAAAGTTACATCACCAAAGTACAGAAAAAGAATACAAAATGGCATTCCGCCGAGTAAAATTTTATAACAAATGTCAGACTCATTTAATTAAGGTAAATGTCAGTAATACACATCTGAGACAATAATTAAGATAAATGTCAGTAATACACATCTGAGACAATAATTAAGATAAATGTCAGTAATACACATCTGAGACAATAATTAAGATAAATGTCAGTAATACACATCTGAGACAATAATTTAATGACAAGCTGATCTATGAACAGCCAAGAGATGATGACAGTAAAGAAATAAAGTGATCTGGGAGTGAAGGTGGCTAATGACCTAAAGAAAAAAGAAGCACTGTACTTAGCCTCTATACAAAGTAGAATATTAGGTCACAGCTGAAGATCTTTCGAGTTTTGTCCAGACAAAGTACTTTTTACCCTTACACACAGAAATCACAATAGCGTGATGTATCAAATGAACAAATCCACAAGAGCCTTGACGAGGATTCGATCCTACGTCTGAGAGCATCCCAGGCGCTGCCTTAATCGACTCGGGGGGGAATTGTGTAAAATCCTGTTTGTGTCTCGGAGAGGCTGCAGGATGCAAGTAATTCAGTAGAAATTCTGTTTGTAATTCTTATACCATGTCGTAGCTCAGTCGATAAAGGCAGCGTCTGGGGTGCTCTCAGACGTAGGTTCGAATCCTCAAATGGCCCTTGTGGACTTGTACTTCTTGTCCTGTGCAACACTAAAGTATTTATGTACTTCAGATAGCATATTGCTAAATGAGAAGATTCTCAAACTCGAACCACATACATAATACCAAGACACTGAAGTAAATCACGAAAAGCCATCTGAGAAGAGCTAATATATTAATTCATAATAGGTGAAGAATAATAAAATATTTAATAAAAGTATTTAAGATCATTAAAAGTCTTTGTAATATTCACCCTTAAAATAATAACAGTTTTTGTTATCTAACATCACTCGAAAGTATGGTTTTAACATTGAAGACCAGAGATTTTAGTAATTTGAATTTCCTATTTTGGATTTAATGGTGTAATCGTTTATTACACACCACTAATTAATCATTTATTGAATATTTATTGACTAATAATAATTTTAATGTGCAAATAAACTTCACTATCTTCTGACGGCTCTAATTAATACTCGTTCGTCACAAAATTAAACACCTGGTCACTTTGACCTTCTCCTATAAAATAGAATTAAACAGTTTACATACCGTTCAAAATAAGGCGCTTAGATCATTAATGAAAAACTTTGAGCTGAGGTAGCTGAGTTAAAAACTTAGAAAAACGTTGATGAAGTAGAGTGTCACTAAGAAGCAGGCACCAGTGTCGAACTAATCCAATTAGGTACATGTAAAGATTTTAACTCTCTTATGGTGTACTGTAATGCATGCAGAGCCCTTTTTTGGAGGCAACATTAAACAAAAATAATATTTTTTCAAAGTCTTTTCACAGACTTTATTTTAGAGGGAACCTCGTAAAGAAGAATATTTTTGCGGTAGACAGGAGCTAATGTTGAAGAACTTTCTGCATTATAAAGAAATACATAGTTAAATTGTATATTTTGAAACTTTGTTTATTTAACTGAAATTTTTTAAACAAAGCCTTTAAATGATGATTGTAGTAGTTTCGAAACTGTAAGTAGCTTTTAAAACTGCTGATAGTTAAGTTTTTAAACATCTGCATACTCAAGACAAATACATATGGCAAAATGTCTTTATCTCTAGTAAACAGATGTAAACTTGTCTTCGTTTTCGGAATGCATAGGTAAAGATGGGCTTTATTTGAGTACATATTGATGAACCTTGTTCTCGTCTTCAATATGCGTGTGTAAGCTTACATGGATATATATATATATATATATATATATATATATATATATATATATATATATATATATATATATATATATATATATATATATGGGCTCTACAACTATTTTTTATATTTCTTTGCATACATCAAAATGACCACTAAAGCGCAAAGAAAACAATATCAACATCAGTAAAGTGACGAGTTTTTATATTCTAAGCTATAAGATAGCAAGGTTATCTGTCAAGCTTATAAAAAAAGCAAACATTTTAATACAGTGTAAAAAAAAGTGCTGATTGGACCATTCCACGAAAAGCTTCCGTCTGGAAAATTAAAATTCTTTAATCTTCTTACCTCACTCAGTGTTCAGAATATTAATTTTTGGCTCTTCCTGTGAAAGTTGCAGTTTTGTACCCAGTATTTTTGCATTTAGGAAGTCGTGTAGACCAACTTAGTCGCAGTTTTATGTTATATGCAATTAGCAAACGAGACTCGTGAAATTTGTATGCAAGACCTTGTTGGATTCAGTAAGCAGACGGGGACAATTCTGCCACCCAGGGCTCTTATTCTTTTTGAGTTATTTAAAGGCTACTCTCCCAAGAATTAAGACAGCACGGTTCTTTGGACAGTGAGGATCAAACTCAGGATTTGATTCCATAGAATCAAAAGCACTCTTTATAAAGTCTTTTATAACCAGTACTTTGAACAACGTGACCACTTTGTTATGATAATTAGATTCCAATGATAAGAGAGTTGTGATTGTTTTCCAATATACTGAATATATTCAAACGTTGTATGTCAGAGTTAATTATCAACAAATAGCTTTGGCTTCTTTGAAGCCATAGAAGCCAAAGTTAAAAACCATTTTTTTACATGTTTCTTTTACTTGTTGCACAGTCGAATACTCCAGGCATGTGTGGTGTGGTGGTATGTGTGTGTGGTTGAACCATGAACTGTGAGGTTGTACCATGACGTATGAGGTTGAACCATGACGTGTGTGGTTGAACCATAAACTGTGAGGTTGTACCATGACTTGTGAGGTTGAACCATGAACTGTGAGTTTGTACCTTGACCTGTGTGGTTGTACCATGAGGTGTGACATTGTACCATGACCTGTGTGGTTGTACCATGAACTGTGAGGTTGTACCATGACCTGTGAGGTTGTACCATGACCTGTGTGGTTGTACCATGACCTGTGAGGTTGTACCATGGCGTGTGTGGTTGTACCATGACCTGTGAGGTTGTACCATGACCTGTGAGGTTGTACCATGACCTGTGAGGTTGTACCATGACCTGTGTGGCTTAAAAAGAGAACTTTCTAATAATGTTTTTGCACTTTTGTTTCCTTAGGTTATATCTAGTGATTGTGCAATGTTGCAGAGATCAATGGAGCTTTATCGTGTATAATAAAGAGGTTACAGAGCCTGGCTGTAACCTGAATAACAACCAAACGTTAATGAACGTAATAAACATTTAATTGATGATAAATTTATATACCGCGCGCCAAGTATTCATTAAGAAAACGAAACGAAAATTCCGAACGTTTTCGTGTTGCAACCACATTATCAAGGACATAAATCCTGTATTTCCCTGATAATATGTTGAAACACGAAAACATACGGATTTTTCGTTTTATTTTCCCAGTGGATATTTACGCACAACCGAATCACGTGTCTTTTTATAATTTTTTTTTTTTTTGCGTTCTATAACGTTTCAAGCGATATAACACGTTCAGTAAATTGATCAAAATGTCTTTAATTAGATAAAGATAATAAATGAACGTCAATGGTTGGAGATATTATACCAGCTCTGGAAATCTGGCACTTGTGCTGACGTCATTCTCTCACGTCATCTCCAGCATTTAAATACTTACAGTGACGTCATGCTTTCACGTGCTGTGTGTAGCAAGGGCAGAGGCTGGTGGTCAAGTGATGCTGCAAGCACTTAAATGGGAATAAAGGGCTGTCGAGAAAGTTGTGTTGCATCACAGCAATGGTTGAACTCTGTATTGTTAAGGAAGAAGAAAGTTACATATAGATACAACAAATTGGGTAATGCATGATTATATTGATGATGAGTGTTGAGAGAAACAGACAGATGTACAGACAAAGGCAGAGACAGAGAGAATGCTGTGTTCTCTGTTGGGTCTCCCTCATGAATACCTAAAGTTTATGTTACCCGGAGCGACCGTGCCACCACTGGCAGAGTAATTATGACAAACACAGTGCTAATGGACTCACTGTCCTTAGTTGAATTGTCAGTTTACTTGTTCCACACGCTCTAGATTATGAAATACTTTATTAAGATAAATGCATTTGATAGAATATATTCCGTGATAAATTATTTCGTAAAGCATATATTCATTCTGAACTCTCATATAACTACTCAAATTATTTTATTGTTAAACAATGCTTAAGTTTGATCATATATTTGTTTATTTTTGACAAAGGTGTATTTCTTTATATGTAGATATTTATATGTGCAAGCACCACGATTATAAATAATTTTTAACTTCTCCAAATATCTGTCATACTTTTATAAGCATATAATTGGATGAAAATTTTAACATGTTAAATAATTTAGCAAAATTTGTTCATATTTTCTTTAAATTAGTCTAAGAATTAGTGAGGAAGAGGTGAGCAGGTGACTTCACCGTAACTCACCTGAAATACTCTTCGACATCAGTCGAAATTATTTTGAGAGTGAAGTTAGGTAATTATGAGGAAAAACGCTAAACCACCACGACTGAATAGCACTTAAATCATTCTGTAAATTAATAGATGTCATTTCATTTTGCAACAAAATAAATCCAGGTTTGCTGGATGAATTTTGCTGTTGATATTAATTGAATCAGGTAATCTTTAATTTATTTCTTCTAATTTATGAAGATTAATTAATGTTCAAAGAGTCACATGAGTAACGCACGCACTCGCACACGACATACACACACACACACACACACACACACACACACACACACACACACACACACACACACACACACACACACACACAAAACAATATGCACAATTTTAAATATAAAACGAGTCTCTCCACAGGTGTAGAAACGCCTCATTATCGTTCTTGGCTTTATATACTATCAGATAAGCCGTCTTGAGTCTCTCTCGTACCCGGCTCTGATCCTCTAGGGAGCTCCTCCACATTGTGATGTCTGGTTCCTTGGCACAGTTAAGGGTCTTGCCACTCGTGTTTCAGAAGATCTTACAGTGTCATTACACTGAAGGAATTAAGATGATATGTTAACATAATGAAGGTATTTGAAATTGCAAATCTCATTCGATGCATTTCGCATCACGCAATTTTTAATAATTGGGATGAGTCCTTAAGAATAAGTACGCTCTTCTGTTCAATGCAGTTAATTTTTGATTATGATCATTTTGGACATTAATTCACTTGAACGTGCACTGAGAAGGATGATATTTTTATTACATGTATCACAAGCCTATATATATATATATATATATATATATATATATATATATATATATATATATATATATATATATATATATATATATATATATATATATATATATAATCAACCCATTTATTGACGAAAAGTATTTCCCAACTAAAACAATGCCTTTTACGTTGGCAATTGATCCCATTTACCCTTGACACCACCCATCACCAAACCTGGGAAAGGACTTCACTTTCGGACTCCTGGTTCAACCTTGATGACGAGTGGACGTCTGGACACTTGTTTTGCTTTGGGACATCCGGAACGCGAGACCCGATTTTACCCGTTGGGTCTCGATAATGCCGTTAGGCATTCCTGTTCCATGGCTCGTATTTTTACGAGCACCTGTCGCCTCGTGTCACAGGAAATTGATACATTTTTCCGCTTCCGCCTTGGTTCTTATGGCAAGGAGACGGTGTCCGGAGCGTCGGCTTGATTGAGAAGTGCCGAGAGTTGACAGCTTTTGGTGGGCTGGACGTATTTACTTTTTTTTTAGACCACCTGGGTACGAGGGGCCGTCGAGTTTATGTCGCTACTTTGTTTGGTAACTCAGTGTTTTCTATGTGGCCGGAGCCTGCCTCCGTAAGGAACTTTGGGGTTCCCAAAGCATCTCTGCTTATCATTGCGTTTATCCACCACAAGGCTCGATTGTTTCCACCGATAGTAAAATGCATTCTACCCAGCCTTCTTTTCCGTGTCGTATTTTTAGAAATCTTGACAGGAAACTCGTTCAAGTTTGTCAGGCATGAATTTCCCTTTCAAAATCCATGTTGCTGTTTTGTTACAAAGTGTATCCTCTACAGATGCTCCACAATTCTCAACCTGATTACTTTCTCGAACACTTTACATTAAAGAAGATAAATTCAGTGACACTAGTCTATAGTGTAGTGCCTCCTGTCCGTCCTCTTTCTTTAACATTAAGACCACATTTGTCTTTTTACAGAATCCTGGGAGATTTCCTGTTTCGATTGCATCCTCCTCCTCCTCGTCTGAGTTCAGGCATTTCTCCTTGTTCCATAGTCAAGACCTCCTGGAATCTCTTGTCGAGTTCCTCACATACCTTGTTGCAATTCTCAGTCAGCCCGTTCTCACTTTTTTGTCAGTTTCATTACATGTCTCCCACACTGTTTTATTTAGTTTCTTTGCCTCTTTACATCCCTGATCAAACCATGGGTTCTTTGCATTTAATTTTTTCTATTTTGTTTGTCCCGGGACAAATCTAGTCTATTGCTTCCTGATATTTTTGGGTGATCAGTTAGGAATCTTCTCATACCGTATTTCCCATTCGGTATGCGACCGTCTTGTGTCTCACTCAGCCTTTCACGTATTCACCTAGTTTTGCTTGCGGGGGTTAAGCTCTGCTCTTTCGGCCCGCCACTCAACTGTCAATCAACTGTTACTAACTACAATTTTTTTTCCACACACACACACACACACACACACCCACACACCCAGGAGGTAGCTCCGTAACAGCTGTATAACTCCCAGGTATCTATTTACTGCTAGGTAACAAGGGCATTCAGGGTGAAAGAAACTTAGCCCAGTTGTTTCTGCCTGGTTCGGGAATCGAACCCGGGCCACAGGATTACGAGTCCTGCGCGCTGTCCACTCGGCTACACAACCCGTGTGAGTATGTGTGTACTCTCCTAGTTGTACTCACCTAGTTGTGCTTACGGGGGTTGAGCTCTGGCTCTTTGGTCCCGCCTCTCAACCGTCAATCAACAGGTGTACAGGTTCCTGAGCCTATTGGGCTTTATCATATCTACACTTGAAACTGTGTATGGAGTCAGCCTCCACCACATTACTTCCTAATGTATTCCATTTGTCAACCACTCTGACACTAAAAAAGTTCTTTCTAATATCTCTGTGGCTCATTTGGGCACTCAGTTTCCACCTGTGTCCCCTAGTGCGTGTGCCCCTTGTGGTAAATAGTCTGACTTTATCAACCCTGTCGATTCCCTTGAGAATCTTGAATGTGGTGATCATGTCCCACCTTGTGTGTGTGTGTGTGCGCGCCTGCGTCCTTACATGTATGTGCGTGTCAGAGTGTGCGTGANACAGAAACATGTTTATCCCAGCTTAAATAAACACTTGATAAATAATAAGCCGATAAAGACAGTAGTAAGGAACAATCAAACACGGACACACACACAAACACCTGGACCCAAACTAACGTTGTCACCAGTATTGACTAAGGAACAATAGACGATCACTAACGACAACAAAACTATGCACATACTTTGCGTCACTATGTAATCGAAAGCGAAAAATGTGAATAATTTCAAAATAACTCTATCAATGTTGATCATGAAATGTGTAATTAATTTCATAAAAAAATGAACTACCTGAAATCTTAGCCAAGTATCCTAAGTTTGTCTATGTAAACTAATGTAGAGCACTTCTTAAACCTTATATATATGTATATATACATATAATTACATAGATATTGATGTATGTATAGATTTCAACACCTCGTCCAGCACCACTTTTCATTCCTATTAACACCATTTGCAGCATTTCTCTCTTAATCAAACCAATCTCTCGCAATCAACCCATCATAGATTTTTCGACAATATTTATAATTACTGATGTGTTTCGCACACACACACAAGTCATCTTTAATCTGGAGCTCGGCTCAGCTTCAAGAGTACGCTGAGGTAGCTATATGTTCCCAATCTCTCCTATTATTTTATTTCCCTTATATAACATTGTATAACTTTATCAACAAATATTATTGCTTTTTTCTGAAAGCGAACACTTATTTTTATTTTATATTCTTGTCACTAGTTTATGGAATTGGATTTACCCTTAAGGTTAAGTGTTACAGATAAAGTACGAATGTGGTATTGTATTCGTTCCTTGAGTACATTCCTATTATTTTAGTACATAATTTGACTTTTTTAAGTGTCCTCTAAATAATTTTTCTGGATTTGATTAACCGTTGGATTGCCAGGACTGTACGAGGACGACTCGTCTAATTGTATTTATTGATTATAAACTTTTAGTTTGATTAATGTATCTTCATAAATAACTATTTTACTTGAATGGTGTTTATTTAATTTTATATCAACAGAAAATATACTGACGCCAGGAAGCTGCCTTTCGCGATACTGAGTCTATCTCCCTGCGAGGAATTAAAAAAGTCTATTTGATGGCAATACTATCCTATATCATCTTTTTATACATGTCTTACAAATCCATATATTTCCTGAATCCGATTACTTCTCTGATGACATTTGCATTGTAAACATCAAACAGAGTTTCTTACATTAGGATTTTACAGAGAGAGAGACATAATGGTGGCATTCTGCTAAGAGTATTATGCGCTATTATTACGCAAACCAGGTAATAATTTTGTGGTTACACAGATCATTGTATATCGGTTTGCTGAAGGACAATCTGTACTTCATTGGGCTTCACTCAATAGCCACAATCTCTTAATGTCTGCTGGATTACATTGATACTTTCGGTAGAAGTTTCAGCTGTTGGTTAGATTCAATTCATTCTTATGCTGCGTCACAGACCACTCGAGTAATAAGTGTTATTAAATTTCACATACAAAACTTGTTTACTTATATTCTTTTCTTTTTCATCAATGCAAACACACACACCCCACGTACACACAGGCATGTACATATACAAACACAAGATAATCCAGATTAATTAGCAATGGCTAGTAGGGAGAGAGGAAGGAGGAGAAAGAGGGAGGGGGCCAAAGGTGGTGGGCAAGACGGGAAAGTATGAGGGAAAGGGTGGAGGACGAAGAAAGGGGCTAAGAAACCCTGATTGTTGTAAGCGTAAGATATAAGCATAAGACAATTGAGATACTACTAATTCTGTATACACTTAATGCGCTATTATGATATTATTCTTTGTCATTCTACATTATACTGTCTAAACTTGTTAATAAAAACTTTACATTTGCCTAGTTTAGCTGTAATACTCACAATTCAGACATAAACTTAGGAGTTTGGTCACATAATTACCACTATCCAATATTTAAGTATTTTGCAAAAGAATAAGCGTTATTGTTTAATATTTTTTTGTTTTGGTATGGAAGACATCTTATATCAGTTCCAAACTCTGTGGGCACTATTATAGTTAGTCTACGTCTAATCGTTTGCCTATTCTTCAATGTTCACCCTCTCTATCACCACGTTTCCTGTTCTTCACCTACTACCTTACCCTTCACCATCATCCTAGTCTAGCCTTCACCACACACACACACACACACACACACACACACACACACACACACACACACACACACACACACACACACACACACACACCACACACACACACACACACACACACACCACACACACACAAACACACACACACCACACACACACACAACACACACACACACAACACACACACAACACACACTGACTCACAGACTCACACATACACATACAGTGGGCCGAAAGTTAATTTATCGTAATACTATTTAATAAAAATTATATTTTAATTTTTAGACTAATTTAATTTGTAAATACATTGTTATTTATTTTAGTTTTATTTTAATTGCTTTTTACTTTTCCAGATTTAATGAAAAAAATTATAGGAGCCCCACGTCCATTAACTTTAGAACTAAGAATTGTAGAACTTAAAAACTTAACAGTCCCATAACCTTATAGCCACCCTTTACATGGAGTGAAAAATTCTATTTTCCTGAATTATAAATATATGTATTCATTAATCCGTGACAAATATGCCAAAAGTAAGAAAACAAATTATTCTGGGTGACTGCTTCCATTTTAGGGCAGAGCGACTGCTTCGAATGCTTCCTCGGGAGGGTCAGAATGGCCCGGAAGGCTATAACTCACCGACGAATGGTGCTAGAGATATGATTCATGGCTCAAAATTTGCAGAATTCCCATATATCTATATGTCTTAAGAGGAACGTTTCTCTATTTGGGCATGAGGGAAAAAGTTATTGGCAAAAAAAAACAATAAATGGGTGCAGGCTGTGGGAAAAATGACGAAAATCACTTTCTGTCGGTCAATGATTTATCATCCCTCATATCTTTATTCACCTCTATGCAAACACGCAATGTAACGGGCCCTATGATTCCCTCGTTACAACTTGTAATAAATTGTTTACATCTTGTTATTAGGTTTATTTGACGTATTAGAACGTTGTAACAACTTGCTATATTGGTTGTTATAATTGATAGGTGTTAAACCTTGTTCAAACGTTGTAGTAACGTCGTAATTTCGTCGTGTGTTTGGTGGGAGTTACTACTTAATGAGTAGCATTACCTCGCCACTCTATTTACATTTTGTGGAGAACTTAAAATCTGAAATGAAATAGTTACTCGTCGAGCGTTGGGTTTTTGTTTTAACTAGAGCCATTCCCAGAAGGCCTAAAAAAAACTTGTTGCTGGATGTTTCTGGTTTGCAAGAAGTTAAATCTGCCCTAAAAATCCTTATGAATGTCTAGCCATTCTTCAATTGAGTGGCGCTTATCAACATTGCATTTTGGTGTTAAATGTTTTCCATGTGTTTGCGGGATGTAATCTTTAAGGAAATCAGTCTTTTCTTCCCGAACAAACTAGCAACTTGCGCTGATGCCTCAATCACAAAGTTAACAAGTCTCTCAACAGATTGGTTGTGACACTTATGATATTATGATGTAAAGGTTTCAATCATTGCTCTACATAGAACTCTATCAAGTGCCGAATGGCTGGGGGGGGGGGGAGGGGGCTGTTGATGACAAGGATTTAAATCGATCATGATTTGTGAACATTTTACTGTTTACTAACATTACATCAGATGCAGGAGTCTAACTCCTAGATACGTATTGATTGCTTGGTGAATAGAAGCATTTAAACGAACGGAAACGTGCTCAATCATTTCCGTCTCGCCCGAGAATCGCACCCGGGATCCCTTATTGTGTGACGAGAACGAAGAGAGGGGGGCACATGAGGGAAGAAAGGTAGAGACGAAGGAGGAAATGAGGGACATGAGAGACAGGTCGGAAAGTTGTACAACACATGTACATCATATTCAGAGTTACACACTCACACACACACTCACACACTCAGAAATACGAACATATGTGAGCAATTACAAACATACTTATAAGGTAGTAAACATATATTCATCGACATGCAACGATGCACACTAAATCCCAAGCATGGTGCTATAACCCTTCTTCAGAAATACTTTGCAAGAATTTCTAGGTAAAAATAATTTCACATCCTTTGGAGAGTTGAGATGTGTGCTGTTAAAAAGTGTTCCGTTGGGAGGGGGCCCCCATGAACTTTCTCATATATATTTCACAGCAACAAACTGCCCTTGCTCGTGGCGTGACCTTACTCTGCTTCCACCACCAACCGGTGACTTCCACCACCAACCGGTGACTTCCACCACCGGACCGTCCCTATATTTTCATCACAAACCCTTATAAAGTATTTCGTTATAGGATAGTTGATATATTCTTTATTATAGTATTCCCGGGTCTCTGGGTCTCTGCCTGGTTCTTTCTCTCATCCTCCCTTCATTTCTACCATTCTCCTTCCCTCATTACCTCACAATCTTCCTTATATTCTGGGAGGGAGATAGAGATGGAGCGGTTCCGGACGAAGAATGAAAGGGTTAATTGGAAGAAGGGAAAAGGAGGAGGGAGAATGAAAGAGAGGGAGACAGGGAGGGACGATGGGGGAGAGTGTGTGTGAGAGAGGAGAGAGAGACAGAGACCCGGGTATCGCCGGGTACCCACATCTAATTAATAAGATAAGGGTCTGTCTATCCATGGTTGCAGACCAAACGCTTACGGCTAGTCCCACTGAACTTTGAGTATATACTGTGGTGAATATTTACTAATGGTGAATGAAACGAAACATGAGTAGCATTCACTGAATCTTAAGAAGCAAAGTTATGAAACATAATCAATGAACAGTACATAAGTAACGCACCTTGAAGCTTAACTTACATACCACGAAACAATGAAAATTATGTATTAACGACAACAAGCAGAAATACGCGCGTTCCCTTGGCTTCGTAACATTATTCATCATTACAGAATATTTATCGATAACCATAGACGAGAATGAGTTGAATAACTTTCCATCAGTATACCGTATACTATTATATAATTTCCACAACAGCTGCACCATCGGTTCTTTAGAAAGAAATCCACTTGTAAACGCTTTTCTTTACCGATTTTGTCCTCAAAAAGTGCTACTTAAAAGCTGTGTTTACCAGAGTGTCGTCACTCTACAAAGCCGTTGTCTCACAACATACTCGTTGTATCACTGGTTTCCATTAGAACTTCGTTGAAAAACAATATCAAAGTTATCTAAAGGTCTGATTGGATTCCTCTACTGTTATTCCCATCTAGAAATACGATGCCGTTATTGTTGATGTTGGGAAGGGACTTTAGGCTGAGTAAAATACGAAGCTCTCACTATTTCCACCATGAATATCAGGATGCACTGGAGTTTGTACGCCTGAAAGGGTTGATAGTTTGTGTTACGAGAGAAGTCTTCATTTTATCATTACTGAGGTCTTCTCTGAGACCTTCTCATTCACATAAAGTATTAAGGACTCTCAAGAAACGTTTTTTATTTATGTTAGAATTTAACATTTGTGAAATTTTACATAATTTTAGGTTGTATCAATATGTCTTTGCATTATTTTGATCAGGAGTGCTCTGTCCTGTTTTTATGTACATTCGGGGGATTCTGCTATTAAGTACCTTTGCTCAGAGCATTAAATAGGTTGTCCTAGCGTACTCAAGCCTATGTAGCCCTGCCATGGTATAAAGATGTTTTGAAAAGACATAAACTCGAGTGTTGTGCTGTGCTCTGTGACGAGAAGTTATTGCTCTGTGGAAGTGGTCAATGTCAGACCCTGTCAACGACACTATTCTAGTGGTTGTTAGAATCAATAGCACATCAGCTGGTGCTTGGAGGAGCAACAGGTATTTTTAGTGACATGCTGTGTTATTTACGTAAGGAAATCAGCCGAGAGTAAGAAGAGAATTGATTGTACTCAGTGTGGTAGAAGACATATTATTTTTGCTAATAAGAGCTCGTTGTGGCAGCGTTTCTGTAATGTTGATTTCCATCTCGATAAGGAATCTGACGATCACTACTCATAGAGAAATAATTCACCTCATTGTTACAAGCAAGCAGCAGTCTGTGGGGGCTGTCTCGGAATCTAAATGAACTGTTTTCATTTACATGAAGTGAGAGAAGCGTCGGATGGTGGACCTGACTCTGGCCCCTCACACTTCTGACTGCATTGGAATGCAGTCCCACGTGCTTTATTAGGGATTCTTCTGCCTTAATATAGGGATCGATAAAATATTGATCAATATTTGCCCGCGAGACGTAAGAGCTTATATCAAGTAACTTTATGTATCCACCTATAGCTGAACAACTTGGGCTCGTCGTTACAGTGGAGGTGTCGCTTCTTGAGAGACGGCCTTCAAGTCCCATCTTTCCAAGTGGTTGGGTATCATTCCTTTTCCCCGTCCCATCCCATATCATTTTTCTGATCCCTTCTAAGGGCTATATAGCCGTGTCCTGGCGCTTTTTCCTGATAGTTCCCTTCCACCTTCAATAAACTGTACAGTGGTTCAAACGGACTTCTGCAGTCTGCTTCATTCTCATATAAAAAATCTTGCCAATATCGTATATATATATATATATATATAGATATATAATATATATATATAATATATATATATATATATATATATATAATATATATATATATATATATATATATTTGCGTTATAATTGGAAAAAAATTATTTTGTAACTAACAATAATTCTATTATTAAATTATTAAATAATTTAAAATTATTCAATTTGATATGCTGTATCACATTGATACTGTGATATTGTGCAAAATAGTATAATTAGATTGATACTGTGCACTACAGTAGAATTCGCATATATATATAGATATATATATATATAGAGATTATAAGATTATATATAGATATATATTATATATATTTATATATATACTATATATATATATATATAGATATATATATATATGTATATACCAGAGGTGGTACCCCTAATATATAAAAAAATGTATATATATATATCTATATATCTAGATATATATATATATATTTTATATATAGAGATATAATATATATATTATATATATAATATATATATATATATATAATATATATATATATTTATATATTGTGCTGAAAACGTTACTACACTCTGGAACAGGGAAGAGAGAATTAACGCAGCGACGGATACTGCAGCCTTCTCAACTTCCTCACCCGCTGTTCCCCTGTCACAGCAAGTTGGCGACTATGTCAATTAGTTTATCTGGGAGGAGTGTCGAATTGTGTGTTGTCACGGGCCGCTGACAGTGTCACTCGCCTGTCCTTGTCTTGTGTCCTCCCCCACTCTGGATGCTTTTCACTTGTCGTGTGTCTTATAAGCAGTCAATAATGCATACCGTGCAACTATATTTCCTTATTTATGGTGTATTTAATTATATATACAAGAGTTCTTACATTCTTGTAAAGCCACTAGCTCGCATAGGCGTTTTCAGGCAGGTCCTTAATCTTAATTTTTCCCCGGGATATAACCCGCCAAATCGTTTAACAGCCTGGTACCCATTCACTGCTGGGTGAAAAGAGGCTACAGTTGAGGATTGGGCGCCCGGTCAATCCTCCCCGGGCAGGATTCGAACTCCGACAAAGCGCTCGCGAAGCGCCGCCCGATTGTCTTAACACTGCGCCACGGGGACTTGCCCTCATCCAAGGTAGGATGATGTATTTCCTGAAAGAGGCTTGGGACCGAGATGGGGCTACCACAGGGAGGGTGGTGGTGGTGCTGGCGTGAGGGAGGGGGGGGGGCTCGCATTAGTGACTGCTTTGTCATTGAGCATTTGTAATCACTGCTTATCTCACAGAGGAGAGAGATTGCGGTGTGATTCCATGAGTCTAGAGCGCACTTTCTCCTTATCTCGCAGAGTGGAGAGATTGTGTTGTTCTGGGCATGGTTTTCGTTAAAGACTTTCATAGTTGCACAATCTTCTTGATTTCCTTTGGCGCATTTTAAATAAGTTCATTGATGGTAAGGCGATATAGAGATTACATACGCGTATTTTTCAGACAATGTACTAGTCCTGTATTAAATTGGTTGGAAATGTATTATCTGGGTAAAACAACTTGTTGAAATTAATATGCAACTTGTTAATAACGCTTCGAGTCATGGGACCAGTTATGTTTTTAATACAAGTAAATGACTCTGATAATGGCTTATTCTGCTCATTATCTGAATTGCTAACGACACAAAACTAGAGAGTAAAGTTACATCACCAAAGTACAGAAAAAGATTACAAAATAGCATTCCGCTGAGTGAAATTTTATAACAAATGTCAGACTCATTTAATTAAGATAAATATCAGTAATACACATCTGAGACAATANCTGGGTACGGTCAATATTTGGCCTAGTTAGTCAGATATAAACACACACGCACACTCACACCCACACACAAGCGAGACCAAAGAGACGAAGCTCAACTCTCGCAAGCGCAACTAGATGAGTACACAAAACAGCACACACACATGATAAAAACTTTCCCACACCATACAAATAATAAACACACACATGCTCATTCGCCCTGTGAGTAGACTGTGTGAAAATTGACTGGAAACGGATCGATAACTACAGTAATTTAGGGACCTGAGAGTAAAACCTATTATCACGTACTGTACCTGGGAAAAAATATTAGGGTAAGGGTCATAATATGAGGAAAAGAAAGCTCTTAGCCTGCTTACAGGAGTAAGAATATATAGAGGGAGAAAAATATATCCATTAGCCAGCTGACAGGAGTAAGAATATATATAGAGGAGAAAGAGAAAGCTCGTAGCCTGCTTATAGGAGTAAGAATATATATAAAGAGGGAGTCAGAGATAGATCGCCTGAGAAACAGATGCAGCATTAAAATGCATTCACACACTTTCAAGTATCCCATCGTGTATGTATCAAACTACGGAAACCTTTTATAGGAATTGCCTCGTAAAAAAATACACTGCACAGAGAGAAAAAAGGAGGATGTAAGGAGAGCGCCATGCAGCTAAGGTACGATTCGAGACACAAAAGGTTCAAATGACTGTAAAATGCTTGGCCTAACACGTCGTCGCTTTCCAGCGTTTTTCTCGACCTATTCATAAAGGAAAACATTTGTGATGGTGAGGGTCATATGCAGCTGTACTCAGCCTTTAGAGGAAGACAGGATAGTTCAACAGGACGAGATGTTTATGATCTATTCACTGTTCATGCCAGGCTCAGTAAAAATGCTCAGGATTGCAGCAAGCAGATTGTAAAAAAAAGACCGAAAATAATCTTTTTCAAAGTATTATCCTTCTATTTTATAACCATTACTTAGGTCTTTATTATACTTTTAACATCAATGGGTCTGTACCCATTTATAAAGTGATGCAATTTGCTCTATCGGAAGCACTTTCCTCGCGTGTTTCTAGTGTGGAATCAGATTACTGTTAATGAACTGTATCTTATTTAATGACAAATTTCAACTATTTCTCATATAATTTATTACCTTTGCTACAGTTCAACTCATGATTTGCTTTTACCAGTAATATATGTACAATTTAATGGTACGAAAAACTAAAGTGCTTCCAAGAATTCAGAAAAAAATTAGACTATTAAATACATTAGGTATTTGTTGTTAAAGATTCGCTACCCGGAACAAAGTTCCAAGTAGCACGGGCTATGGTGAGCCCGTAACTTGATTAATTATATTAGGTATTGATGTCATATTAGATATATAGTCATATGCGAACAAGCCTGAATGGTCCCCAGGACTATATGCAACTGAAAACTCATATAGTCATATTTCTCGGAGATTGTAAAAAAAACACAGCGGCATCAATAGACTTTACCAATAAAACGAATTTGAGTAGACTGGTGCAAGAGTTTCACTGCTTTCGATGTCTTGATTTTGTGTTCGTGTTCTAAGGCTGGAACTCCATTGACCAACAACTTCCGGAACTGAGTCTTAGCTCGAAGAGAGAAGAGGTGAGTGACAAGGTAAGCAATTCCAGCAAGCACTTGTGTTCTTGGGCCGATGACATAGTTTTTTTTTTTTTTTTTTTTATTGTTTTCTACCACAGACGTGGCCACACATTAACAATGCTAACCAGCATATATACATTTTCTTCTGTCCTCCATAGACAGGGTTAGAGATGTGTTAAACATATATTTGAAGGGTTTATTGAACAATCAACCACTGAAGGTGAGTCGGTGCTTTAAAAATGCTAAGCTAACCTATATACGTAAATACATAGATACACAGTGAGAGGAGTGGGATGCACTGACATCCTCATAAATTACAGCTTATACATTATTTGTATAGATTTTCTTTGATGCATTGTGCTTGTAAATAAGGAATTGATAGTCAAGTTAAACCTGTCCTAGCCTTACCTTGTTTAATTCAACCCTTGTTATAATATGCAGAATCCAGTAAAATCTCGTAAATATAGCATTGACTTTAACAGTTTAATAACAAATGTATCAGAGATATGTAAACGTGTGTTAGCTCTAGTAATTAGTATGTTTATGCAATCGGACGTTTGGTCAGTTTGACAAAACACGAATAATTAAATTAGTGTACACAGTTGGAAAATATGTTTTAAACTGCAAATCCACATCCATTGTGATTACTGTATTTCTTGACATTAAATAAATTAAAAACGAGATATTATTCCGTAATACTTTTTAACTTCTATTACAAGAAACCTTACATGGATACTACTTTGTAATATTAGAGAATTTTAATGTTCTATTTTGGTTATCATACCATTCGTAGGTGAATGTCTAATATCAGTTGCATTTTCAGTAACAGGCAAACAAACTTTTTCATATTGGGATCCAGCTGAGATAAAGTCAGCCAAATCATTAGAGACTTCAGAGAACTAAACAATACGTTTTAATAAACAATATATCATCAAGTCAGTGACATAAAAGCATTTTTATTCGTATTATAATAAGCAAAAAAGGTACGTAAATGTATAATGTTAACCTCTTCAGCATCATTAACCTCGATTACTTCCTGGCAATGTTTCAGTATTAATAGTGTTTAATAAGGCCCAGAGATCAGGGTATTTCAGACCAGCACTTCAGGAAAGTTGAGTCATGTTGAGTCCCTGTCTGAAGACCGAAAATGTTAGAGATGTAGCGGAGATCTGGGGCTGGAGGCTGTGTCATCACTAGTCGCCAGACAACATTACCTTCCTCCAGACATGATCAGTTGATCGTGGTCGGGAAATGCTTTATATTGTGTAATATTGTATTATGCAAGTGCATTTGTTCATTATCAGTCAGAAGGTGCTTCTAAAAATGAGTATTTTTCTCAGAGCCAAATTTGATATTTCACAGGTGGAAAGGAACACATAACAGATAAAATGTTCAATGACAATTAGTCTTTTCTCAGTTGGCAGTTCACAAACAATATGGTTTGATGAAGCAAATATTTTATTTCGTAATTTGTATCAGAGAGGGTGTTTAGTAAGTGTTTGAAATTGTGGACATGAAGCTGTAACATTTGTATGAAGAACGTCAACAATGGGCACCTAGTAAAATTGCATAATTCTTCATAGCGTTAAAGGGCAATAATAAATACATCAGTGTTTAATGAATGAATGTTGACACACACAAAAGACAGGGAAATTAAAGGCATTTAATTCAAGCTTCGTCAGTGCCTCTTGCTCACCGTTCAGGTTGGTCAGATTTTGTGACAACACGACTTATTGAATGAGTTTTCTTCTCTTAAGCAAATATATTACTAAATAATGAGTTTTTGTTTGTTTTCGCACCGGACAGTAGTCACTTAAGTACTTTTTATACGTTTTCCAATTCATAAGATAGAATATTACCAGTTGTGTATCTTTCCTCGTTGTATATGTAACATTCCACAATGACAACACCACATCATGTCCTTCACATGGTAGAAGAATCTCGTCACACTCCCAATATTCCTGTAAATGATATGCTATTCGTGGAATATCATTTTTGGGGATTTGAAGAATTTCTCTCCGAATCTCATGAAGATCCTTTTATTTATCAATGCAATATCGCTCCATCAGTTAGAAACAGAAAAAAGACTCGTACCTCTCTCATGCAGCTTCAGTTGCTCGCAGGTTGACGAGAAACTCAATAGAGTAGTATCGTGGAACAGGTCATCAGAAGTAAGGCGATCTGAGATGCTTCCAGTGATGCTGATGTCAAAACTTCTGAACTTATCCCAGCTGTTAAAATCTTCTACAGTAACGCTTTTGTTTTTCAGCGGCTCTTGATGAAAGGGGAAAGTTTTGAATGACATAATCGACAGAAACGCGACCCGTATTATCCGAAAAAAATATATATATGGTATACCTAATGCTTCATGAACATGAACACGAGCAAATGCTCGAATGTGTTGGTAAAACAACATCTCTTTCACGGCGCCTGACAATCATCAGTTCTCTATAAAAATTAGCCTCATTTCACCAACAAGCAGAACATCATCAAAGAGATTTTTTCAGAAAAAACCTAATTACGTCTATCTACCAGACCAAGAGAGAACTACCAGTTTACCATTCCACCTAATATCCGAGTCAAAAATACGAATTCAGGGCAACATTATGCAATCTCCTCCACTTGAACTGACTGATACAGCAGCTGCCTCACTTGTTACAAGTCTTTGTTCGATCCCCGGCGGTGCTTCTTTCCCTCCGGCCTCATGTCCTACATCCTTGTCCTTGTAACCGCTACATGTGTTATATACTCTTACTGGCTTAGCGCTTTCTTCTAATTACATAACTACCTACCCTGTCCCCTAAGACATTGTAGCCATCTCACCTCTTTTCACACACCTACTGGAAATATAAACTGCTTTTTTTGTTCATTTGTATCTTAAGTAAATTTAACCGAAAATTGTAATATACCGACATGTGTCTGTGAGCATTAAAATTGTAAAATACACTTCAGATTTAATTTTTAATTTTTAACTTCTTTAACCAACTGAGATGTTTTTTATGACCATATAAATATATAAATAACTTTTACATATCAGTGCTATACAAAAAATGTATTATTGAAGTTAGTGGGCATATGTACTTTACAAATAATTTCGGATTAAATTTTTTTTGTACAATTATAGTCAAATTATTTAAAAAGAGAGACACACACACACACACACACACACACACACACACACACACACACACACACACACACACACACACACACCACCAAATTTAGCAATATTACTGTCAAACGTATCAGTTGATACAAATTATTGAGGAAGATCTAATATCAACCCAGGTTTATACCTGCCCACATTTTCAACGTTAAACAGTCCTGTCTAACAACATGTTTAGGAATTATTAAATATTTCATCCAGCTTCCAGTAACTAACCTCTCTCACATTCATCAAAATATCAAAGACTGACTTTGTATTGTCGGTCTTTATTCTTTATAAGCCAACTAAGGATTATCTAGGTCAAAAACAATTCCTGTAATCCTTGAAGTTTTTCAGCAATTGCCTTTGTTCTGAACTTCCTGTTTTGCAAGTAACGACTCCTAACGAGCTCGGCAAAAATATTCCTTGGAGAGAGTTGGTGTTGTACTTTATACTACATTAAAGCCACTTATGACAACAGTTTTTCCAAACCCTGCAAATAATTTAAACAATTGATGCAATTGAAAAGAAGACAACTCTGAACCAAATATTAGAACATGGGTTTCTTCTTTAGTAACAACTCAATTTCATAACTTTAATTGCCTTTTCTGGAACAATAGTGTCCAATTATTTGCTTCACAAAAGCGATGAGATACTGTAGTGAACAATATTGACTAAGACTCAGTACCACATTCCGGTTTTGCGGAAGATATTTACGGTAAATCTCCTTTCGAGCCCAGCAATATTTAGAAATTCGAATGAGCTTTTTTTCACCTTTTTAGTATTTCGGACTACAGAACTAGATAGTAGCACTTAATAGCTATACAAATGTGGACATAGCTTTCATTTTTCAGCTGGGTACAAATGATTATATATTAAGTAGTTTTAACTACGGTCTCAGTATGTAATGAGCGTCCAGGTGCAGAGATGATGAGTACTTTGACTGTTTATAAGAACATGGAATGCAGAAGTCACCGCCACGATAATTGTCTTTATCAATATAGATATTACTCATTTAGACCTATCATCTTTTCCCCCTTACCAAGTGCCTAGTGAGCATTTTTTGTTAGAGTCCGCTCTAATATTGGCCTTCATGATGTTGGCTGGATAATAATTCTATTTTTTCCACAATATCAAAAACTCTATTCTTCTAGACTAAACTTCTACAGCTTATAGCCACTGTTAGGTATTCTGACCTGGTCATATCTATCCCGTTAATACCCTTAATTTATTTGAAGACCTCCGTCATGCTTTCCCCCGCCCTTGCCTCTCCAGGATATACAGAACGAGCTTCCTTAACCTATTCAGAAATCAGTCATGTAATCCTACTCTTCATTTTCACGAGGAAATCGATGCAATATGGTGACCAGGAGTGGATGGTGAAGGCTGAGTGGTCCTTCATTAGTGCCAGATGTAATTGGAAGACCATATTTTCAGATTTTATTTTCCTACTATTTCTCGTTATAAACGGAATGCATTAAATAGCTTTTTATGCACCTTGATGAATTGCTGCTTAGGTTTTAGGTCATTGCCCTTCATGACCCAAGCGCCAGTTTTTTTTTTTATCTCGAATAACCGAAATCTGTTTGAATCACCCGATCGACTGAGCTACTATAATTAGTTAAATTTAGTACTCGGCACTTATCAAACTTTGAACTTTGTAATAAAGATTTTGTGTGCCATGTCAGCACATCTCACCTCTGAATCACATCAAAGTTACCGAAGCAAATAATTTGTCAAAAATCTTCGATTTGATTTGAGCCCGACCAACTCGCCATTTAATAAATATAATATATTGTAAGATCACACACAATATATCTACATTCGACCCGTGTAGCGCAGGATCGCACGAGATACATGAGTACGGCTGAGTAATCCTGCATTATATAAGATCACAGCATCCGACCTGTGTAATCCGGCATTATATGAGCAACATAAATACTGTTGAGTAATCCTGTCTTGCATTAGAGCCCTGCCTGCAGCTGGGAAACAAACTACATGCAACAGCGGTACCAGACCCAAATTTCTTCTAAACACAATTCAAAAGCACTGATTTAAAATGATTGTATAATTAGCTCATAAAGAGAACACAGCTTTCATTACCCCATTGAATGGTAATTTTCCCGTCCAAATTAGCATTATTTACCTATCTGTTACGAGGTTTAACACTGACCGATGACAGCAGCGTCAGTTTTGAGTTGTGAATCGTATCTGTTATCCTCGAGATGATTTTCCTAACTTGGCCACATTGGATGATTTGTTCAACTCTAGACATCAGCTTAGTAAGGTCCCCCATGGAACGCCTCGTAAATTAAGGACGAATTATCACTAACAGCAAATCATTACAGATAGCCACGTGTGGTCTGACAACCATCATGAAGCGTGTCAACATGTTGGAGTTGGCTTTCCCGGAAATATATTTTTACTTTTGAAATAAATCCCTTGAATTTACTTTGGAGAGGTGATGCAGATAAGCGAGGAATGTTGTTGTTGTTGTTTTAGATTCAGCTACTGGGAACAAAAATTCCAAGTAACACGGGCTATGGTGAGCCTGTAGTGGACTTACCTGGCACAGGAGCCGAGCTGAAACTGTCGTAAGTGTAAGCTAGGAAGTGGAAATGAGTTATTATACTCAAGCGGATCGAGGTGAAGACCAACCTCCCGTGTGCTGGTGTAGGCTGTTATAGCAGGAAATTACCGGCATCTCATCTGTCCCAGATAATATTGTGACCAGGAGAGGAGGTAACTGATTAAAGTTTACACGCACGTACCGTTTATACACTACTTATCAGTAAATAAAAGTAATACTAAGTAAGAAATGCCAATAAACCTCAAAATAACTTGCACAACGAAATCACATTAAAGTGGTGAATCAATGAGAACATCAGTTGGAGTCCTGGGGATGATTCGAAATCACATTAAAGTGATGAATCAGTGAGAACATCAGTTGGAGTCCTGGGGATGATTCGAACCTGCACACTTGGTACTCTCAATATTTTTTTTTCCTTTTGTCCAAACTAACTTATCAATAAATACCCAAGACTGAAATAATGAACAATAATGCGATAACAACGAGGAAAGTTAAACAAAATGTAAACACAACAACCACCGCATCTGGGAACTAAACTCACTCAATAAAATATTATCTACGAATACGTATCAATAAAATGACTAAATGGCCAATAATATTTATACGAATGCCCTCTAGTTATTTACTTAAAATGCTTGAAAATGTAAGCATAGCTTCATAAATTTATTTAAATCTTAAGACGAATACAATTACATCTTTCCTTGCTTAAAGATTAAAAGATTAATGTAATCTCTCGGGCACATGAGTCATTTTGCATTCTTGCATAGCAGATCTAAAGTCCCGTATAGTGTGTACATCTGACAAGAGAATTATATCATGAAAGAGAATTCTCACTTAACACCAGATATGCTAGGTCTGATCTTGGCCTACTGCCTTCAGTGCTGACGGAGAGCAAAATGAAGCCACTTTCATTTTAATTTAATATTAATGAATCAGAGGTCAGAGGTCACGACCTCTCCGTAGGGTGCAGTCGCTCCTCCACAGATCTCCAGTATCAGCTAATGATACTGGTAATGGCTCCAAAGGGCCACCACTTACGGGATATTCATGCCCGTGCCACCTTTTAGGCGGCTTAATCTTCATCAATCAATCATCAATCAATGAATATGGTCACACAGTCAATGTTAATGCCCAGCACATGATGCTTTGAGTTTGGTGTAAATATGCCAGTGTGTTCAGTCAATTAGAATCTGAATTAAAAGTTATGAATACAATTTGTTTGGGAAGAAAAAATCGAAAATCAAGAAAGGATCGTCAAGCTTTGAGTGTCCAGTACCAGAGTCTCAGTGAAGCCTCTTTCTCCTTTGATGATACTAGTTGCTTTTAGTCTCAAGACTCATACGTCTTTGCAACGATATCACTATTCACTCTGACTTGTACTGGAAGAGAAAGTGTAGTTCCTGGTTGGCCAAAAAGCAAAACCCACTTGCATGTCACTACAATTTATTTCACCCTAGAAAAGCAGACCCCTGACAGTTTCCTTGCGATTACGATAATAACGGCAGCAATTTTCTATAATGTTTAAGAATTTCCTTCAGGAACTTTGCTATATTCCTCTCTCTAAATGTCTGGCTGACATACAATGAACTGCGTAGCGAGTTAATACTTTTCTCAGCGAGTTTACTGGATAATCCAGATCATTTCCAAGGTCTGGACATCAAGTGAGCTCTGGAGAGCATGCACAGTTCATTCGTGAACGAGCTCATTGATTTTCTATATATATATATATATATATATATATATATATATATATATATATATATATATAATATATATATATATATATATATATATATATATATATATATATATATATATATTTATATATATATATATATATATATATATATATATATATATATATATTTATATATATATATATATATATATATATATATATATATATATACATGTATATATATATATATATATATATATATATATATATATATATATATATATATATATATATATATATATCACATCTCGAACTATCAATCTCGAAGCATACATCTTTATTCATAGAAAAAGAGATAAAATAAAGCAACGAAATCAATCACTGAATCATCAGCTTCTTATTGTTGAAAGAAAATTGTCTTTGATTATCAGAATAGCAGAATCCCTCTGAGACTCTCCCAATCCTCTGGTTCAATGAAAATGGAAAATGGGGACTGAGTTTATAACAAGCAGCTATGGTAAACATTTTAGGTTAGCTTTTGCTACCGTTTCCACAATAGAAAATGTAAGTATTATTCCCTGTCCATGACCTCGTTTACAAAATGAGGACTGCCTTTAAACCTTTACCAACTGTGAACGTGAACTCATGGTGCTAAATACAACCTCGTCTGTTAAACTCCACTCAAGAATGTAGACGAGGAGTCACAATAACGAGGCTGAAATATGTTGACCAGACCACACACTAGAAAGTGAAGGGACGACGACGTTTCGGTCCGTCCTGGACCATTCGCAAGTCGAGAATGGCCCTGGACGGACCGAAACGTCGTCGTCCCTTCACATTCTAGTGTGTGGTTTGGTCATCACAGATAATCTAATTTAACATGGGTGGTACACCAACAAGGGGACATAGGTAGAAACTGAGTGCCCAAATGAGCTACAGGGACGTTAGAAAGAACTTTTTCAGTGTCAGAGTAGTTAACAAATGGAATGTTAGGCAGTTATGTGGTGGAGGCTGACTCCATACACAGTATCTAATGTAGATGTGACAGAGCCCAGTAGGCTAAGGAATCTGTACACCAGTTGATTGACAGTTGAGAGGCGGACACAAAGAGCCAGAGCTCAACCACCACAAGCACAACCAGGTGAGTAGTGCTTGCGGGGGTGGCCGCTCACATATTCCCAGGAGGCCTCGATCGGAAATCGAACACTGGCCCTTAGGACTTCGAACCCAGAACGCTGACCTGAGTACTCACCTATTTGTACTCACCTAGTTGTGCTTGCGGGGGTGAGCTCTGGCTCTTTGGTCCCGCTTCTCAACAGTCAATCATCTGATGTACAGGTTCCTGAGCCTACTGGGCTCTATCATATCTACATTTGAAACAGTGTGATGACTCCATACAGCTGGAGGCTGTATGGAGTCAGGCTCCACCACATTACTGCCTAATGCATTCCACAATGTGTGTGAGTGTGTATGGTGTGTGTGTGTGTGGTTTTGGTGTTTGTGTGTGGTGTGTGTTGTGTTTTCGACGACCTCTCATTTTAATTACTATTTTCACGGCATTTTATATTACAAAACAGAAAACTGAGAAATGGGCCACAATGGTTCCGTCAAAAGAGCAACACGACAAAAGAGTCAGCAGAGTAACAAACGCTGTACCACATTCTTCTCCTCCTCTTGCGTCCTGGCCCAGCTTAACTTCCACCTTTTTTGTGACGACGAACCGCTGCGTTTTCTAGCTACAAAGAAACAATGTCCCGAGAAAATTATGTGGCTAGACATTCAAAGTTTTAATTATGGACCCGAGGCATCCAGTGTATAATAATTAAGTGCACTTTAGCCTACATCTAACTATAAGAGAGAGCAGGCAAATATAAGCAGGCTCTCTCTTATCAATATAAGAGAGAGTATCTATGCATTTGTTGAGAATAGGAAGAAGTGGGGAAACGAGTTAGAGGGTGAGGGATAGGAGAAATAGGGAGGGAGGATGGGGGAGAAGGAAGGAGGGGTCATAGATGGTGGGCCAGAGGGGAAAGCGGGAGAGTAGGGTTGGAGAACGAAGGGAGGGGATAAGAAACCCTGATAGTTGTTTCAACACCCTTTAAAAAAATATTTGCCGAGGGGGAAGGGAGGAGAGGGGGAAGGAGCGGGACAGGGGCGAAGAAGATGACTAAAGGAATAGGCACGAGGGAGTCAAGGAGAATGGGAGGAGAGTCTGACTGTCCGGGCACCACCGGGTTACCCCAATAGAATATTAATAACAGAAACATGTTTATCCCAGCTTAAATAAACACTTGATAAATAATAAGCCGATAAAGACAGTAGTAAGGAACAATCAACAACGGACACACACACAAACACCTGGACCCAAACTAACGTTGTCACCAGTATTGACTAAGGAACAATAGACGATCACTAACGACAACAAAACTATGCACATACTTTGCGTCACTATGTAATCGAAAGCGAAAAATGTGAATAATTCCAAAGTAACTCTATCAATGCTGATCATGAAATGTGTAATTAAGTTCATTAAAAAATGTACTACCTGAAATCTTAGCCAAGTAACCTAAGTTTGTCTATGTAAACTGATGTAGAGCACTTCTTAGACCACTTGTGAAATTATATATATATATAATATATATATATATATATATATATATATATATATATATATATATATACATATATATATATATATATATATATATATATATATATATATATGTGTGTGTGTGTGTGTGTGTGTGTGTGTGTGTGTGTGTGTGTGTGTGTGTGTGTGTGTGTGTGTGTGTGTGTGTGAGAGAAAGCTGCTATATATATATATATATATATATATATATATATATATATATATATATATATATATATATATATATATATATATATGCAAACAAGCCTGAATGGTTTGTGACACACACATATATATATATATATATATATATATATATATATATATATATATATATATATATATATATATATATATATTGATGTATGTATAGATTTCAACACCTCGTCCAGCACCACTTTTCATTCCTATTAACACCCTTTGCAGCATTTCTCTCTTAATCAAACCAATCTGTCGCAATCAACCCATCATAGATTTTTCGACAATATTTATAATTACTGATGTGTTTCACACACACACACAAGTCATCTTTAATCTGGAGCTCGGCTCAGCTTCAAGAGTACGCTGAGGTAGCTATATGTTCCCAATCTCTCCTATTATTTTATTTCCCTTATATAACATTGTATAACTTTATCAACAAATATTATTGCTTTTTTCTGAAAGCGAACACTTATTTTTATTTTATATTCTTGTCACTAGTTTATGGAATTGGATTTACCCTTAAGGTTAAGTGTTACAGATAAAGTACGAATGTGGTATTGTATTCGTTCCTTGAGTACATTCCTATTATTTTAGTACATAATTTGACTTTTTTAAGTGTCCTCTAAATAATTTTTCTGGATTTGATTAACCGTTGGATTGCCAGGACTGTACGAGGACGACTCGTCTAATTGTATTTATTGATTATAAACTTTTAGTTTGATTAATGTATCTTCATTAATTAACTATTTTACTTGAATGGTGTTTATTTAATTCTATATCAACAGAAAATATACTGACGCCAGGAAGCTGCCTTTCGCGATACTGAGTCTATCTCCCTGCGAGGAATTAAAAAAGTCTATTTGATGGCAATACTATCCTATATCATCTTTTTATACATGTCTTACAAATCCATATATTTCCTGAATTCGATTACTTCTCTGATGACATTTGCATCGTAAACATCAAACAGAGTTTCTTACATTAGGATTTTACAGAGAGAGAGGCATAATGGTGGCATTCTGCTAAGAGTATTATGCGCTATTATTACGCAAACCAGGTAACAATTTTGTGGTTATACAGATCATTGTATATCGGTTTGCTGAAGGACAATCTGTACTTCATTGGGCTTCACTCAATAGCCACAATCTCTTAATGTCTGCTGGATTACATTGATACTTTCGGTAGAAGTTTCAGCTGTTGGTTAGATTCAATTCATTCTTATGCTGCGTCACAGACCACTCGAATAATAAGTGTTATTAAATTTTATATACAAAACTTGTTTACTTATCTTCTTTTCTTTTTCATCGATGCAAACACACACACCCCACGTACACACAGGCATGTACATATGCAAACACAAGATAATCCAGACTAATTAGCAATGGCTAGTAGGGAGAGAGGAAGAGGTAGAAAGAGGGAGGGGGCCAAAGGTGGTGGGCAAGACGGGAAAGTATGAGGGAAAGGGTGGAGGACGAAGAAAGGGGCTAAGAAACCCTGATTGTTGTAAGCGTAAGATATAAGCATAAGACAATTGAGATACTACTAATTCTGTATACACTTAATGCGCTATTATGATATTATTCTTTGTCATTCTACATTATACTGTCAAAACTTGTTAATAAAAACTTTACATTTGCCTAGTTTAGCTGTAATACTCACAATTCAGACATAAACTTAGGAGTTTGGTCACATAATTACCACTATCCAATATTTAAGTATTTTGCAAAAGAATAAGCGATTATTGTTTAATATTTTTTGTTTTGGTATGGAAGACATCTTATATCAGTTCCAAACTCTGTGGGCACTATTATAGTTAGTCTACGTCTAATCGTTTGCCTGTCCTTCAATGTTCACCCTCTCTATCACCACGTTTCCTGTTCTTCACCTGCTACCTTACCCTTCACCATCATCCTAGTCTAGCCTTCACCACACACACACACACACACACACACACACACACACACACACACACATACACACACACACACACACACACACACACACACACACACACACACACACACAACACACACACACACAACACACACACACACAACACACACACACAACACACAACACACACACACACAACACACACACTGACTCACAGACTCACACATACACATACAGTGGGCCGAAAGTTAATTTATAGTAATACTATTTAATAAAAATTATATTTTAATTTTTAGACTAATTTAATTTGTAAATACATTGTTATTTATTTTAGTTTTATTTTAATTGCTTTTTACTTTTCCAGATTTAATGAAAAAAATTATAGTAGCCCCACGTCCATTAACTTTAGAACTAAGAATTGTAGAACTTAAAAACTTAACAGTCCCATAACCTTATAGCCACCCTTTACATGGAGTGAAAAATTCTATTTTCCTGAATTATAAATATATGTATTCATTAATCCGTGACAAATATGCCAAAAGTAAGAAAACAAATTATTCTGGGTGACTGCTTCCATTTTAGGGCAGAGCGACTGCTTCGAATGCTTCCTCGGGAGGGTCAGAATGGCCCGGAAGGCTATAACTCACCGACGAATGGTGCTAGAGATATGATTCATGGCTCAAAATTTGCAGAATTCCCATATATCTATATGTCTTAAGAGGAACGTTTCTCTATTTGGGCATGAGGGAAAAAGTTATTGGCAAAAAAAACAATAAATGGGTGCAGGCTGTGGGAAAAATGACGAAAATCACTTTCTGTCGGTCAATGATTTATCATCCCTCATATCTTTATTCACCTCTATGCAAACACGCAATGTAACGGGCCCTATGATTCCCTCGTTACAACTTGTAATAAATTTTTTACATCTTGTTATAAGGTTTATTTGACGTATTAGAACGTTGTAACAACTTGCTATATTGGTTGTTATAATTGATAGGTGTTAAACCTTGTTCAAACGTTGTAGTAACGTCGTAATTTCGTCGTGTGTTTGGTGGAGTTACTA
>WNGS01033470.1:10098806-10110098 GCA_020271785.1 Procambarus virginalis
CTGCTGTGTGAACAATTACAATATGCTAATAAATTGTCATAATATCTCAAATATAGTCAAAATTTTCTGGAAGTGTTGGTAAAATTACATTTGTTTTAAGTAAGAGACAGTTCAGGACCAGGTATGATTGGTTACGTTAGTTAGAAGGGATGTAATAGTGAATAATTGGCAATACTTTGAGCCACAGTCGCCTTATTTTTAATTGGTTTCTAATCATATTTAACCTGAACATAAAGACATCACACAGTTGTTTTGATTAGGGGCTGGGATATACATGATTCTACGAGTTGCTTATTTTTTTAATATATATGAAAGGTCGGTGAACAAGTACATCAGGTGAAAGAAACTCAGCCCATTTCTACCTCGGCTAGGAATTTATCCCGGGCCTTTAGAACTGATATCCGCTAGTACTGTTCACTCAGTTGCGATGCCCTGTAAAAATTCCTTGCCCCGAGTGAGATCGAACTCACGACCTTGAGATTATGAGACTCACGCGCTGCCTACTGCGCCACCGAGGCTATTCCTCGACCATACATGAATTCATACATACAAGGCCATATATGATCAATCACATCGCGGTGTCATATGATCGTTGTGAGGATGATGACTCTGTTTACACAGATGTGAAGTGCGGTCCGTATTCAAAACACAGAATAAGCAATTTACCATGAAATGGAAAAAGTGGTCAATTTTCGACAGAGAACGAAAATGCCACTTTTAAGGTGACCACTATATGCTTAAGGTCACCAAAGTATCTATTGTTAACTGAGTACCTATTACCCCCAAGGTGAACGTAATATTTAGGCTTGCTGCTCTTCCTGTCGCAGCTTTATTGGACACAAGCGTGACAGTTTCCATTACTGAAAAAAACCACGGCTGAAAATTTTTTGCCTGTCAATCAAACATCGACAGCTGTTGACGTAAATGCTTTATACCCGATGGGAGAGACTACCTTGCAATTTTTACCTGACATGGTGCAGTGCAGTCTAGATTTTATATTGATGGATGAAGTAGTTTTCCATCCAGTTTAATAATAGATAACAAGTTACTCTGTAACCGTAGGCCTTTAATGCTAGCTTCTACCCTAGTGCAATAATCTATTTGAATAAATGATAACATAATTTAAACGAAAAAAAAATAAACGGGTATTCGATAGTAAATATTGATTTAAGTAAGAGTACAATAAGAGATGTGTGTGTTGCTAATGATAGAGTTGCCTTATTTCATTCACCTGGGCTCTAGGAGACTCGAACCCTGGTCCCCACGTGTGTGAGGTCGTAGCTATATCGACTCTATTTGTTGCCTTTATTATTGTAAGGAGCCAAAGTAGAATGACTGGGGCGCAACGTGCGCTAATTGGGCCGATGGGATTTTTCGAGTGGTAGTAATAGTGGACGATCAGTTGGCGAGAGTCATTTATGTGTCGCGATCATGAGTCTATGCAGCAGCAGTATGCTTCAATGGCATGTTCAGAGTCAGTTGGGGTGATGCAGTCAATTCAGGAGATCTAGCGTCTACTCATGTGACCGTCTTCTTAATATCTCTCTACCAATTAAGTTAATACAATTATTAAATGTGGTGGGGTTGATGGTGTTTGAACTACAGTTTTCTAAATATAACATAATGTTTTCAGATGTCTACAGTCTCTATGGTGTAGTGATAAGACACCGCCTGGCGTTCCGCGAGCGCTTTGTCATGGGTTCATATCCTGGCCGGGGAGGATTTACTGGGCGCAATCCTTAACTGAGCCTCTGTTTAACTAACAGTAAATTGTACTTGGTTTAACACGATCTTTGCGGCGGGGATCGTATTCCAGGGACCTGCCCAAAACGCTACATACTAGTGGTTGTACAAGAATGTAACAACTCTTGTATATATCCTCAAAAAAAGATGAATTGATGGTGTCATACAAAGAACCAGGGTGAAAAAGTATAGAATGATTCCAAAAATTATATTGGTGACATTAATGGTGTATAGTTTCCCTATTTATTTTGAACGCAGACATCCCGTAAAAAAAGAATTTAAAGAAATAAGCTTCATAATAAGCTTCACTTAAGCTTAAATAAGTGAAACTGCTTCATCGCCCTAAAAGTCCGCGTTTACCATGTGTCTAGAACAATAGCAGCAAAATGCATATGTATGTTTACCTTACAAAATCAAAAAATCACCGCAAATTCTCTGCCTGACATTCGCGAATCATGGTTGACCAGACCACACACTAGAAAGTAAAGGGACGACGACGTTTCGGTCCGTCCTGGACAATTCAAGTCGATTGTCAACATACTTCAGCCACGTTATTGTAACTCATCGCCTTACGAATCATCATCTCATTTGCCGAGATTAACAACATAACAAAAAAAGACATTCATGAATTTCATTCTATTATTATTAAACCATTTTTTAATGAGAACACATAGAAAATCCTAACATTTAATGTAATTAAGGAAGTTGTTACACTGGGGTAATTAGCTCCCTTACTTAGCTATATTTATATGATAAATATTTTAAGAAAGATTTTAAGGAACATTACTTTTCGTTAAATTGTTGCTAATTTATCTTGCTGGAGAACCATAACAAAAAAATCAAGCAGTGAGGAACTTAATTCCACAAGAAACAATATTCAACCATTCTCGGATTATGTGAATATTATAAATTATTAATATCAACCGGAAAATATATAGATATAGTTATAAAGAAATTAGTGAAGTTACTTAAACCAGTACGAATGAGCGTTATTTCAAGACATCACTTTATTACATTCACTGTGAAGCAGTGCTATTAGGCACATTGATCAAAACGGGTATATATGTTCGATTAGAAAATCTTTATGGAGCAATGATGAGGAGTTCGAACCTGTACGGTGGGGTTCCCACGCCCACGCCTCTAGGGACTAAACCACAATGGTATAGGATTGAACCTGGAGTTCTACAGTGAACTACAGAGTTCACTGTAGAACTGCAGAACAGTTGGCACAACGTACACGGAACAATTGGAACAAAACAAAAAGCATTTTGTTAATAGAACACAAATCATTTGCATTTATGTTCTACTTTGTTCTACTGTAGAATTATAGAGTTATATAGGATAGTTATATAGGATTATAGTTATAGTTATATATTGCGAGTTATATAGGATTTTCTTCTTGATGCAGTCACGTTAGTGTGAATATTCTGTGTATTGAAAGAGGAGCGTCAGAGGTAGAACAGGTCCTAGATGACAGAATCAGAGTACATGGAGGTAGGATGGAAGATTGTGTAAAAATCCTGTTCTGGCTTCAGTAGAAACCTCAGGAAACCCTCGTGTATTCAGTAGAACTTCAGATTGCAATACTTTCCCCTCTCTAGTAACCAAGTTGAGTCATAACAGATGCATCTGGTTAAATAATTTCTTTATTTACTTGGTCAGACAAGCATTTTTGATGATGAGTTGTCGCGAAATTCACGTGAGGCTGCGATGAATTATCATGGAATAATTCATCGTAAAATCTCGGAAACGTCTAAAAGATCGTGAGTTATGGAGCAAAGTTTGAAGGTTTTAAGAAGTCTTGAACGTTCCTCAATGCTAATGAATCTCCTAGCTTCTGGTAATGTTGATGTCGATTATTTTTTGTTGATCTTGGGGGTTGTGTCTCTCTCTTGGCCTTTGGTTAATGCTGCGTTATCAGATGTGGAATGATATTACCATTTAGGATTTTGAAGATAATGGTTTGTTGCAATTATTTATTACTGTTAATGTATAATTATATACACTCAAATTATTATTTATTCAAATTATTCAAGTTAAACTGTCTCAACAGTTCTGTGTTTTGCCACCAGACTTTCCAAGACCTGGCAGCGGAGTTGAGATGAGAGACAAGAAGGATTTAAACGTCATGTCACTAGATGATGAAAGAGTCAGAAGAGACATGACTACCAAAAGTAGTAGGTAAGGCAGAATGGTGAGCTACGTTTCCTTCACCTGATGCATCTGTTCACCTAGCAGTAAATAGGTACCAGGGAATTAGTCAACTGTTGTGTTGTTACATCCTGGGGACAGTCAGCGGTTCGACCCTGGGGGGATACCTCAATTTAAGCCTAACTTATATGCATACACAGGCGTCTACCTGTCCCGGACAAAGCAAATATTAACGTTTTAAACTCAAAGGGAAATATACAGGGCATACAAGGACATATTATCTAGAATAGATAGAAGGAGATGCATTGGAGAACTGTGTACCCATATGAGACAGAGACAACTAGAATAAAATGTGTCAGTGTCAGAGTAGTGAATGCACTAACATGTGAATGAAGTAGTGGAAGAAAGACTCTTTACACAGCAATTAAAGTAAACGTGACGAAATAAATTGATTCGGGAACCTGTACATCAAATGATTGAAGGCTGAGAGGTTGAACCACTGAGTTGA
The DNA here is from genome assembly GCA_020271785.1 of Procambarus virginalis. Lineage (NCBI taxonomy): Eukaryota > Metazoa > Arthropoda > Malacostraca > Decapoda > Cambaridae > Procambarus > Procambarus virginalis. Next base: position 10,103,209 of record WNGS01033470.1, read on the forward strand.
AGCTCAACTCTCACAACCACAACTAGGTTAACACAGAGAGAGAGAGAGAGAGAGAGAGAGAGAGAGAGAGAGAGAGAGAGAGAGAGAGAGAGAGAGAGAGAGAGAGAGAGAGAGAGAGAGAGACCGTATGCGAGGGGTCTCAATATTTACTGGCCAGCTAAGAGGGGGAGGGAGGGGGGAGTATAGAGAAAGAGTGGATAGATGAGGACACAAGCCCACTGGATCGCGGAGAACATTGGCCCGAACATAACAGGGGGTCCACAAACAACAGCCCCTGTTCACTCGCGCAGTGAACACAAAGAGTTAGGTTAGGGGGAGTGGGTGAGCTGGGAGCCTCTGATTTCCTGTGTGCGGTTTCGGAGCTAACTTACTTACCTGAATGTATCACACACAGGACATCGAGCTCACATTATATTCTCCTTCATGTCGTATCTACTTCCCCCTAATCGACGTGGGATATAATCTTGCGAATAAGTTGCCTAAGCCACTCTATCCCTTTGAAATGTATTTTATTGTCTCAGTAAACGTGCTTGAACTTGAAAGCCGAGTGTTGGTCCCATGCTCTTGCCCATTTGGCAGGCTCACTACTGCAACTCTTCACCCGCTTCTGGTAACTAGTGGATAGTGGGGGTCCTTCAGAGTGACATCCCGCTGCTTTGCTCGCTGCGGCTGTAGTCTGCAGACTGGCGTCGAGTAATACTTGTGAGGATGAGAATCAACTGCTGGTGAGATTGGTTGCACTCAAGATTCCCAGCTGAAGTTGAGCTTCTTACTGACTTCGCAGGTTCATCGCAGGTACGAAGCCACTTAATACACGTCGACTGAGAATGTTCTTTCTTGGTAAACACTTTACTGTATTTGTCCGCCTTTTGTAAAACGAGTTTTGAAGAGTTAAGGTTTCAACTTCAAGTTTCAACTTCCTTATTAGTGAAGAACATAATTTTTTTAGCATATTCGAGTTATAATTCAATATAATGCGATTACATTCAATAACCTTTTTCTGCTAGAAAAAATGTTTCATAATACACTAATACATAAAGGTGAGAATTGGGTCTGTGCAGGAGAAGAGCCACAATAACGTGGCTGAAGTATGTTGACCAGACCACAAACTAGAAAGTGAAGGGACGACGACGTTTCGGTCCGTCCTGGGCCATTCTCACAATCGACTTGAGAATGGTCCAGGACGGACCGAAACGTCGTCGTCCCTTCACTTTCTAGTATGTGGTCTGGTCAATGAGGCCTGTGTTTACAAAACGCAGCAAGAGCATGATAAAGATCAATGGATGGAAACCAACATCGACGAAGACCTCCGAATCAACACTGACTGATGGAGATCGCATTGCGGTTCCCTGGTCCAGAGGTCGCTTCCTGAGTCTAGGCGTAATCAACCTCACTGAGAACCAAATCACTCTTCTAAATCTGGGAATAAACTGCTCCTGTATATCTAGACCAAGGGAGATGGCCTGGAGGTGGAGCTGAAGATCCTCCTGGACGAGATATTCAACCTTGAGACATATTGGATACTTTGTAAACAAAGCAACTGCCAGAGTGAAGAAAGACTCGAGGTTACCACAAAGGTGACAAAATGTCTCCTGAGCTTATAGCAGTAGTTAAGAACCTTATGAAAGTAAGAATATAGATGTCAGTAAATGTGATCAGTCGCCAGTATATGTCAACCACAATGTGGATGAATATAGCGAGAAAATATACCTCATCCTCTGAGACTAAACCTTCAGGCGATCACTTGGGCTACCACTACCGTATTGGGAACGAAGGCAGATAGATTGGTGGAAACTCTAGATGTCAAAACATCTGAACGTCACCAACAGAAAGGTACTGGTGAGTATAAGCCTGGATATGCATATAACACTATCAAGACCCATAAACCCCCAAAGAACCGCTTCGTCTGCCGATCAGTTAGAAATATATATACACCCAAGTGCAGAGTGGCTAAGCAACTCAACAGTAAAAAAGAGAAAACTTTCCTTTTTAAGACTTCTTCGGCTTCACACGCGTGGATTCGACGGTTCGAGACCCATACACCCCTGGTGAATGGAACTCAACAGTCTGCTGATTCATAACGTGTCATATGGTCTTTCAACCCCAAGTTATCAAACGAATCTATTGACATATTGCTAGGGATCAGAAGCATCGGGTGTGGATCGTCCCCGGATGTTGCGTGGCTGATCACTCATCTTGACATCCCAGAAAACACTTGGGAAAACTATTCGAAGCATATAATAAAGACGCAATATTTTATGAGGTCTGATGGTCTCACATATAAACAAGGTACTGTAGTCACAACGGGTTTCCCCTCTCAGTGTTCTATTTGTAAATTTTCACATGGATACTAAAGAAGAGAAAATCTTTCTTGACAAAGACATTAAACCTGGCGTCTGCTGCTTTACGTTCTGTGGGAACTTCTTTTCCACGGTTAACGAAAAGGAAGGAAAAGAGTCTCGAAAGACATCATTTGCAGTAATGTGAATCCTACCAATATTATCCAGACAATTGAATTAACAATCTACTTCAAGAGTAAGATGATCGCCAAATTGCTCATGGAAAAATTCTCCCGATACCAAGCGAAATGCCTTGAAAGAGACAAATAGATATATATGCCCATACTTGCCCACTTCCGGACTGTCAGCCACAGAAACTTCAATTTACAATCAAGATAACAACAACACTTTCAAGACACATGTCTCCTTCTTCACCATATGAAGGCCAGAACGTTGGAAAAGCTATCAATTATTAGTAATCAAACTAAGCTTTTATCTTCTCTCCTCAAAATTTCTATTTTGCCATTTTGCCACTTGGCTAATTACGCCTGAACCTCATGTCCGAAAATGAGAGGGAAAGTGAAGCAATAAAGTGACTCCCCATCACCAAATTACGAATAGTAAACAAGACCAGTATAATGACCTAATCCGGCTGGTTTCCTCGCACAGCCTAATAAATTTTCCGTTTTATGAGACTTTCAGAAAAGGTTTTATGAGATAATTCCGAAACAGGTAAGAAGTAGATACTCTCCACCAGTTAGACGGAATCTTTGGTGGAAGCTTAGTCCAAGAGAACAATTTAAAAATCTCAGCTATTGTCGTGGAAAAAAAATTGTTTTAACAATGACGGCTTCCCGGATACATACGTGTCACATGAATTCATAAAAATTATCACTTCGTGTTGTCTGCAAAGGACCAATACAATCTATGAATTTCTTCTAACAAATTTGGTTGAAAGCGAGAACTTAGTTAATCGGATATCGAGGAATGGCCTGATTAAGCTCACCAGATCACTTGCATAGCAGCCAATATCAGCAGTATTTTGAACCACTCTCCTTATTACCAGACTAACAAATATATGAAAGAAAGTATACATTGCCCTCCTCACTCTCATACGAGGGAGTGCTCCATCACGTGGGCTGAGTAATGTGCAGGAAATCTGGCCCCCTTCATTATAAACTCCCTTCACATGCTGACGTGAAAGGGTGTTTATATTACAGCTCATCGCTATAATGACTTGCAGACGAGAGGTTTTGTAATACACATCCATTGGCCAAGTAACAAAACTAGTATGACCTGACAGGCCAAATTTGGCCTTCCTAGTTAGTCAAAAGTTTGATTAACTGAATAATGAATCTGAAAGATGTGTCTTGAACACGAAGATGGAATAATGGGCTCTCCTTGCTCGATAACAGAATCGTCATTTTCAAAATTGCCGCAACAGAGACAGTGTACAGATTAACAATGCAATTTGCAAATAAGACACGTCCATCTCAGACACTGTCTGAAACACTCTTTGACCTTTGTTCATCTCAAGCACTGACAATAACAATTATCACCTGTGTTCAAGCTAAGCTGATCACCTGTGTTCGTGTCATGCATTGTTTGTAAGCAGACTTCCCCTGTGTTCAAGTTATTCACTGTCTGGAACAGTCCTCACCGGCGTTCATATCATGCACAATTTGAAACAACAATCTCCCCGCGTTCTTGATATGCGTAATGTGAAACAGTTCTCACCTTAGTCCGCTCAGTGAGCTGTATAGATGATGTGTGCTGACTGGAAAAGTTCTCTTGTGTGAGTAAGTCACTCACTGTCTTACCTGCGCGCATGTATGCGCTCTCTGGAGCAGTTCTCACCTGAGTCAATGCCATGAATGTCAGCAATTTTTCATCTCCTGTACACGTGACAGGCCATGCTGCTGCTGCCAGGAACAACTGCAGTCCTGCTCACAATTGGCATTTTTATATCGACTATATTGAGTTTCTAGTGAGCTTCAAGCGCCAGTTTTATTTATCATTGATGCTGGTAAAATGATGTTTATCCTCTTGATGATGCTAGTTATCTACAGATGGTGAGGAGAGGTCAAGCTGCGCCTCCTGTGTATGGTTCAAGATAAGAGTCTGGTAATTTGCATATTAAGAGCATATGCATATTAAGTGCATATTTTGCGATATTCATATTAAGTGCAAGTCTGTTTATTTTTAACAACATTATAATAAAGTGGAGAGAAGCTGGATTTCTTAGCATGAAAAATATAATCATAATTTATAGAAAGGCTTCACGAATGGCTTGTAACATAGTTTATTGTTACGGGAACCTATTAATTAGTTTCTTTGGCCCATTGCTGAACAATTTATATTGCAAGAAAAGGCACCGTGGAGAAAAACAAGTAAAACAAGCAACAATTCCAACAGGGCCAATAGCCTGTGCTACATCCAAATCAAGGAAACACTTCTTTACCTGTTACTGATCAATTATTCCGCTATCATATCTACTGTTGACATGATAGAGGAACCAGTGAGTAATGACATGTCATGTCATTCCTCATGCATAGATATTTCTCTCACTCACACACACAAACACACCACACACATACACACACCACCACACACACACACCACACACACACACACACACACACACACACACACACACACACACACACACACACACACACACAACAGTCACACTCATACACACACACACACACACACACACACACACACACACCACACACACACCACACACAACCACACTCACACTCATCCACCACCACACACACACCACACACCACACACACCACAACAACATCCCCAGGATTCTGCCAGTTGCGATGTCTAGCGCCCAGATACCTATTTACTGCTAGGCTAACAGGAGCATTAGGTAAAAGAAATCTTGCTCATTTATTTCTCCTTCGGTCAGGAACCGAATCCAGGGCCTTATGACTACGATCCCTGAGCGCTGTGCACTTAGCCGCGATGCCCTAGGTGAGTGTGTGTACTCACCTAGTTGTACTCGCCTAGTTTGCTTGCGGGGTTGAGCTCTGACTCTTTGGTCTTGCCTCTCAAATGTCAATCAACTGGTGTACAGGTTCCTGCGTCTACTGGGCTCTATCATATCTACATTTGAAACTGTGTATGGAGTCTGTGTATGGAAACTGTGTATATGTATGTACCACATCACTGCCTAATGCATTCCATCTGTTAGCTACTCGGACACAGAAAAAGTTCTTTCTAATGTCCCTGTGCTAATTTTGGGTACTCAGTTTCCACCTGTTTCCTCTTGTTCGCTTACCACCCGTGGTAAATAGTTTATCTTCATCTACCGTGTCAATTCCTCTGAGAATTTTGAGGGTAGCGATCATATCTCCCCTAACTCTTCTATCTTCCTATATCGTGAGGTTACGTTTCAGTAATCTTTCCTCATAGCTCATTCCTCTCAGCTCGGGGTCTAGCCTGGTGGCTTACTTCGGAACCTTTTCTAACTTCATTTGCCTTTCGTTTCGTGTGAGTATATGCTTATTGCGTGTTAATGAAGATTAGAAAATAATTAGACAAATGAATTAACTCTGGTATCATGCACGAAATTTTAAAATCTTTTCAATTTTCTCAATGCCTTCATTTCCATGATACGAATAGCTTTGCTGATGTGGTGGAGATACAGTGTACATGTAATTCTCCATCACCACCCACAATTCTATGCTTGTGTCAACCAATTTTTCCAAGTAATTATATTAGCAAGACTTGTATTTGGCGCCTCAATAAAATTCATATTATCATTATAGCCAATTCAATTTTCCTTTACAATGATAACTCACAGTGTGGTTGTTGCAAGCTAAACACACACACACACACATATTACCCTGTGTGGGTTATGCAAGGGCTACATAGACGTCAAACACACACACACACACATATTACCTTGTGTGGGTTAGGCAAGGGCTACATAGACGTCAAGCAAGACACCTTTAGATTAGATTAGATTAGATTTTGTATTCAGGTAAAAGTACATACATTGAGTTACATACATAATGATGCATTTAAAGATAGAGATAGTACATACAATACCTAAAGCCACTAGTACGCGTAGCGATTCGGGCGAATTGAAAATGGAAAATGGAAAATTTAGCAATGGAAGAGTTTGTCCTAAAATGAATCTTAAAACCCCAAATGGTAATGAATAGTTACAGCTTATATTGCCCAATTTGAACCCCGAATCACAGACAAAGCATCAATGCTTTACTAATTAGAAAACGAAATTAGTCCGAAGGAGATTTTTGCGTGCAAGGGAAGAATCTCAACTGCAACCAACTCAAAGTTCCACTCCCCCTCCTCCTCCTCTCTCATCCAGGTTGGCATCATTAGCGAGACCAGATTTGCATAATCCCTTACAAAATTGTTGCTTATTGTGGACTAGCCTTGTCAGGAAATATTTAACCCAAGTTTTTTTTCATGATCACTGTTGCATTATACGAGGCACAGGACAAATACAGTATGTATATATATATATATATATATATATATATATATATATATATATATATATATAGATATATATATATATAATATATATATATATATATATATATATATATTGGTGTATATTGGCAG
>WNGS01033470.1:10110738-10132282 GCA_020271785.1 Procambarus virginalis
AAGAAAAATATTTTAGTTTCAACAACAATGACGCAAAGGAAGTTAATTGCAATCAAAATGATTATAATAAAGGGTAATTATATAAATACAAAATTGATTATCCATTCAAGCTCATTAGACACTTTAAAGGATAATCAGTTTCCAGATCAATTACTGTTGACACTGACTACATAGACTTGAAAGCACGTAAAAAAGGCACAAAAGACTGGCTTTCTAAGGTGCTAAAATAGTTAGGAGTAATTTATGTGGAAGAAATGGTCTGTGAGACAGAATTACAGATTTCTGTGAGTGATATTATGTGATTGCCTAAGATCTCATACCTTTAAGTACTGATTTATAACCAACCCTTTGGACTTAGCAATATACTCACTTTATTCATCAACCTTCCTCATACCCACACTGGGGGACTGGCAGTATTAGTCTAGGAAGTCCAAGGAATTTTACATCCCTTGATTCAGACCAGGAAATATCATGTGTTGAGTTTCTATATATTATTGACCAATTTTTACCTTTTATTCTGAATTAAGATTATAGTTTAGACACTAACTTCAGTCGAACGTCGAATAACATTGCCTCTTTATTCCGAAATTGTTCTTAAGAGTCATAGAACTCTTAGATTCTAAGTTCAGTGCCATGTCGAGTCGACCAAACGCACCTAACACCTCTAGTTTATGATAAACAATGCTTCGAGACTGGCTTGGACATAAATAGATTCCTGGACACAATCGGCTTGAAAATGGTCCAGGATGGACCGAAACGTCGTCGTCCCTTCACATTCTAGTGTATGGTCTGGTCAAAATGAACATAAATAGATTCGTCGTCCCGACCTATCGTCTTGGGAACCCTGAGCTACTCGGCAAGAAGTGATCGTAAGAAGGACTGCCGTCGTTCCGGAGGACACTCTCAGACCGTCCGGCTTCAATGGCAGCATTATGGAAAACACTGGTGAAGCTAATCTCGTACCCGGTTAACATTTCTTGTTCCAGGGACTATATGTCCCCTGGAACGGAAAGGGCACATATGCGACAAGCGGAGAAGTGCCGCTTCTCGCCGAACTTACCATTAATATTGCTGTTCAAACTGATTACAACTTTGTGTATAACCTTCCCCCCTCTCTCATTTGAACAGCCCGAGCTGGTGATGTTACACAAGACACATGTGGAGCCTCTTAATATATTGAGTTCTTCATGTTACACCCAACAGCGTTTTTAGATAATTTTTCTTGTTTAAAAAAAAGTATTAAATATCAGTGGGAGGTTATATTGAAAAAGACGTGAGGTTAATGATTCAGGTAACATTAGACAAACTGCAGTAGAGAGACGTGTATTACTGGAAAATGTCAGGTGAAGCCAAAGCACATAGGCTGCAATAAAAGACTCAGATTGTATACCGATTCACAAATGGATAAAAATTTGGTTTACAAAAAATAGGGTAGTGTAAGTGCAGTGAGAAGATCAAAGCTACATTGTAAAAGAAACATGCTTTGCTAAAGGGAGATAGATGTGGCGCACTGGACGAATGGCTTTCAATGGGAATCTATATAAGAATGTCTGACTGTCTGTTTAACTGTCCTTTCGAGGCTGGAAGCCAGACGCTTTGGGTTATAGCCTCATCCAACTTACAAATATGAAGAATGTGGGTATGGAACTGACATAGGCCAGCCGGGGTCGGCTCAATTGTCACACCTTTATACATATTTCATCTAACTAAACCTCCCCCTTAACCCCAATCCCAGTGCGTTTATCAAGAAATCAGGTCTGAAATATTGGTTGTGTTGTCCATAGACCTTTTAGCAGTTTCAGTGATTCGTTATACATTTTTTCTGCAAAAGAGAGATGGGGGTGGGAGGGTGGGGTGAGATATGTTTAAAGAGAGGGGAAAGAGGGAGGAGATAAAGTGGAAAGGGAAAAAGAAAAGGAGAGAAACAGATGATAGGAGGAGAGGAGTGATAGTGAGGATGAGGGGTATAAAGGTGGAGAAGGTGGGAGAAAGGATGGAAAGATATGGAGAGAGGTGAAACAGGTAGAGAGGAATGTTGGGAGAGAAAGACTGAGAGGGAAAAAGAGAGGAAGGATAGGGAAAGAGAGATCGAGCAAGGACTGAAAGAGAGAGAAAAAGAGAAGGAAGGAAGGGAACAGAGACGTAAGCGCAACCGGAGAACCATCTAGAAATGGTATGGAACAGACCCGGATGGTTGTAAAGCTCGCCAGATAAAGAACAAAACTATTTTATTGTGGACAAGAACGAATACTATAAACCGATCATCAAAACTACCTAATTAACAGTTTAATTAACTAGTGTACTCTTCCGTGGAGAATCTGATCGTTAATCACACGAGTTAGTTATAAACGCCTTTTAGAACAATCGAAGCCACTAGCATTGTAGTGAAACAAATAAATGACTATTCTGGCATATATCTTCCTAAGTTGGATAACATTATTCTCAGAAATTTATTATATAACATATTGTCGTGTTGGCTGCACAACCGACGCTTAGTGCTAATGAATAGTCCTCATATATTATATCACAACCGAGATAGTGAATTTGATTTTCAAGGCTCAAGTATATATCCTTTACTGAAAACCCCATTCACTGAACACCATGCACATTGTACACACATTCATTGTATACCATATTCACTGTACATCACATACACTACATAAACTCTCTAAACACATTCTGCATCACATACACTGAATGCTACATGTACTAGAAACCCATACTTAAATAATAAAATAAAATAAATATGTTTATTCAGGTAAGGTACATACATACAAGTGATTTTACATAAATTGATCGATTATAGATAGAGCTAGTACATACAATGCCTAAAGCCACTATTACGCAATGCGTTTCGGGCAGGAACATATACTCTTCGGGGCACTTCGAACATATATTCATTGAACACCAAATTTACTCAATGCCACATAAACTGTGTGCGCCACATGTTATGTACATCACTTAGAATATGTGCCACATACAATGTACCACCGAATTGTGCCTCTAGGACCGAGTGTGCGCTCATGTGACGAATATTTTCAGGTGTTGGTCAGGCACAACTGGAGCTCCTAACAACCTTATTTCCCTCTGTAAAAAAAAGTGTAGTTTAGCATCAATAACTTCTCGCCAATCTATGAGGTATTTCTATGAAACTCTCCTTTTGTCCTCATTTAGATATAACCTACATGCGGAGACGGACACTCCAATACTGATCACACGTGGGGTATGTACAGTGAATCCTGACTGCTATTCGGATGCTTTTCAGTTCTGCCCGTGTTGCTGATGTGATTCTATTCGTACGTACCTTTGGAGACCAGCTTAGTGTTTAGTATATTATCATATCCTTACCTCCTTACTGTCCTGGATCTGTTTTCACCCTCATCATTTACTATTTTGTGGTCTTCTCGTTCCCTATCCTCATAATCTTACATTTACTTCAGCTAAAAGTAAAGAAGTTAACTTTTAGACCATTCCTGCCACTTTGACCTGAAAGTGTTAGCTGAATCACGTTCTTGTCTTATAACTCATCTAACACCTTCATACCAAAGTGACACCTTCATACCAAAGACCTTTAGGTCTTNAGATGTAGTATTTGTCAGTGGTTGGAATTATCCTTATATTCTCTTGTTAATGTGGTCTCCGTGGTGTACCATCCAGCGTACCCAGGCGTACGGACCTCGACAACCTTGGTCATGGAACCATCATTTGTAACAGAGGTCCCCAACATTTCCAGGTGAGAGTGTAAGACATTACTAACAAGCGTATGTTCTCTTTTTTGGCATTTTATGTATTTTCTGAAGCGGAGGAGAGGGGTGAAAGGTATTTACATGTTGTTTCTAATGTTATTCTCTTTGGTCTCTGTGCATATTCCCACTGAATATTATTTACATATTTTGGTATTTTATGAAGAAATGTTATAAGTTGTATTTTTATGTCTGAGTCGTTATTACTTTTTTAACCTACTTTCTCAGTATTTTTGTTAATTTGTTCGTGAATTGTTCTTGTTAACGATACTTACGATATTTACGATGTATTTTTTGTTTCTTGTTATCCATTTGTACTTGCCTAAGTGTTTGGCGGACCAGCCATCATCCAGAGACCACAGCATTTAAACATGGGAATGCAATGACTGAAAGCACTTTTTTTTCTTTTCATATTTGATTTTAAACTGTGGAGAGCGGTGGTAGCCCCAACTGTTAACTTGTTATTTTGTTTGCGTGATTATTGCTCTTACGTTGAAGAATAACTTCCTCATATCCGTATAGTTCGTGTTTGTATCGAAGTTCCATGAATGTCTTCTCGTTAGGCTATTCAGTATTCGCCTCAAGTCTTGTATTTCTATTTTTAGGGATGCAGCTATTTTATAGGTCTGGATCATGGCCTCTATTTCTCCCTTATATAATTTTCGTTGAATTTGGTTTCCTATGTCTATCCCTTTATTTCAGACCTCTCATATTTTGAACCATTTTTCCAACAAACCTCTGTACTTTCTCAATGTTCGTTCGTTCAATGTTCGAATATAGGTTGTTTGTAGTATAATTTGCAATCAGTTATAGAAATTACAAAGTATTTTGGAAATAAGGGAAATACATAAAATAAAGAGAGGTTAAACATTGAGACCAACACACCATATATAATACTAATATCACGAAACTTGCCCAACATCTAAACTGAATATCATTAAGAGACTATCATGCAGGTCTGGATAAACTTACTCTCAGCACACGGCTCGTGAAATGGGAATCTGATTTCTAGAGTTTAAATTGCATGTCAACAAGCCTTCTCTTTGTGACAGTAATTCCATAATAATTTCCAGTAACCAGCTGGGGGTCTATACCTGATGTCTCTACTGACCTCTTGTTATTTCCCTCTCTGGTAGACCTGCTGCGTCATCAGACCCGTCTTTCATTCTAAAGTTGTATTTTCCTTAAACTGCATAGACCAAAATTAATAACTGAAGTTATGTTTGCGAGTAATTTGTAAAAACTTGAATTTGTTACCAGCTCTGCGCCACAAGAATGTTTGTGGATAGGGGAGGCTCCCAGGTTAAATTACTTATTGCATTTTGTGGTCGAATGGGTTAAGGCGCGCGTCAAGGGTGACTCGTAACGCCGGTTCGATCCCCATCCTGCTCCATTGATTGACTGATTGATTGATTGAAGAAGATTCGGCCATTAAAAAAGTTGCACGGGCATGAATAGCCCGTAATCCATTGATTCTCGCAATTATCATTATATACTGGAATGTGATGTGTAGATTGGCCTTGATTACGTGGTTAGGATCCATTGGCAATTATTGGTATTTGCAGAACATGGTTGAAGCATTTAGAGAGATACGATTTGAGTGTTTGGATTTTGTGAACAGCCCGTCCACATCAACAAGGCAAAATTGGTATTCAATATAGACCTCCCCTATTTATGCACGAAAAACAATTTACACATAAATCACAAGTGATAACGTAAGTGGTAACCTACAATAAATATATACAAAATGGTAGTATATAATACTAATTTATATATGAAAATATATTTGAATATTTGATAGAAAGTCGACCTCACACACGTGAAGTTCACGGTTCGAGACTCATAGGCCAGTTGAATGGAGAATTTATATTTGATTTTTTATTTAATGAACATTAAGTTAAATCTGAGGAATACATCTTGGGGGTCGATCACTGGATGGAATGAACGTAGCCTGAAGACGGATGGAAATACAAACTGTTGTTAATACAATCTAATTATCTAACCTCAGCCTAATTTTTCACGAAAATATAATGCATAATAATAATAATACATTGTATTGGTAAAATGTCGATTTTGTAGTCATATTACGCCTAATGTGATGAATGTCTGTTTTGGGTTAGTATAGCATCTTGGAGCCATCTAGCCTGAGGAGAAGTTAAATAACTGTCAGTAAACCCATACACCGAATCTAACCTACACTCTAACCTACCGAGACTTTTCACACAGTACTGGAATATTAATATATACATCAATTGTATCGACCGAGGTTTGGACGGACAAACTTTTCATGCCGGGGTGAGGAATGCTGTAGGAGAAATGGTAGAAAGACGATTGTCTTCTACATTTTGAACAGTAATAACCTCATCATGTTCTCTCGTTATAAGAAGGTTTTGACGACCTTTTCGAACGAAGTTACACACATCTGTTTAATCCACCAGCTCCTGTGACGTAGCTGGTGTGTGTGGCGCCGGCAGTACTGTCTACTCAATTATTTGGACAGTAATTCGCTCCGGTCAATGCCTTAATAAAATGACTTGGTGCTGGCTAATAATTAAAACCTCAATGCGTAGGTGGCAGTAATTCACTCGGTAATTATGTGATCATTAAGTCAAATTCATCAACATTCATAACATCCATATTTTTAAAACCTTTCTTCTACTCATTTCATTGTTTTATCACAAATATTGCCTAACAAAACTAGAGCATTTTAGGATAACAAATAACCTTTGTTGACCAGAGTTGCACGTGCAACACGCTGGCTGTTTACAAACACTGCCGTGAATAATTTTTAGGTTCCACAATTATTCACGGTGTACATAATAGGTGAAGAATTATTGTTATTGTGTTTAATAAATTCTATTGTAATACATAATCAATCCAATGGTGCACATATCAATTTATAATAATAATACTCCCTAAAATGATGCAAAAGCTGAACCAAAAATTTACATTGTGCGAAATTTTCGTTTTGAAGAAATGCATGAAGCGCAAGTCTACTTGTAAGATGCTGTTTGCATATATAAAGAGAGGTAAGATGTTATTTCCACACAGGAAATTTGCTCCAATGCCAAAAATAATAAAAAGGGGAAGAGCTAGGAAGGCCTTTGTGAATCACCGGAGGGTACAGGATCAGACGACGGCCTTCTCCTGTTAGCAGGCTGAGAGGTTTACCATCCTATAAGTCATGGTAAGCCATGAACATGACTTGTTTCTCTGGAATACGACCCGTCAGTCGTTTAACAACTAGGTACCGATTCACAGTTGGGTGAACAGAGACGTAAGTTAAAGACTGTCGCCTAGTCAATCCTTCCCAGTCAGGATATGAACCTATGCCCTGATAAACAAGTGAATGAAATGTTATTATCCACGTTAACTGTGGTTAGCAATACACACACACACACACATATATATATATATATATATATATATATATATATATATATATATATATATATATATATATATATATATATATATATATATATATTCGCCACAATTTTTAAATATCCTGCCATTTTTGGAGGTTAAATTCATGAAAAACGATGCTTAAGAATGGTTCAGTAAATCCACAGTTCCAAACTTCACCACTGGGCATGATGGCGCTCCATATATCATGGTCATCCTGACTAGCGCGAAATTGGTAAATAATCACATTGAGAACACGAGTGCCTGCAGCCGATCATGCTCACCATCTCGGTACACGTGTCACTATATCCCACACTTTATAGGTGATGAGTCTTGGCTATTTTCTACCTTAACTTACTCTCACTTCCTCTCTCTCTCTCGCTCTTTTTTGTTCACATTAATTTCTGCTTCTCCTTATAATTTATTTGGTTTAAGTCTCTTTTGGTTGGAAGCAATACTACACATTTAAAGATCTTTGCATTTATTTTATATATTTCTTTCACTGCTCATGATAGTGCTAAGACTCATTTTTTGTCATCTATTAATTTATTAATTGGTGGTCCATCAAACGCTCTTAAAAGTGCTTAGAGCAATGAGTTGAATGGTTAAGACTTTGTTAAAAATATACCTTGCTGCTGGCGCTAGGAAGTATTCATACGAATATTGTTATAAATGGGTTTTGCATTTTTAGTAACTTTAAATGTTACAGAATTCCGGTGTAATCCTCAGTAGTGATATATAGTTATCAGTCAAATGCCGTACATATTATTTATATTCCGTCACAGTTGAATAATCGATTCATTACTGTGAAAGACCATGTTAAGGAATTATGTGTAACGTCATGATTAGTCTGTTCAATATAGATGCAGTTTTTATATTTATTTTTAAATGTTTCTGAAGATAGTAAAAACACTGAATTTAAAATAAAACGAATATTTGTATTACTAAGTATTTTCTAACTTACGAATACCATTAATGTTCTCAATGTTCATGCTCTTCTACGTGAAATAAAACAATGATTATTGAAAGCCCCACAATATAATGTCATGTACTTGCTCCACTTAAATGTTGACAAAATGCAGTGGCACAATTGTTCTTTGTTCAGTGTTCACTCGTTGGCGTTTTGCTCTCCCACTATCATCCCTTTGCAATACAAAGTCATTGCCATCATGATAACATCCCCCTTCCATGAGGTCGCTAGTAGATGATGACAGGACTATTCCCTTCAGGTGACTTAACTCTCTTGGTTAAATACCATTGGCCACTTCTTGGATACTGATCAGAGTTGGGAAGTGCTCTCACTATTCCAGTCGAAGTTTATTATCTATCACTTGAGTGATGTGTCAGGTTCCAGTGTGTGTGTGGAGTGTCTGGCACTTGAAGCTTCCCTTTAAACAGACTCAGTTAATGCCAATAGCTGCAACTGTTATTTTATAATTCCTAGCATGTATGATCCATTAATTTGGCTGGTAATTAGAAAGTCCATCTGCTTCAATCAATTGTCGCTTCTCTGATTACTGGTCTTCCTTTTGTGCCTAGATTCTGCTGTCATTTTTTCCAATCTCCTTGGGTCAACGTCTCGAAATCTTACGAATTGAATAATATGATACCCAAAAAAATCCAATTCTACCTAACCTCGTAAAATATTATGACATACGATTGTATCTATTCTGACAGCTGATTAATTATTGTAAAAATTCTAATATAGAATATGACTGCATGACATATTTACATGCTCTGATAAAATCAAATATATTTTTTCAATATAGGTTTATGATGAATTTTACTCTTTGATGGTCCACGGTATAATTTTTTCTCATAGCATCAAAGGGAGCTCTTTAAGTAATATATTTCCAAATATGATGAAAGCCCTCCGTTTGGTTGAACTTTTATATTTATATCAACTTTATCATTTTGTATACATTACACTAGATTTTGGAGAACATGTGTTTGTTTCATATCATGCTTATATTCATAATAGACATCCATCAGTCTCAGGAGACTATGGAGCTGCGCTCTGGTTGTCGGTCTGGAGTGGCCTCTCCAGGGCGCAAAGCCAGGGTAGGTTGATATAGAGGAGAAGCTGTGCTTATATCGGAATAATAAACTAGTAGCCAGCCATGGAACGTCAGGCTTCAGGAGGTATATGGTCCCATTTCATTTTCCACCCTGACGGTGGAACCTGGATCCCATCTCGCGCCTGTGAAAAAAAAACTCCATAAAGCAAGCCCAGCCGCATGAGTAAGGTCCCACAGGTGATCACCACACGGGACCGGTAAACCTATCTACCAAACTCTGTCTTCCTAGTAGATGAGGCATCTCTCAAATTATTTGACTGTGATTGTTGCTAAGTAATCTGAACAATATTTCTTTTCACAATCCTTCGCCTACCTTGTGGTCGTATAGCTTTTTATGTCATGGAATAAGCTTTATTGTGTAGCAAAGTCTCCTTACTATGTCTAAGAGCGTTGAACCAATTGCAGAAGAGGCCATATTACTTTGACAACATTAATGACAAAATATCCAATAATTCCCATTGCTCTCTTGGTCTCAATTGCTGACACAGTTGACGCAACAGCTCAAGCCCTAAGGGTTTAAATGATCCTCAAATTATGCTACAATTATTTACATTGGAGACATTAATGAAGTTTATTGTCTTTACTAATGCTCTTACATATTGAGAATACTAAAGCACCATGGTGAAAAAAAACAATCCACGGTATTTCTTGGAGAATATTTTAAAGCCAATTTAAATTATTTTGGGAGTAATACCACACGTTCCAATGATAGAACATACCGCTTTTAGGCCGCCCCCAAAATAATTCACAAATATCTAGTAATGTCAATAAATGAAAATGTCTTTTTGTCTGCTTATCTGTCCAAGGTTAAAGGCATGACGCTTGGCACTAGGCTCACCCAACTTCAGAGGGTGAATGGTCTGGGGTAAGGGACTATCATAGATTGGTCGGTGTCGGTTCTGTTGGTCTCAAAAGGAGAGGGTTGGATCCACAGAGACCTACCCCTTCCCTTCAAAATCGTTGGACGGTGACTGTTCAAGTTCCTAGATTTCTTGACTCGAAAACGCTGAACATGAATTCAGCATTACATTACAGGAAGAGAGAGAGAAAGAGAGAGTGTGTGTGGAGAGGGAAGGAGAGGAGGCGGGGTAAGGAGATAGTGTGAGAGAAAGGTGGAAAGGGGAATATAGAGGTTGATAATGACCGAAAAGAGAGAGAGATTGGGAGAGAGGAGGAGCAGAGGTACTGAGACCCGGGAGCAGCCAGGTATTCTTTGTAGTCCTAAATAAATTAAGAAATAAACTAAAAGAACCACCTGAAGAGTGTGAAACACCTGCATTATCTTGACACTATTGAAGGAGAGCTCTCTAAGAACTTCAAACATAAATTAATTACCCAAAATAAAATATAAAACGTTCAGGAGTAAAGCCACATATGCACACACACATTTTTATGTAATTTTAAGTCTTGGCTCTCAAAAAGCTCTATTTTTCATTCTTAGCTCAAAATAGCGTCTTGCGAGATTATAATCACTGCCCCTGAGATGCACTTTTTGTTTCCTAAATAAACTAACAAGATTCGCCAACGTTTTCTTGTGGCTGGAAACGGTACTTGTAATCATGAGCTCTATTTTTATTCGTTGTCTTTACGTTACCATCAAACAAAAGAGGAGTAAAGAGCTCGTTTTATTGCCTTGGATTGCTTCCTGCACCATCTCGTTGCCAGGACAACTGTTTGTATTGTCTGCAGTGATGCGTCCGTCAAGATAAAAATAAATCAATTAGTGCTACTTCTGAAATATTACCCAAATAATCTTCCGGGGTCAACATGGCATTACCGACAGAGGAATCAGTTTTCCTCGCATGCCTTGGGAGAATAGGCATAAGCTAGGCAGCATAGGTAGCACTTCTATCATACTCATCGAGGTGCATTGCCGTCAGTGCCTACCAGATGACCGCACCGGAGGGCGTGGGAGGCTCAATAAGGGTTCACGATCCGTAGTTTATTAAAGAAGCCATTTAGTGGGATCTAGCTGCATACTCCTCACCCAGACCGCCATCTCGCGCAAGCTTTATTGGCTCACAGAGTGGACTCTGAGCTGCAATGACTTGAAATGGAACACATTTTTATCCATATGACTCAAAGATGATTTACAACTTATTAACTTACCACTCACTGCTTTAATCTTACATATTGCCGCGACTGCTTAAGCCGGACGTCAACACAAGAATATTTAGTGTTCATATTTATGGAACCTATTGTTCGTGCACTGGAAGACTCAAAAATCATCATTCAGATTGATAGCAAGGATGTCTTCACTGTGTGGCAGGCGTACTCCGCGTATATACGCGTATATACGCAGCGGACGCTTGCCACGGCTAGGCTTCTCTTATAAGAATTATTGCCACATTCTCTAGTAGGTGCGTGTGTGTGTGTGTGTGTGTGTGTGTGTGTGTGTGTGTGTGTGTGTGTGTGTGTGTGTGTGTGTGTGTGTGTGTGTGTGTACTGGCATATTTGTGCCTGTAGGATTGAGCTTTTTCTCTTGGATCCCGCCTTTCTAGCAGCCAGTTATTTATAGTAATGACACCTAAACTTCTTCTCTATCATACCTAGTTTTCAATCGATGAATAGTGTTTGCTTCCACAATGAGTTCCTTTAGTTGATTCCATTTCCGCACTACTCTCACGCTTAAATAAAACTTTCTGACAACTCTATGACTCATCTGTGTTTCCAGCTTCCACTCATGTCTCCGTGTTCTGTTGGTATTCCGTGTGAACATTTCGTCTATTTCCACTGTCAATTCCCCTAAGTATTTTATATGATGTTCTCATATCTTCCATCTCCTTCCTTTTATCTAACGTCGTCAGGTTCAGTTCCTTCGGTCGTTCTTCATATCCCGTCCCATGCAACTCCGGGACTAGCCTCGTCGCATTTTTGTTTTTTAATTTTCCTGGTTCCTGACGTGTTTCTTTAGGTGGAGACTCTATGATGGGGCGTCATACTCTAAGACTGGTCTCACGTAGGCAGTAAAGACCTTGGAGAGACATTCTATTTTACAGATATAGATAGATACATTGAAAATACAGAATCTTCCTCATGTCTGCAGTACTAAATGCAGGATTCTCAAGTGCTGCCTTCACTTTGCTTCCCCCAGCCCCTTACCCCACCTCGACCCCCCTTCCCCCCCATTCTCTTCCCCAACATAGACCTCCTCATCCCCAGGAGGAAACTGTTTATAGTGGCATTGGGACATACAGTGGACAACGTAATTCACCTCCACAAAACCTTTCTCCATTGGTTCGGTTGGAATGCCGAGAAGAATGTCCTCCACGCCCCACCTGTGATCTTCAGCAGGTATTCCTCTGACACTGTGATCACTCTTGAGTGGGTACAGGTACAGCACCTTGACCACCTCGTGTCCAGCTGCTGCCATATACATGAAAGGTTTTTAGTAGCCTTTTAATTGACATTTTGTTTAACGTTTAAGTATAATACATACAAAACTAAGCAAAATTTAACCTTTTACCGTGTCATTAATGGTCTAGAAAGATACAAGACTAAAAGGTTAACAGTCGCATAAACAATGCAAATTAACACTTGACTTCGTCTTTGGTAAGAATAAATAAAATATGCTTATTTATTAACTCGCATAGTTACAATTTTACAAATAAAATCTAACTCTTTATCCATCATTTTGCAAACAATCAAAACATGAAATTTTGAATTCATATATTGCCATAACTTCACCGAGGGCAGAAATACATCAGTGTGTGAGAATCTGGGTCCTTTGGTAGCTTAGACGAGGACACATTAAATTGACCGTTTTCTTGACGTTGGGAAACCGTAGGAGGACGAACAGAGGGACGTCCTGTACAGTAGCTGGAAGTGACAGGACCTTATACCAACCTCACGTCGATGCCCCTCTGATGGTCACCATTTCGCCTGGAAATCGTCCTTAATTTTCTATGTTAACCCGGGCCTGATAGACAGCGCTGAGGCGATCAACGTAATTTTACGGATGGGAAGACGAGACGAGGCGCGGAAGCTGGCGGAAAAGTGTTGTGTTCAGACTATATAAGGAAGGTGAGACTACTTGATGAAGTTTTGTGGAGAAACATATAAGACAAAGAAAATACAAAAATTGTTCATATTTCGAAAATGCACTTCTGTCTTTGATCACTTCCCCCCCCCTCTATTATAATGAATAATGCAAATGCAAAAGAATAGAAAACATCTAGGAATAGAAGCTAATATTGTACGATAAGGAATTTAAAGGTACACAAAATTCATGAACCACTGATTAAAGTAACGATTGATAAGTGATAAATAGAACGGAAAGAGAACAAAAGAGGATGCAAATTAAAAAAAAAAAGTTCAATAAACACAAAATTGAAGATACTGGAGAAAATGAAATCAGTTCAATAACGACATGGTAAAACTAGGTGATGATGAGAGAAGTGGGGAAACGAGGGGAATGGTAGAAAGAACGTGAGGAGAAAGACATAGAGAGGAAGAGATAGAAAGATTGAATGGTCTCCTAGCTATAAATCACTATAAACTCTATAACCCCCTCAAGGACTCGAACCTAGACGGCCAGAAACCATCCCACTGTCTTCCCTGTACTAGTACCACTCTATCAATGGAACCGACATGCTTCCACACAGGTTCCAGGACCATTCACTCCCTGGCAACACTCGTGGCGCATATTCGGTGCCGTTTTTCATCCAGTCCTTCAACATTTCTGTTATTACGCCCCTGACCCTACAAGTGAGAAACAAAGCTTAAATGGTTCTCAAGCTTTAAGTCACTATAAAATCAATCACCCCCTCAGGAATTCGAACCCCTGGCGGCCTAGGGGTCACCCCACCATCTTTTGTGCTGGTGTCTAAGGGTAAACCTGCGGCTTGTAACTGACCTTTGGCCTGTAACTGATACTTTTGTAGCGTGCCAGACATTTTATCGTGAATCCTGCGTGACTCTTTTTTAAGCTTTTGTATACAACAATTTTTTTTAACACCAGCATGGCTCAACAGTTTTTCCCTTTGTGTGGAAATTCTCCAGTGTCGGGGAATATATTCTATTGCTTTCCCTCACGTATGTGCGAGTAAAAATCAAAAGAAAAATCTTAAATTATTCAAACATCGAGTCAGTGTACAAGCTAGTGAGTAAATGAACCTAGGAATGAATCATTCAATTGATTAAT
Source organism: Procambarus virginalis (assembly GCA_020271785.1). NCBI lineage: Eukaryota > Metazoa > Arthropoda > Malacostraca > Decapoda > Cambaridae > Procambarus > Procambarus virginalis. The sequence goes on from WNGS01033470.1 coordinate 10,125,108, forward strand.
CGGTAAATTATTTAGTAAATCAGTGTAAATACTAATTACTTTTCAATTAGATAAACAAACACTACGTAAATCAATCAAAGAATCATTTAATATTTTATTTATAAATATTGTCAGCCAACTAATCAATCAGTAACGTAAATGAAAAGCAAAATGGAGTTTTACTAAGGTTTTTCCGTCAATCTCGTGGGGTTATGGACTTGTGCCCTGTGTATCTAGTTGGATGTAGTGTCTGCTGTGGCTGTGAAGTCCAACCTGAGAACGACAGTCCCGAGCACAGCAAGTGCAGATAAACGCCGAAGCGGTAAAGAAAGGGGATAGACAGGAGGCACTGAACTACAGGCCAGTGTCCCTAACTTGCATACCATGCAAGTTGATTTACTCCAGAATCTGGAGTTTTACTCATTATCTGCTAATTGTATTAACAATATCGAATAAAGATACAATAATTTAATTATTTTTTAAGGAATTTAGATTTTGTTTAATTTTATTTTGATAAAAACATTAATTTAAAAAAAAATATTACTTAGCATATTTTCTTTTTCTTTCCACTCTGACAAATAACAATATCACCCCAATGTGCTAAGTAATTAGAACAACAATAGAACACTCAGATGACTCAGATGATGATGAATAGATGACTCAGCCTCCCACTCATCTGCCCGGATGACGATACGTACCCCATCTAGCTATTATAACAATGGGGCATCATTCTACAGTACTCAACTGCGCCATAATCATGAATATAGTGATTACGAAAAAATTTCTTCTAATACAACATTTAGCAAAATGGTTGATTTATCTCTCAGTGTTGTTAAGCGTTGTGTCATATGACCTCTGTTTTACTTCTGCTAACCCTGCATCCGACCTCTTAAGAGTCAATACCGACTCTTCTGCTTGATAGGCAGTGGTTTACAATGTTTTATCCATGCTTTTAAATGGTATTCCTACTCTGCGAATTGATGCTTTTTTGGCGAAGTAAAATGATGCATGTGTGTGTTTTTCACTGCTGCAAAAATATTATCTGTGCTCTCCAGTGCTGTAGAACTTTGAACCTGTGCTGTTTAGTGCTAAACCCGCCTACTACCTGACTGCTGAACCATTGTTACATAATAACCGGTCATTTTCATTGCTGTAACTGTCCACCACTGTAGACAGCGATACACTCATTTTCATGATAGGTTGTGACCATACATAATCACAGTGAGATAGATAGACTTTATCGTTCAAAAGATCAATGCGATTTTTAAATATAACGCTAGAATATTATTTACAGCCCTGAGCGTAGATCAGGGAACTATCTGGCGACCAGCCTATTCAAACTGGTGCAACGCATCTTAGATTTCCTACCGATACACGCTAGATTGTCTATATTGTAATTAAACCAATGAGCCACCCTCGCCCACCCTACAATACAAGTGACGCCATAACAGTACAAGTTAACCCGTGAAACACCAGTCTTCCCTCCCCCCCTCACGACAGTCAAAAGGACAGCACCAGTTAGCCCAAAGATACATCCACTCCCGCCCTCACACACAACACAATAGTCAACTGAGAGTGAAGCTTTTTTTTTCCAACTGGCAGTTTGTGTAGTGAGGTTTATTTATGTTCAATAGCTGGTGGGCATCGCGGACCAGCTCCATTACACAGCGAGTTACTCATTCTCAAATAAAGGAAACTAAATATTCTCTCTAATCCTAAGTTATTTTAAGGAATAATTTATCTAAACAAACATCCCCTTTCGATGTTGATTTAAAAAAAAACTTTAATACTAATAAAGTACAAAATATTCATTTTGTTTCTACATAATCTTGATAACTCTCAGGGTCAAAATGAATATAATGTTAGGTAATGGTGATTCCACAGCTCCATTATTGGAGCTGTGGTTTCTGCACATTAGTTAGCTTTTAATATCTCTGTTATTTTGTCAAAGGGATAAATTAATATGATTTTCCTGCTCAAAAACCATGTTGACCTGAATTTCATAGATAATGTTTTCCACGACTTTGGAAAGTTAGCTTTACAGCACCATGTCAACGACCTTGATGATACACGATAGCCATGCAAATGGATTGCAATCATTTGCCACTACTCTACTTCCTCCCATGGCAGTTGGGGACAATGACCTTAGTTTTGCATCGGTGTGATGTCGCTTGTGTCTAGGCATTTCGTTCATAATATAATTGTTCTCGCAATAAGAGTATTTTAATTTTTTTTATAAGCAATAAGTTCCAAGAATCTTGCCTCATATCTGTAAGCATGGGCTAGTGGTTTATTTCGTTTATAAACGTCTGTTTGATTTGTTGTAATATCAGACACATGTCTTTGTGTGTGGACAAAATTCAGGAAGAAATTATGTCTTCCACTTTCATGACGTCTATTGGAATTCCACTACTTCACTTACTTCGTTGTCGTCTGCATAGATTGGACATTGGTTTCTAAACAAAAAAGTCCTTCCAGTCTTACGTAATCCTTTCAAATTATCATATTATTAGAGACTGCATTAATAATTAACGCCAGTTGATTAATAATTAATATTTAATACATTAATAATTAACCTGAGCCTTACTATCCCGGTAATCTTCACGATGTGCTTCTGAGAATTCTTTTTAAACTGTATTTGCTTCTGTGAGGTCAGTTAGGATATTGTTTTCTTACCCCTGTTTTTAGACCTTTTATTTTGCTCAGGATAAATAAGGATACTATGTTTGAATTGTTTTGACCTGAATTTTGTTGTATTATTTCATTCAATATTCTGTTTGCTCCAATCAGGAGGTTTGCTCAGAGACCTGGCCACCGGGACGTTATTGATCCTTGGGAATAAAGCAAGGTAAAGTGCGTGGGTGTATTGACTTTCGTCTTTCCATTATTGATTGCAGCATTATTGGGGGAAATAGTAGTAAGAATGAGGGAAGGGCATTATGAGGGCTAACTGGTAAAGATTGGTAAACATAGATGTTAAAATTATCAGGTTTCCTTACGTCTGGTCTGCGTCATATATTGGTGATTACTCTGGGTTTAGGCCTCCACGTCTAGTGACAGTATTACTAATATGTTTTTAACCGATCTGTCCTCCAAAACATTCCATAACAAATTCATTTCAACACTGTACTAGAATGCTTCATCAGAACCATCTTATCACGATTCTCTATCAAGCCACTTCTTCACAAATCTCCTTCACCCCATTCCATTAAAATTATTCATCAGATCACTCCATCACACACACACACACATTACCTCATTCAATCAGAAAACTCAATCAAAACAATATTGCAGCCAACAGATACATCAATATTATGACTCTGAATTTGAACAGTATCACAATAAACCAAATCAACATTACTATAAAACTTTTCACAACACAGCGAAACAATATTCTTTCAAAACACTCTCCTGCAACACTGCATCAAAACAATCAATCACAATATTCCATCACAATTTTCCATGAGAAAAATCCATTACACAGCTCCACATTGCTCGTCTATTATATCAATGCATTGAATATTTCATTGCAACATTACATCATGAATATATCTGGGGATTCTGCTTTAAAGAACAATTTTGTATGGTCATCCGAATATATTTTGGGTTGCACAAAATGTGTTACCATACGTCTGGTCCGGAACGGCAAGAGGACAAGAAAAGAACAAGAAAAAATATTTTAGTTTCAACAATGACGCAAAGGAAGTTAATTGCAATCAAAATGATTATAATAAAGTGTAATTATATAAATACAAAATTGATTATCCATTCAAGCTCATTAGACACTTTAAAAGGATAAATCAGTTTCCAGATCAATTTACTGTTGACACTGACTACATAGACTTGAAAGCACGTAAAAAAGGCACAAAAGACTGGCTTTCTAAGGTGCTAAAATAGTTAGGAGTAATTTATGTGGAAGAAATGGTCTGTGAGACAGAATTACAGATTTCTGTGAGTGATATTATGTGATTGCCTAAGATCTCATACCTTTGAAGTACTGAGTTATAACCAACCCTTTGGACTTAGCAATATACTCACTTTATTCATCAACCTTCTCATACCCACACTGGGGGACTGGCAGTATTAGTCTAGGGAAGTCCAAGGAATTTTACATCCCTTGATTCAGACCAGGGAAATATCATGTGTTGAGTTTCTATATATATATTGACCAATTTTTACCTTTTATTCTGAATTAAGATTATAGTTTAGACACTAACTTCAGTCGAACGTCGAATAACATTGCCTCTTTATTCCGAGAATTGTTCTTAAGAGTCATAGAACTCTTAGATTCTAAGTTCAGTGCCATGTCGAGTCGACCAAACGCACCTAACACCTCTAGTTTATGATAAACAATGCTTCGAGACTGGCCTGGACATAAATAGATTCCTGGACACAATCGGCTTGAAAATGGTCCAGGATGGACCGAAACGTCGTCGTCCCTTCACATTCTAGTGTATGGTCTGGTCAAAATGGACATAAATAGATTCGTCCTACCTTATCGTCTTGGGAATCCTGAGCTACTCGGTTAGAAGTGATCGTAAGAAGGACTGCCGTCGCTCCGGAGGACACTCTCAGACCGTCCGGCTTCAATGGCAGCATTATGGAAAACACTGGTGAAGCTAATCTCGTACCCGGTTAACATTTCTTGTTCCAGGGGACTATATGTCCCCTGGAACGGAAAGGGCACATATGCGACAAGCGGATAAGTGCCGCTTCTCGCCGAACTTACCATTAATATTGCTGTTCAAACTGATTACAACTTTGTGTATAACCTTCCCCCCTCTCATCTGAACAGCCCGAGCTGGTGATGTTACACAAGAAACATGTGGAGCCTCTTAATATATTGAGTTCTTCATGTTACACCCAACAGCGTTTTTAGATAATTTTTCTTGTTTAAAAAAAAAGTATTAAATATCAGTGGGAGGTTATATTGAAAAAGACGTGAGGTTAATGATTCAGGTAACATTAGACAAACTGCAGTAGAGAGACGTGTATTACTGGAAAATGTCAGGTGAAGCCAAAGCACATAGGCTGCAATAAAAGACTCAGATTGTATACCGATTCACAAATGGATAAAAATTTGGTTTACAAAAAATAGGGTAGTGTAAGTGCAGTGAGAAGATCAAAGCTACATTGTAAAAGAAACATGCTTTGCTAAAGGGAGATAGATGTGGCGCACTGGACGAATGGCTTTCAATGGGAATCTATATAAGAATGTCTGACTGTCTGTTTAACTGTCCTTTCGAGGCTGGAAGCCAGACGCTTTGGGTTATAGCCTCATCCAACTTACAAATATGAAGAATGTGGGGTATGGAACTGACATAGGCCAGCCGGGGTCGGCTCAATTGTCACACCTTTATACATATTTCATCTAACTAAACCTCCCCCCCTAACCCCAATCCCAGTGCGTTTATCAAGAAATCAGGTCTGAAATATTGGTTGTGTTGTCCATAGACCTTTTAGCAGTTTCAGTGATTCGTTATACATTTTTTCTGCAAAAGAGAGATGGGGGTGGGAGGGTGGGGTGAGATATGTTTAAAGAGAGGGAAAGAGGGAGGAGATAAAGTGGAAAGGGAAAAAGAAAAGGAGAGAAACAGATGATAGGAGGAGAGGAGTGATAGTGAGGATGAGGGGTATAAAGGTGGAGAAGGTGGGAGAAAGGATGGAAAGATATGGAGAGAGGTGAAACAGGTAGAGAGGAATGTTGGGAGAGAAAGACTGAGAGGGAAAAAGAGAGGAAGGATAGGGAAAGAGAGATCGAGCAAGGACTGAAAGAGAGAGAAAAAGAGAAGGAAGGAAGGGAACAGAGACGCAAGCGCAACCGGAGAACCATCTAGAAATGGTATGGAACAGACCCGGATGGTTGTAAAGCTCGCCAGATAAAGAACAAAACTATTTTATTGTGGACAAGAACGAATACTATAAATCGATCATCAAAACTATCTAATTAACAGTTTAATTAACTAGTGTACCCTTCCGTGGACAATCTGATCGTTACACACACGAGTTAGTTATAAACGCCTTTTTGAACAATCGAAGCCACTAGCATTGTAGTGAAACAAATAAATGACTATTCTGGAATATATCTTCCTAAGTTGGATAACATTATTCTCAGAAATTTATTATATAACATATTGTCGTGTTGGCTGCACAACCGACGCTTAGTGCTTAATGAATAGTCCTCATATATTATATCACAACCGAGAGAGTGAATTTGATTTTCAAGGCTCTAGTATATATCCTTTACTGAAAACCCCATTCACTGAACACCATGCACATTGTACACAACATTCATTGTATACCTTATTCACTGTACATCACATACACTACATTAACTCCCTAAACACATTCTGCATCACATACACTGAATGCTACATGTACTAGAAACCCATACTTAAATAAATAAAATAAAATAAATATGTTTATTCAGGTAAAGTACATACATACAAGTGATTTTACATAAATTGATCGATTTATAGATAGAGCTAGTACATACAATGCCTAAAGCCACTATTACGCAATGCGTTTCGGGCAGGAACATATACTCTTCGGGGCACTTCGAACATATATTCATTGAACACCAAATTTACTCAATGCCACATAAACTGTGTGCGCCACATGTTATGTACATCACTTAGAATATGTGCCACATACAATGTAACCACCGAATTGTGCCTCTAGGACCGAGTGTGCGCTCATGTGACGAATATTTTCAGGTGTTGGTCAGGCACAACTGGAGCTCCTAACAACCTTATTACCCTCTGTAAAAAAAACGTGTAGTTTAGCATCAATAACTTCTCACCAATCTATGAGGTATTTCTATGAAACTCTCCTTTTGTCCTCATTTACATATAACCTACATGCGGAGACGGTCACTCCAATACTGATCACACGTGGGGTATGTACAGTGAATCCTGACTGCTATTCGGATGCTTTTCAGTTCTGCCCGTGTTGCTGATGTGATTCTATTCGTACGTTCCTTTGGAGACCAGCTAGTGTTTAGTATATTATCATATCCTTACCTTCTTACTGTCCTGGATCTGTTTTCACCCTCATCATTGACTATTTTGTGGTCTTTCGTTCCCTATCCCTCATAATCTTACATTTACTTCAGCTAAAAGTAAAGAAGTTAACTTTTAGACCATTCCTGCCACTTTGACCTGAAAGTGTTAGCTGAATCACGTTCTTGTCTTATA